>NC_069490.1:6886569-7039069 GCF_026875155.1 Cherax quadricarinatus
GCAGCCAGCACGTAACAGCCTGGTTGATCAGGTCCTGATCCACCATGCGGACTGGTCACAGAACCGGGCCGCGAGGGGCGTTTGACACCGGGAACTCCCTCCAGGTAAACTCAGGTAAATTAATATTCAACTAAAAATATACACGAGAGTAATAAAAAAGGGCATCCCGGTTCTGTGGTGAACCACTAAGGAACTTGCTTGGTTAAATTGGTTCACAAAAAAAATCTTCCAAGGATCACACAGAAAACCCCGCCATTATTGGACTGTTTCGATCTGGCTGTATACAGCACTATCCTTGAGACATTAACAACAACATACCTAAATAAGTTGCACAAGGTCATTACCGGAACCCGAACCTAAATAGGTCATCATCCACTATTAACACAGCCCCACACTCGGTGCCATCCAAGGTGTGTAGGGAAAACCTCATACCCAAACCATTATCAACAAGGGTAGCTTACATCCAAACATGGAAGCCTCGAGCAACTAGTTTGGGTAACAATATTTCTACTAAAAACCTCAATTATTTACTGTAGATTATAATATTTATGGAATTTATTATTCAGTTATTGTTACTACACATTGTGTGAAGCACAGGAGGTGTGTGGGTTATCCAGCACAACGAGTGGTGGAGCCTTGATTCTTCTTCTGATAACACAATCAACACTATTGAAGTTAATCACCTAAAATTTTCTTGGTGAAGGTCCAGAAGGAGATCACCGGATTTAACATAGAGCTGATTAGTCAACATTAAGGCTCCCTACAGTCAACACAGAGGCTCCCTACAGTCAACACAGAGGCTCCCTACAGTCAACACAGAGGCTCCCTACAGTCAACACAGAGGCTCCCTACAGTCAACACAGAGGCTCCCTACAGTCAACACAGAGGCTCCCTACAGTCAACACAGAGGCTCCCTACAGTCAACACAGAGGCTCCCCTACAGTCAACCAGAGGCTCCATACAGTCAACATAGAGGCTCCCCCACATGGGACATTCTGAACGCTCCAGTGGAGAGCTGAGTTTCCGGCTGGTAACCAGGACCATGTAAATACACCAGGTCAGACCAGGCCAAGGAATAACCTGGCAGCTACACTCAAGAAGAAAAAATGAGAAAACACACACTAAGAGAGATCAGAGAGAAAATTGGGACATAGAATATAATGATTTAAACGCAAAAGTCTGACGTTTTCCATCTTATTTCAGTAAGTTTCAACTTAATCCTTCAACTGTGTTGATATTATTTCATGAAATAGTATAGCCCCAAAATCGCAAGGGAAGAGGTTGCAATTAAACAATAATTATTAACGAATAAGAACTTGAAGAATTAGATAATAAAGGAAAAAAATTAAGATTAAGCACATAAAACAGGGAAGAGAAACCAGGGGAGGAAAGGAAGAGGAGGAAAAATTCAATAAACAAACCTGGGAGGGAAGGGAAGAGGAGGAAAAATTCAATTAAACAAACAGGGAGGGAAAGAAGGGAGGAAAAATTTCAATAACAACACAAGGGAGGAAGGAAATGGGGGAATAATTCAATAAAGAAACCAGGGAGGAAAGGAAAAAGGGGAAAAAATTCAATAACAAAACCAGGGAGGAATGGAAAAGGGGAAAAAATGCACTAACGAACCAGGGAGGAAGGAAGAGGAGGTAAAAATTCAATAACAAATTATAAAAAGAAAAAGAAAAGATTTGACAGAAAAACACAACAAACGAAAAAAAAAAATCAAGGAAAACGAATAAACCTTTGTTGGGATTAAGAAATTTTAAAGCCTTGAAAGATAACAAAAAAAAACTGAAAATGAATTTGCAGGAAAAAAAAACATAAACAGAAGAGGTAAAAACAAGAACATAACATAAAAAAAATAAAACCTTTGAGGGGTTTAACATGAAACTGGCATTAACCCGTATGAAAATATTTTTCCATTACGGTTCAACAGGTAACATTTAAAATCTCTCTCTCTCTCTCTCTCTCTCTCTTCTCTCTCTCTCTCTCTCTCTCTCTCTCTCTCTCTTCTCTCTGTCTCTCTCTCTCTCTCTCTCTCTTCACTGTTTTAAGTCCCCGTGACGAGTGTCAATTTACATTATAACGTCGAGGGCTTCAGCTCGGAAACACTGTTGGGCATTTGTCATATCACGAAAACAAAGAATATTTGTCTTCAACTATGGAGATCAATAGTAATATAATACTTTAGAGTCAAGATTATTAAGAGTATGTAATACTGTCTTCAACATTTCAACGGCTAATATACACTTTCCCTTCAACATAATCTTAAAGTAATGTAATATTTGTATTTACAATATTCAAGAGTGTGGTACTACTGTCATTTCATATAAGAGTAATATAAAATCTTTTGTATTTATCAAGAGTGATATAAATGTTTTGTATTTAAACATATCAAGAGTACGTGATCGACCCTTGTAGTTAACATATCAAGAGTAACGTGTACACTAGTATTTACATATCAAGAGTAACGTGTACCTTGTATTTAACATATCAGAGATAACGGAAATACTTGTATTTAACATATCATGAGTAACGTAATACCTGGTATTTAACACTATCTCTTAGTCTCTAACATAGAAAAAAATGTTAGATTGACTGGACATAGTAATTATGAGTTAATATTGAAATGTCTAGATTCAATTTTTGAATTTCAATTTTGAATCCAAACTTTTTGAATTTAGTAGTATGTCAGAGGAAAAATACCAATACTTATGAATATATTTCTATAAATTTTTAAATGGGGTGGAGTGTGTAGCAGTGGGAAGGCCCTCGGTCAGATGGACCATAAAAAAAGCTCCTGAATGTGAACTTAAGACCCCGCGTCAGGAAACACTTGTCCTGTTTCCTGGACAAACTTTAACCTAACCTATCTTTGTGAAGAGATATTATTCTTGGTTTCATCACAGATTCATTAATATTGTTTTTTAGCTCCTATCTAAGATACAATCCGACGTCAGTAACTACAAACAATAGAAACAAAGCCTTGTGGAGGATAACTGGTTTTAAAATCCCGACCACGATTGATAGTAAGCACAAGTGCAGTATAATGTATTCTTTACTGACTACGTTTCGCCAACAGTGGGCTTATCAAGTCACAAAACAGATTTGTGACTTGATAACCCACTTGTGTGGGCGAACGAAGTCAATATAAGTTCGCATTATATTGCCTTTGTGTTGATTTATTCAACAGAAAGCCTCCATTGGTATCAATGGAGTACAAAACCCACACACAGAAGTAGGCATTTCGAACACAAATCACACCATACTTAAGAGGCACCTAAGTTTCCCCGTCTTAACAATATGTTCATGCTTTCCATTTTAATCTTTCCCGTTATTTATTTTTAGGGTATAACTTAAATCTTTGAGTGACTGCTCTGACCTCACACACAATTGTCATCAAAGGATTGTTAAGTCCATACCATGGATTAAGGAAAAGATCTGGACTTCACATTCGAACAGAACAAATGTGATAGTAATTATGGACGAGGGTAAGATTTTGTGGAAGTATGAACACGTTATTAGAAAGACGGGGGGAACTTGAGTGCCTTTTTAATACCAGTCCTGATGGAATACGCAGCGACAGCAGTAAGTCAGTGTTCTGATTGTTGTTGTCCAGACGAAACATTCGTCACAATGAGTTGTCCAACTGCTGCAACAGTATATCAATGCATACAAATTATTTAAATACAAAATGAGCGCTGAAACCTACAATGGGTCAAATAGCAACTACATACAAATAATGTTGAGAAACGAATCACAGAACAGCTGGGTCTCGAACCCTGCATGAACCAGTGGTTAATATACTTGCCTGTCAGTTTTAGAACTTGCTTGTCATGGGTACAAACCACAAGTTTTTTAAATTCACATCACGGAAGAGGGGGATCTCACGCTAGGTGGAGACTTGATCAAAGCTTACAAGATACCTCAGAGACACAGGAGGACAGAGAGATAATGACGTAAAGGGAAACAGAAGATAGACAAACAGAAACTACAAGTTCAGATAAGGCAAAAGGACAATAAACAATCACATGAGCGTGAGAGTAACAGCAACTAGAATGTAGTGACAAGCGACGTAGCGGTGACCAACTCTCTACATAGACTAACAAATACAACAAAGCCTAACCAGCAGCGGGTATTTCACAAACCCCCTCACTTAGTCGTTTCACTCCGTTTGCTTGTGTCAGGTCACGACAGAGAAGGGAGCAAGGGTAAGCTACCAGCTCAGGAGCTAGTGCTCAACAATGCAAACTTAAACGAAAATTACATATACACCATGGAGTCTTTAGTGCAATAATAAGGAAGCGAAAAACTTTTTAGGGATTTATTTAAACATCTAGGAATGGGAGGATTATGTTTGATCCAAAGAACGAGGGACTAACTACGTATTTCAGGACAAGTGGACCATACAGTATGAAACCCAAAGTTAGGGAAAATTGTTATGAAGTTACTGGAATTTAGATACATAGCATAACAGAATGATCCGCCAGGTACAAATGTGGACACCACAATAAGGCTGGAGATTAATCCCCACGACGCTGCAGAAAACTTTATGGGAGATATAAAAACAAGTAACAGTGAACTGACAGTTGATCCTCGCCACGTGTTTGATCTCGCCCACCGTGTTTGATTCATCGCAGAGTTGGATCCTCGCCAGTGTTTGATCCTCGCCACGTTGGTCTACATGAAAAACACTCATTACAATGAGGTGTACGTTTCTGTATATACCTGCTTTTTTTCCCTCTGTATCCTTCTTGATGAGAAGAACTCAGTCGGAGAGTTCGAAATTACGCTCTCACTTGTCTCCATGTAGGTGTGTTGTGTGTAGTGTGTGTGTGTGTGTGTGTGTGGGGTGTTGTGGTGTGTGTGTGTGTGTGTGTGTGTGGTGTGTGTGTGAGTGTGTGTGTGTGTGTATGTGCGCTGCGTCATTAATTAACCACATGGAGACAAGAAGCTCAGCTGATTAATTGAGTCTGAGATTTCGATCCCCTACTGCAGTGGTTCCAAACTTTTCAGCTTGATACCCAATTTAACCATGCCACATAAAGCAGGTTACCCCTTTCAAAATAATGTTGTAATATTGATATATATGGCTAAACGTGAACGTATACAGCCTCGCATACTTGCTTATCCTAGCAAAAACATTGAAAACGTAAGAACCACACATACATTATATATAAATTAATATAGCTACCAAATTCTCAGTAACAGTGGGTAAATACTAACTTTATACTGCACAGGGCAGTACACACTACCATACCAAGTTATGTCTATCTCGGCTGATGCTCAAGATAAACTGACAGTGTGAAATAGAGGCGCCTAGGAAGTGAGTGGACGGACGTATGGACAGGTCGATATGGGCTACTGAGTGATTTTGTCCTGAAGCATACTGTCAAATACTTTTTGGGTTTCACCACATTAGCTATATATTTCTTCTTTCTAATTTGTATTTTATGTTTTTGATGTTTATTGTTATTTGGTTTAACTTTATTACTTACTTATAATAGGTTTAATTTACAACTTTATATACTAAGACAAAGTTAACAAATCCTCATATACCGGGTACCGCATGTTGTTTGATTTCAGAATCATAACTTTTTTTCTGTCACCCTCATTACACAAAATGGTTAAATTAACCAGGGGGTTATTACCCCAGTTTGGGAACCACTGCCTACTGGGATCCTCTTCAGCAGATCTGCTGAAGAGGATCACAGGAAGGGAATCGAAAATATACAGAACAATTAATTTTTGAGTTTCCGTATACATGTGGGTTATTACGAGCGTTGACAAGTGTTCATTACCTTAGTAATCCTTTATATATATATATCTATATATATATATATTCTATATTTATATATATATTATATAAATTTATATATATATATATATATCAAATCACCCATTGCTAGTCAATATTTATTTTTAGTTTAAGTATAAAATCTGCAAACGATTGAATTAATATTGGATATAATAGTGAATTTTATCGCAAGATTATTAAAAATATTAATTATGAGAAGCTTTGAGTACTTGTGAATGTTTATGGCAAGTGTGGGAGTGTGTAGTCACTGACACAGTTGGTGATGGTGACTGAGACAGTTAGTGGTGACTGAGACAGCTAGTGGTGACTGAGACAGCTGGTGATGACTGAGACAGCTAGTGGTGACTGAGACAGCTAGTGGTGACTGAAACAGCTAGTGGTGACTGAGTCAGCTTTTTTTTTTTAGTGGTGATGAGACAGCTTGTCGGTGACTTGAGACAGCTAGTGGTGACTGAGACAGCTAGTGGTGTTAAGACAGCTAGGGGCTTTTTGGTGACTGAGACAAGCTAGTGGTGATGAGACAGCTTGTGGAGACTGAGACAGTAGATGGTGACTAAGACAGCTAGTGGTGACTAGACAGTAGTGGTGATGAGACTGGCTAGTGGTACTGAGACAAGCTAGTGGTGACTGAAACAGCTAGTGGTGACTGAGACAGCTAGTGGTGACTGAGACAGCTAGTGGTGACTGAGACAGCTAGTGGTGACTGAGACAGCTTGTGGTGACTGAGACAAGCTAGTGGTGATGGAGAAAGCTAGTGGTGTCTGAACAGCTAGTGGTGACTGAGACAGCTAGTGGTGACTGAGACAGCTGGTGGTGACTGAACCGGTTGGTCCACATACTTCCGTACTGGTCCAGGGCCAAGTCATTTTCTTGGAGTTCCAAAAAAACTGTTTCAACAATCTGCTTAATTAAATGATAACACGTTAGCTTGTTGAGATTAAATATTCTAGCATTAGCCCTAGGAGAGAGCAGAGAGAGGAGAGAGGACTGAGAGGAGAGAGACGCGGAGAGAGAGAGGAAGTGGAGCGAGAGTGAGAGAGAGGATTCGAGAAGGAACGAGAAGAGAGAGAGTGAGAGAGAGGACAGACAGAGAGACAGAGAGAGCTAATAATTCTCAAACACTTACTTTGGACATCTGTCCGGTGAAGCTAGTTGTGTTGAGAAAAAGGCCAAAATGATACAATATTTATCATATTATGTTGCAAAAGCGATACAATAATTGTCTTCTTTAGTTGGCAAAGTTTGCAACATTCATCAAAATCCAATGTTAAAATTACAATAAGGTTTCTTATCCATTTAAAAGTATAAAAATAGGATCTTATATGCCACTTATTAAACCTCTACTTTATCGTTATGGTTTAAAGTTTTAAAAAATTCTACTCACAAGCAATATCATTTCACCATTTTTTTTATTTTTTTTAGTAAAGTATACATGACAATGGTGTGAAGTATTGTGTAATGTATATAGAACATTGTAAGAGTTTAGTCAATAAAAATGATTTCACAGTTTGTATTTATTTATCCAAAGCATGTACGTGATACATATATACACTGAGAGGTGTATGTCTCTCACTGTATATACACCGAGAAGTAAATGTCTCTCACTGTTTTATACACCGAGAGGGTAAATGTCTCTCATGTATTACATGAGAGGTGTATGTCTCTCACTGTATATATGTTGCAACCCCTGAATGGGTTACAATGTATATTATGATTATGGATATAATGTATATTTTCATATAATTTTATATTTCTTATATTTGCGATAATAGCTAAATCGTAAATGTATTGCTTTATATTATTATTTGACTAGGCTTAGTTATGTTGTTAGGTAGGATGTAACATATTATGTGCTCAGTTCAAGTCTTGATTGTCTAACTACTGTAATTATCGCTCTTTGCTCGTTACTCTGCCGGCTTCTTGCTGGGCAGCGACCCACGGAGCTATCACGTGATCGAGGGGAGGGGTGACCTCACCTCGCCTGAAGTATTCAGTTGGATAGACTCTTCTTGGTGTTGGACAGATTGTCTGTCTCTTTATTATTGTTAGTTCTGTAGACTCTGTTTCTCAGAACATTGTACAGACTTAGTGATTTTCGACGTTGTACTGAGGTTGTGTGTCGCATAGGGACACTCTGAGCAAATCAGGTCCTGAGCTGTAGTTCTGACTCCTACTTGTGCTGGTTCTCTGTGTACTGTCCAGTTGGGGATTTTCTTATGCTGACCTTAGATTCAGTAGTATGGGAGTTTTGGGGACTTGTGGTGGATCTGCGATGGTCCCTACTTAGTGCGTTATAATATCGCTCCTTGTTCCTGATTATGATTGTCGCAGTTGCTTGTTATATTGCTATTGGGCTTAGTATTCTTTTTATTGTTTCAAGCAGGACTGTTCTGACTGCCAGCTTGGTCAAGAACAGTTAGTTTATATGAGGACTATGTCATCACTTGTTATGTTGTAGTCGAGTCTTGTGACATAGCGAACTACTAGAGCACCTTAAACACATACACAAACTTACATTGTACATATTTGTTATATCTTATTAATGTTAATGTACCAGACGGTACATAAGAATTTTATGTGAATATGTGCTTTCAGACAATACTATGGTATACGAGAGGTAGTGATTATATTAATTGTTTGAATTGATTTATTTAATTTAATTTGTTTGATATACCTCTAGACGATACTTAATAAATTTATTAAATTTTATTTTCTCTAGTTAGTAGCCTACCAGTTGTAACCCTGAAGCACTATTGAATCATACTGAATTCTAATGGATAATTGGACCAGGATACTGACTACTTGTTACGAAAACCCAGTAACAGGCTGGATGCTAGAAGGGCAGTCCTTTCTAGTATTCACTGGAGAACTCTAAGCTTTTAGAATCGCGTTTTTTGTAACAATATACACCTAGAGGTGTATGTCTCTCACTGTATATACAACGATGGAGGTTTATGTCTTCTCACTGTATAACACGAAGAGGGATGTCTCTCACTGTATATACAACGAGAGGTGAATGTCTCTCACTGTATATACAACGAGAGGTGTATGTCTCTCACTGTATATACAACGAGAGGTTTATGTCTCTCACTGTATATACAACGAGAGGTGAATGTCTCTCACTGTATATACAACGAGAGGTGAATGTCTCTCACTGTATATACAACGAGAGGTGTATGTCTCTCACTGTATATACAACGAGAGGTTTATGTCTCTCACTGTATATACAACGAGAGGTGAATGTCTCTCACTGTATATACAACGAGATGTGTATGTCTCTCACTGTATATACAACGAGAGGTGTATGTCTCTCACTGTATATACAACGAGAGGTGTATCTCACTGTATATACACCGAGAGGTGTATGTCTCACTGTATATACACTGAGAGGTGTATGTCTCTCACTGTATATACACCGAGAGGTGTATGTCTCTCACTGTATATACAACGAGAGGTGTATGTCTCTCACTGTATATACAACGAGAGGTGTAGGTCTCTCACTGTATATACGAGAGGTGTATGTCTCTCACTGTATATACGAGAGGTGTATGTCTCTCACTGTATATACGAGAGGTGTATGTCTCTCACTGTATATACGAGAGGTGTATGTCTCTCACTGTATATACGAGAGGTGTATGTCTCTCACTGTATATACACCTAGAGGTGTATGTCTCTCACTGTATACACAACGAGAGGTGTATGTCTCTCACTGTATATACACCTAGAGGTGTGTGTCTCTCACTGTATATACACCGAGAATTAAATCTCTATTTTAAGGGATTACATTGAGTATTCCTGACTGGTGGTGAACAGGTTAATGGCCTTCATGTAGTCTACACATTCCGGTGAACTGACAGTGTCTGTCGGTCGATACTTCACACTAAAGTAACCTAACCAGCACAGTGTGTCTTATTTCCATACTGTTGGTATACACTTCCGGTGTATTACCACAACAGCCTTGTGGCAGGCCTTCAGATGTTTAAAACACTTTCCTGCGTGTGGGCTCCACAGTGGCGCCGGGTACTCGAGAACTTTTAAACCTAACTAACCAACGAACGATTTGTGCGTGAGTCTTCAAAGTTCAATACACTGAACACACATTTTCTTAAGAAAAAGCTAATGTTCCTCACAAGTGTAAAACACTGAACAGATAATAACTAACTTCACTTTGGTTACTTGAAGGTGAAAGACACTTATGTCTTACATTATCACTATACAGAACTTAAGTGTTTAGTAGTAAACAGATAGAGAGTTCAGTGAGTGTTATAGGTCATATCTGGGGAGATGAACGTTCAGTGAGTGTTATAGGTCATATCTGGGGAGATGAACGTTCAGTGAGTGTTGTAGGTCATATCTGGGGAGATGAACGTTCAGTGAGTGTTGTAGGTCATATCTGGGGAGATGAACGTTCAGTGAGTGTTGTAGGTTATATCCTGGAGAGATGAACGTTCAGTGAGTGTTGTAGGTTATATCCTGGAGAGATGAACGTTCAGTGAGTGTTGTAGGTTATATCCTGGAGAGATGAACGTTCAGTGAGTGTTGTAGGTTATATCCTGGAGAGATGAACGTTCAGTGAGTGTTGTAGGTTATATCCTGGAGAGATGAACGTTCAGTGAGTGTTGTAGGTTATATCTGGAGAGATGAACGTTCAGTGAGTGTTGTAGGTCATATCTGGGGAGATGAACGTTCAGTGAGTGTTGTAGGTTATATCCTGGAGAGATGAACGTTCAGTGAGTGTTGTAGGTCATATCTGGGGAGATGAACGTTCAGTGAGTGTTATAGGTCATATCTGGGGAGATGAACGTTCAGTGAGTGTTGTAGGTCATATCTGGGGAGATGAACGTTCAGTGAGTGTTATAGGTCATATCTGGGGAGATGAACGTTCAGTGAGTGTTGTAGGTTATATCCTGGAGAGATGAACGTTCGTATAACAATCACAATGAAAACGGAACACGATGAGATCCCTTCCTCCTGCAACAAGAAAAGAGGAGCCTCACATTTATGACTAGCAAAGCCCAAGTACCTGGCAGTAGTCTCAGTGTGGGACCTAACTAAACCCAGGTACCTGGCAGTAGTCTCAGTGTGGGACCTAACTAAACCCATGTACCTGGCAGTAGTCTCAGTGTGGGACCTAACTAAACCCAGGTACCTGGCAGTAGTCTCAGTGTGGGACCTAACTAAACCCATGTACCTGGCAGTAGTCTCAGTGTGGGACCTAACTAAACCCAGGTACCTGGCAGTAGTCTTAGTGTGGGACCTAACTAAACCCAGGTACCTGGCAGTAGTCTCAGTGTGGGACCTAACTAAACCCAGGTACCTGGCAGTAGTCTCAGTGTGGGACCTAACTAAACCCAGGTACCTGGCAGTAGTCTCAGTGTGGGACCTAACTAAACCCAAGTACCTGGCAGTAGTCTCAGTGTGGGACCTAACTAAACCCAGGTACCTGGCAGTAGTTCAGTGTGGGACCTAACTAAACCCAGGTACCTGGCAGTAGTCTCAGTGTGGGACCTAACTAAACCCAAGTACCTGGCAGTAGTCTCAGTGTGGGACCTAACTAAACCCAGGTACCTGGCAGTAGTCTCAGTGTGGGACCTAACTAAACCCAGGTACCTGGCAGTAGTCTCAGTGTGGGACCTAACTAAACCCAAGTACCTGGCAAGTAGTCTCAGTGTGGGACCTAACTAAACCCAGGTACCTGGCAGTAGTCTCAGTGTGGGACCTAACTAAACCCAGGTACCTGGCAGTAGTCTCAGTGTGGGACCTAACTAAACCCAAGTACCTGGCAGTAGTCTCAGTGTGGGACCTAACTAAACCCAGGTACCTGGCAGTAGTCTCAGTGTGGGACCTAACTAAACCAGGTACTGGCAGTAGTCTCAGTGTGGGACCTAACTAAACCCAAGTACCTGGCAGTAGTCTCAGTGTGGGACCTAACTAAACCCAGGTACCTGGCAGTAGTCTCAGTGTGGGACCTAACTAAACCCAGGTACCTGGCAGTAGTCTCAGTGTGGGACCTAACTAAACCATAGTACCTGGCAGTAGTCTCAGTGTGGGACCTAACTAAACCCAGGTACCTGGCAGTAGTCTCAGTGTGGGACCTAACTAAACCCAGGTACCTGGCAGTAGTCTCAGTGTGGGACCTAACTAAACCCAGGTACCTAGCAGTAGTCTCAGTGTGGGACCTAACTAAACCCAGGTACCTAGCAGTAGTCTCAGCATGGGACCTAACTAAACCCAGGTACCTGGCAGTAGTCTCAGCATGGGACCTAACTAAACCCAGGTACCTGGCAGTAGTCTCAGCATAGGACCTAACTAAACCCAGGTACCTGGCAGTAGTCTCAGCATGGGGCCTAACTAAACCCAGGTACCTGGCAGTAGTCTCAGCATGGAACCTAACTAAACCCAGGTACCTGGCAGTAGTCTCAGCATGGGACCTAACTAAACCCAGGTACCTAGCAGTAGTCTCAGTGTGGGACCTAACTAAACCCAGGTACCTGGCAGTAGTCTCAGCATGGGACCCAACTAAACCCAGGTACCTGGCAGTAGTCTCAGCATGGGACACAACTAAACCCAGGTACCTGGCAGTAGTCTCAGCATGGGACCTAACTAAACCCAGGTACCTGGCAGTAGTCTCAGCATGGGACCTAACTAAACCCAGGTACTGGCATGTAGTCTCAGCATGGGACCTAACTAAACCCAGGTACCTGGCAGTTAGTCTCAGCATGGGACCTAACTAAACCAGGTACCTGGCAGTAGTTCAGCATGGGACCTAACTAAACCCAGGTACCTGGCAGTAGTTCAGCATGGGACCCAACTAAACCCAGGTACCTGGCAGTAGTCTCAGCATGGGACCTAACTAAACCCAGGTACCTGGCAGTAGTCTCAGCATGGGACCCAACTAAACCAGGTACTGGCAGTAGTCTCAGCATGGGACCCAACTAAACCCAGGTACCTGGCAGTAGTCTCAGCATGGGACCCAACTAAACCCAGGTACCTGGCAGTAGTCTCAGCATGGGACCTAACTAAACCCAGGTACCTGGCAGTAGTCTCAGCATGGGACCTAACTAAACCCAGGTACCTGGCAGTAGTCTCAGCATGGGACCTAACTAAACCCAGGTACCTGGCAGTGAGTCTCAGCATGGGACCTAACTAAACCCAGGTACCTGGCAGTAGTCTCAGCATGGGACCCAACTAAACCCAGGTACCTGGCAGTAGTCTCAGCATGGGACCTAACTAAACCCAGGTACCTGGCAGTAGTCTCAGCATGGGACCCAACTAAACCCAGGTACCTGGCAGTAGTCTCAGCATGGGACCCAACTAAACCCAGGTACCTGGCAGTAGTCTCAGCATGGGACCCAACTAAACCCAGGTACCTGGCAGTAGTCTCAGCATGGGACCTAACTAAACCCAGGTACCTGGCAGTAGTCTCAGCATGGGACCCAACTAAACCCAGGTACTGGCAGTAGTCTCAGCATGGGACCCAACTAAACCCAGGTACCTGGCAGTAGTCTCAGCATGGGACCCAACTAAACCCAGGTACCTGGCAGTAGTCTCAGCATGGGACCAACTAAACCAGGTACCTGGCAGTAGTCTCAGCATGGGACCCAACTAAACCCAGGTACCTGGCAGTAGTCTCAGCATGGGACCCAACTAAACCCAGGTACCTGGCAGTAGTCTCAGCATGGGACCCAACTAAACCCAGGTACCTGGCAGTAGTCTCAGCATGGGACCCAACTAAACCCAGGTACCTGGCAGTAGTCTCAGCATGGGACACAACTAAACCCAGGTACCTGGCAGTAGTCTCAGCATGGGACCTAACTAAACCCAGGTACCTGGCAGTAGTCTCAGCATGGGACCTAACTAAACCCAGGTACCTGGCAGTAGTCTCAGCATGGGACCTAACAAGGTTGGTAGGCAGGAGTGACCTTCAGTCAAGTCGAATCCTTGTCGATTCTCTTGCAATATTGAACAATCACCCTCCCTACCTCCTTCCTCACCCCTGCTGCTGCACACCCTCAAGACTCCCTTCACAAAGGGGGAGAAGGAAGGTCTTCGAACGACGAAGGGCTCTTGATCCAAAGAACTGGAGGTTCTCCTCCTCGAGTTAATCTTATTTATCTCCCTTGGGCGCTGTGTGATGTATATGAGTTTAGCGCTTCCCATGAGTAAATAATAATAATACGAATGATAATTATAATAATAATAATACTTATGATAATAATAATAATTATGATAATAATAATAATAAGAAGAAGAAGAAGAGTAAGAAGAACAAGAAGAAGAGCAAGAACAAGAAGAAAGACACACTTCACTTTACCCTCAAAGATTTACTAGCATTATAACTGAGTAACGGTGGTTCGAGCCTGAATGAGTTCTCGTGTGTATCTTTCAATTATTCTCTCTCTTATTACTTTCTTATGCCCAGAATTTGTAACTAATCTTTATTTTTATAATGGTATATTGATGTTAATTTACACACATACACACACACACACACACACACACACACACACACACACACACACACACACACACACGACATGACGGAAGGAATAAACTCTGAGGTGTCACTGTTTGCAGATGACGTGAAGTTGATGAGAAGAGTTCAGTCGATCGAAGACCAGGCAGAACTACAAAGGGATCTGGATAGGCTGCAGACCTGGTCCAGCAACTGGCTCCTGGAGTTCAATCCCACCAAGTGCAAAGTCATGAGGATTGGGGAAGGGCAAAGAAGACCGCAGACGGAGTACAGTCTAGGGGGTCAGAGACTACAAACATCACTCAAGGAAAAAGATCTTGGGGTGAGTATAACACCAGGCACATCTCCTGAAGCGCAATCAACCAAATAACTGCTGCAGCATATGGGCGCCTGGCAAACCTCAGAACAGCATTCCGACATCTTAATAAGGAATCGTTCAGGACCCTGTACACCGTGTACGTTAGGCCCATATTGGAGTATGCGGCACCAGTTTGGAACCCACACCTAGCCAAGCATATAAAGAAACTAGAGAAAGTGCAAAGGTTTGCAACAAGACTGGTCCCAGAGTTAAGAGGTATGTCCTATGAGGAGAGGTTAAGGGAAATCAACCTGACGACACTGGAGGACAGGAGAGATAGGGGGGACATGATAACGACTTACAAAATACTGAGAGGAATTGACAAGGTGGACAAAGACAGGATGTTCCAGAGACTGGACACAGTAACAAGGGGACACAGTTGGAAGCTGAAGACACAGATGAATCAAAGGGATGTTAGAAGTATTTCTTCAGCCACAGAGTAGTCAGGAAGTGGAATAGTTTGGGAAGCGATGTAGTGGAGGCAGGATCCATACATAGCTTTAAGCAGAGGTACGACAAAGCTCATGGTTCAGGGAGAGTGACCTAGTAGCGACCAGTGAAGAGGCGGGGCCAGGAGCTTGGACTCGACCCCTGCAACCTCAACTAGGTGAGTACAACTAGGTGAGTACACACACACACACACACACACACACACACCACACACACACACACACACACACACACACCACACACACACACACACACACACACACACACACATTTTTATACCATTATCAGGTTACAAGTATCGGTTATTTGTGTATTGTTGCAGCCGCAGCATTGTGACTTTGGATGGTGTGACCTGTGTCTTGTGACAGTGAAACAGTGAGAGTACAGTGACTCGACTCCATTATACCTGTGATCTTCACATTATACCACTTCTTACTCTCTATTATACCACCTTAACACCATCTAGATTACACCACTTTAACACCACCTAGATTATACCACTTTAACACCACCTAGATTATACCACCTTAACGCCACCTAGATTATACCATCTTAACACCACCTAGATTACACCATCTTAACACCACCTAGATCATACAACCTTCACACCACCTAGATTATACCACCTTAACACCACCTAGATGATACCACCTTAACACCACCTAGATTACACCATCTTAACACCACCTAGATCATACCACCTTAACACCACCTAGATCATACCACCTTAACGCCACCTAGATCATACCACCTTAACACCACCAAGATTATACCACCTTAACACCAGCTAGATCATACCACCTTAACGCCACCTAGATCATACCACCTTAACGCCACCTAGATCATACCACCTTAACACCACCTAGATCATACCACCTTAACACCACCTAGATCATACCACCTTAACACCACCTAGATCATACCACCTTAACACCACCTAGATTACACCATCTTAACACCACCTAGATCATATCACCTTCATACCACCTAGATTATACCACCTTAACACCACCTAGATCATACAACCTTAACACCACCTAGATCATACCACCTTAACGCCACCTAGATCATACCACCTAGATCATACCACCTTAACGCCACCTAGATCATACCACCTTAACACCACCTAGATCATACCACCTTAACACCACCTAGATCATACCACCTTAACACCACCTAGATTACACCATCTTAACACCACCTAGATCATATCACCTTCATACCACCTAGATCATACCACCTTAGCGCCACCTATATCATACCACCTTAACACCACCTAGATCATACCACCTTAACACCACCTAAATCATACCACCTTAACGCCACCTAGATCATACCACCTTAACGCCAGCTAGATCACACCACCTTAACACCACCTAGATCATACCACCTTAACGCCACCTAGATCATACCACCTTAACACCACCTAAATCATACCACCTTAGCGCCACCTAGATCATACCACCTTAACACCACCTAGATCACACCACCTTAACACCACCTAGATCATACCACCTTAACGCCACCTAGATCATACCACCTTAACGCCAGCTAGATCACACCACCTTAACACCACCTAGATCATACCACCTTAACGCCACCTAGATCATACCACCTTAACACCACCTAGATTACACCATCTTAACACCACCTAGATCATACCACCTAGATTATACCACCTTAACACCACCTAGATCATACCACCTTTATACCACCTAGATTATACCACTTTAACACCACCTAGATCATACCACCTTAACGCCACCTAGATCATACCACCTTAACGCCACCTAGATCATACCACCTTAACGCCACCTAGATCATACCACCTTAACGCCACCTAGATCATACCACCTTAACGCCACCTAGATCATACCACCTTAACGCCACCTAGATCATACCACCTTAACGCCACCTAGATCATACCACCTTAACACCACCTAGATTACACCATCTTAACACCACCTAGATCATACCACCTTCATACCACCTAGATTATACCACCTTAACACCACCTAGATCATACCACCTTAACGCCACCTAGATCATAATACCTTAACACCACCTAGATCATACCACCTTAACACCACCTAAATCATACCACCTTAACGCCACCTAGATCATACCACCTTAACGCCACCTAGATCATACCACATTAACACCACCTAGATCATACCACCTTAACGCCCCCTAGATCATACCACCTTAACACCACCTAGATCATACCACCTTAACACCACCTAAATCATACCACCTTAACGCCACCTAGATCATACCACCTTAACGCCACCTAGATCATACCACCTTAACGCCCCCTAGATCATACCACCTTAACGCCACCTAGATCATACCACCTTAACACCACCTAGATCATACCACCTTAACGCCACCTAGATCATACCACCTTAACACCACCTAGATCATACCACCTTAACGCCCCCTAGATCATTCCACCTTAACACCACCTAGATCATACCACCTTAACACCACCTAGATCATACCACCTTAACGCCACCTAGTTCATACCACCTTAACACCACCTAGATCATACCACCTTAGCGCCACCTAGATCATACCACCTTAACACCACCTAGATCACACCACCTTAACGCCACCTAGATCATACCACCTTAACGCCACCTAGATCATACCACCTTCATACCACCTAGATCATACCACCTTAACGCCACCTAGATCATACCACCTTAACACCCCCTAGATCATACCACCTTAACGCCACCTAGATCATACCACCTTAACGCCAGCTAGATCACACCACCTTAACGCCACCTAGATCATACCACCTTAACGCCACCTAGATCATACCACCTTAACGCCACCTAGATCATACCACCTTAACGCCACCTAGATCATACCACCTTAACGCCACCTAGATCATACCACCTTAACACCACCTAGATTACACCATCTTAACACCACCTAGATCATACCACCTTCATACCACCTAGATTATACCACCTTAACACCACCTAGATCATACCACATTAACACCACCTAGATCATACCACCTTAACGCCACCTAGATCATAATACCTTAACACCACCTAGATCATACCACCTTAACACCACCTAGATCATACCACCTTAACGCCACCTAGATCATACCACCTTAACGCCACCTAGATCATACCACCTTAACGCCACCTAGATCATACCACCTTAACGCCACCTAGATCGTACCACCTTAACGCCACCTAGATCATACCACCTTAACGCCACCTAGATCATACCACCTTAACACCACCTAGATCATACCACCTTAACACCACCTAGATCATACCACCTTAACGCCACCTAGATCATACCACCTTAACGCCACCTAGATCATACCACCTTAACGCCACCTAGATCATACCACCTTAACACCACCTAGATCATACCACCTTAACACCACCTAGATCATACCACCTTAACGCCACCTAGATCATACCACCTTAACGCCACCTAGATCATACCACCTTAACACCACCTAGATTATATTATCTTTCCGACCGCACATTAAATCTCCCTTCAATCCACAGACCAGACGTAGGATCGAGTCGCCAGCACCGCACGACCTTACCCTTGCCTTAACTTAAGGCTTCGCTTTCTGTCTTTTTATACGTGAAATTGACTCTCGTCCATTTACTTATTTCGAAAAGCGGTTTCTGGTAAGCTGGGGGAAGAAGGTTAGGCAAAGATGGAATGTGGATTATTATTATAATAATCAAAAAGAAGCGCTAAACCACAAGGGCTATACAGCGCTGCGATGGAATGTGGAGAAGGATCAAATGGCGGGTAATAAAGATAAGTGACTCAACCATTAATGTAAGTGTGTGTTATGTAAATATCTCGAACAAGCGGTACAAGATGTGAAACACCCATGGGGGAAGTTGAATGATACCTCTAGGCCTTTCGTGTTGCAATTAACACATCATCAGGAGCTTGCAATGCTACAGAAAAGAGGAGGAGGTCCAAGCAGCTTCCTGTGACTATGTTAGTTTGGACCTCCTCTTCTTTTCTGCAAAATTGAAAGCTCCTGATGATGTGTTGATTGCAACACGAAAGGCCTAGAGCTATCATTAAACTCCCCTCGTGGTTGTTTTGCATAGGTGTGTATGTAAGTGTAGTGATAAGCATTTAGATACTTGTCGGTATATCATACCACTGATACTCAATATCCCCTTGTACTCAATACCTTCCCTTAAGCTCTACACTCCCTTTAGCTCTACACTCGCTTAAGCTCTACACTCTATCCACTCATCATTCTTGTTTTCCATCCACTGTTATCAGCGCCATCAATCTCCAGCAGCCGTATAAATCATTCTTATTAAAATCCTGTCATGGATCAGTCAAAGACCCGGTTATAACTCATTTTCCACCCATCATCCTGGTGGCTCCCCATCATCCTGGTGGCTCCCCATCATCCTGGTGGCTCCCCATCATCCTGGTGGCTCCCCATCATCCTGGTGGCTCCCCATCATCTTGGTGGCTCCCCATCATCCTGGTGGCTCCCCATCATCCTGGTGGCTCCCCATCATCCTGGTGGCTCCCCCATCATCCTGGTGGCTCCCCATCATCCTGGTGGCTCCCCATCATCTTGGTGGCTCCCCATCATCCTGGTGGCTCCCCATCATCCTGGTGGCTCCCCATCATCCTGGTGGCTCCCCATCATCCTGGTGGCTCCCCATCATCCTGGTGGCTCCCCATCATCCTGGTGGCTCCCCCATCATCCTGGTGGCTTCCCCATCATCCTGGTGGCTCCCCATCATCCTGGTGGCTCCCTATCATCCTGGTGGCTTCCCATCATCCTGGTGGCTCCCCCATCATCCTGGTGGCTCCCTATCATCCTGGTGGCTTCCCATCATCCTGGTGGTTCCCCATCATCCTGGTGGCTCCCCATCATCCTGGTGGCTCCCCCATCATCCTGGTGGCTCCCCCATCATCCTGGTGGCTCCCCCATCATCCTGGTGGCTCCCCATCATCCTGGTGGTTCCCCCATCATCCTGGTGGCTCCCCATCATCCTGGTGGCTCCCCCATCATCCTGGTGGCTCCCCCATCATCCTGGTGGCTCCCCCATCATCCTGGTGGCTCCCCCATCATCCTGGTGGCTCCCCCATCATCCTGGTGGCTCCCCATCATCCTGGTGGTTCCCCCATCATCCTGGTGGCTCCCATCATCCTGGTGGCTCTCCATCATCACGGTGGCTCCCCATCATCCCGGTGGCTCCCCATCATCCTGGTGGCTCCCCCATCATCCTGGTGGCTCCCCATCATCCTGGTGGCTCCCCATCATCCTGGTGGTTCCCCCATCATCCTGGTGGCTCCCTCATCATCCTGGTGGCTCTCCATCATCCGGGTGGCTCCCCCATCATCCTGGTGGCTCCCCATCATCCTGGTGGCTCCCCATCATCCTGGTGGTTCTCCCATCATCCTGGTGGCTCCCGCATCATCCTGGTGGCTCCCCATCATCCGGGTGGCTCCCCCATCATCCTGGTGGCTCCCCATCATCCTGGTGGCTCCCCATCATCCTGGTGGTTCCCCCATCATCCTGGTGGTTCCCCCATCATCCTGGTGGCTCCCCATCATCCTGGTGCCTCCCCATCATCCTGGTGGCTCCCCATCATCCTGGTGGCTCCCCATCATCCTGGTGGTTCCCCCATCATCCTGGTGGTTCCCCCATCATCCTGGTGGCTCCCCATCATCCTGGTGCCTCCCCCATCATCCTGGTGGCTCCCCATCATCCTGGGGGCTCCCCCATCATCCTGGTGGTTCCCCCATCATCCTGGTGGCTCCCCCATCATCCTGGTGGCTCCCCCATCATCCTGGTGGCTCCCCCATCATCTGCTCTATATAGATTAATACTCAAAAAAATTCATAATGGAAAGCCTTTCGTCGAAAAAATATTATTGTATTGTGATTAAAAAATATTGAAAATGCTCTGGAATTTTTTTTTTTTTTTTTCAGTCTCCAAGTGAACAAATCTGGCAATCAAAAGAGTATTTTTTTAATCGTTCAAAACAATTAAAAAAATTCCGACAATACTACCTAGCTGAGAATTATTTGTATATGTAACTCTGTGAAGAAATAATGTACTTAAGCTAAAAGATCCTCTATATAATTCTGGTGTGTACATTCTCATTACATTTCCGGGTAAATGTGATTTGGCGAATTGTACTGCACGGGACCCGAATTATCATGACTTAAAAAGAAAATATATAATGCAGAACTGTGTACTAGTCTATCTAGTTAAACGAGCATAAGTTAGAAATATATACGAGGAGACTAGAGTATTATGTGGATTTGTGTACAGAAGGATCTTTAAAGCATCATGACTCACGAAATCGTAATGACACGATTGTAAACAAACCATACCCAGGCCGGGATTGAACCCGCGGTCGGACTGGAGTTTTGAGACTCTATGACCGCGGGTTCAATCCCGGCCGGGGTATGGTTTTTTAAAGCATCATGCACACCCGAGTCTTAATTAACTACTGGAACCTACAATAAACAAATGAAAAATGCATGACTGTCTAATTAATAAAGCTTTTTGACCTGAATAATAACCTACTATTTTTTCAAGCCTTAGTAAACGGACCTTCCCCCCCCCCCACCCAAAAAAAAAGGCATAAAATATTAATTTACTCACTTTGGTTCCAAAAGAAATGTGCACTTTTTGTACTAATTTGCATACTGTATTAAAATACTCATGTGACACAGGTCAAAGAAGTGGCGGAGGATGTGTCTATACACAGCTTCAAGGTTGGGTATGGTAAAGCCCCTGCGGTTAGGAGGGAATATGTTTGAGAAGCTGAAATTCGACCCTTGCAACCACAAATAGGTGAGTATAATCCCCACGATATATCATAGCATACTTTAGGTATACATATTGGTGTATAATTTTGTAAAATTCGAAGATTATTATTATTATTATTATTATTATTATTATTATTATTATTATTATTATTATTATTATTATTATTATTATTATTGTTGTTGTTGTTGTTATTGTTACTGCTGTTATTATTTATTATTATTATTATTATTGTTATTATTGCTATTATTATTATTATTATTATTATTATTATTATTATTATTATTATTATTATGTTGTTGTTGTTGTTATTGTTACTGCTGTTATTATTTATTATTATTATTATTGTTATTATTGCTATTATTATTATTATTATTATTATTATTATTATTATTATTATTATTATTATTTTACTGTTGCTATTATTATTATTGTTGCTGTTATTATTTTTTACTGCTATTATTACTATTATTATTATTTATATTACTGACACAACAATCTCTAGGGACAATTTGCAAGCAATGAAGCAGTAGGCCTAGTCTGGGATCAGGCCGGGGGGGGGGAGAGGGAGGAGGGAGAACTGACCCCCAAAACCAAACAATAAAAACGAATAGAGATGAGATTTTTATTAATAAAACTCGCATTAGAAAGTAATAAATAACCTTGAATAAAGAATATAAACCCTGATATAATATATATAAAACAGACGAAGATGAATGCTGCAAGAAGACACCACGAAGAAGAAGAAATACAGAAGAATGAAAGATGACTTGAGGAGAGTCCAACATCAACACAGCAAGTTGCTAAGTTCCCCCTCAGTATGTAACTCTGGAAAGTCTTGTGTCTTGAATAAAGTTTTTCAATCTCTTGCACCAACACAACTTTTCCTTGCTACACCGTGTCTGGTACGCACTGACAACTTCCCCCTTCCAGTCAAAACCTCTAGACAAGCCTCTGGATGGAACTATTGAGTTACCTGAGTCATCCATTTCAAAAGCCTCTGGATGGGACTACTGAGTTACCTCAGCTGAAAGGTTTCCCTTCCAATCATAACCTCTGGAACTGCCACTGCTACCACCCCCCCTATAACCACTACTACCACCACCACCACCACTACAACCACCGCCACTACCACCACTACCACCGACATTCACTCAGGGCGTCACCTCTAATCAACACATTCGACTTGTTAATGGAAAACGTCATTCCTCATCTCCCACCGCTGGGTCACCACCGCTAGTAATGACACCACCACTAACCACCACCACCACCACCACCACCACCACCACCACCACCACCACCACCACCACCACCACCACCACCACCATCAAGAACGACAACAATAACAACAAAAAGGTAACAGCACACTTGTAATAGCAACAAAACAACTACAACGAAGCAACAACAACAGCCCTACAAGAAAACACAACCACTAAACTCGTCATTCCCACCCGGGCCTCAGATCATCTTGACGAGGCGCCACCAGTGCCTAAAGTGCCAATATAGCTCTAGTTGGGTCATCCGAGGTGCCAGTTCCAGTTTGCCAGAGCCAAAACTGGTACTCGACATCATCATCAAAATCCCACATGACTGGTAACGACATTTACGGTTCTCAGGGAATAAGCAACGTGGCTGACTGGAGACTGTGTCTGTGGATGATAGTACTGTCTGGATTAAATTCTCAGTGTTGCTTGGTGTATTAAATTCTCAGTGTTGCTTGGTGTATTAAATTCTCAGTGTTGCTTGGTGTATTAAATTCTCAGTGTTGCTTGGTGTATTAAATTCTGTGTTGCTTGGTGTATTAAATTCTCAGTGTTGCTTGGTGTATTAAATTCTCAGTGTTGCTTGGTGTATTAAATTCTGTGTTGCTTGGTGTATTAAATTCTGTGTTGCTTGGTGTATTAAATTCTCAAGTGTTGCTTGGTGTATTAAATTCCTACTGAGAAAACTCTGACTATTGCATGACCGACAAAAGGTGCCGACAAGCACGGTGGTAAACAGGAAGAATAAGACACAATTATACGAAATGATCCTTGATGAAGGGTGCCTTGATGAGGGGTGAGGGGCTCTTGATACCGGGAGTTTGATCTACTCTTCCCTTGACTCAAACATAATTACCTCGCACTTGCCAGCAGTAATAGCCTGGTTGATCAGGTCCTGATCCACCACGAGGCCTGGTCACAGACCGGGGCCGCGGGGGCGTTGACCCCCGAAACCCCCTCTCCAGTTATACTCCAGTTATTATCTGCAACACCTGAGTATCTTCACCCACAATAAAGACACCCAAGTGTTGCACATACGTCTTATTCATGAACAATAAAAGAGGCATAATACCGTGACTGGAAAAGTAAGTGTAGTGTTTTATTCATTAGTTTGTCGGTATTGTATACCATTAGTAATATAAAGGCAGAGGCCGAGTTTCACTCAATGTTACGCTGAGAATGTGGCTACACACAGTTATGTATCCGTGATTGTTGGATGTGATAAAAAGCACCATCTTCATTCTTTACTGTGTTATGTATCCGTGATTGTTGGATGTAATAAGAAGCACCATCTTCATTCTTTACTGTGTTATGTATCCGTGATTGTTGGATGTAATAAGAAGCACCATCTTTATTCTTTACTGTGTTATGTATCCGTGATTGTTGGATGTGATAAGAAGCACCATCTTCATTCTTTACTGTGTTATGTATCCGTGATTGTTGGATGTGATAAGAAGCACCATCTTTATTCTTTACTGTGTTATGTATCCGTGATTGTTGGATGTAATAAGAAGCACCATCTTTATTCTTTACTGTGTTATGTATCCGTGATTGTTGGATGTGATAAGAAGCACCATCTTCATTCTTTACTGTGTTATGTATCCGTGATTGTTGGATGTGATAAGAAGCACCATCTTTATTCTTTACTGTGTTATGTATCCGTGATTGTTGGATGTGATAAGAAGCACCATCTTCATTCTTTACTGTGTTATGTATCCGTGATTGTTGGATGTAATAAGAAGCACCATCTTCATTCTTTACTGTGTTATGTATCCGTGATTGTTGGATGTGATAAGAAGCACCATCTTCATTCTTTACTGTGTTATGTATCCGTGATTGTTGGATGTGATAAGAAGCACCATCTTCATTCTTTACTGTGTTATGTATCCGTGATTGTTGGATGTAATAAGAAGCACCATCTTCATTCTTTACTGTGTTATGTATCCGTGACTGCTGGAAGACGTCCGATGGAGATAGATCAAAGTACTCAGGGCATTCAAAATAAAAATAAGTAATTGAAAACAATCAAATTCTCTCCTTCCAGAGCTTTGACATATTTACTTAAAAATCTTCCAGTGAACATTTAAGAGTTAATAATGCCAGCTGGCATTATCCACTCGACTGCATTTTCTGAGAGACATTTAAATTAAATTCAGGACCGTAATTACATACTTCTCGCAGATAAATTACATTCTTGAAAGCTTTTGGTGAATGGTCCCGTTGAGTGCAGTTGTCTGAACGGCACAGCAGCAGAACTGATTGCTTGTTAGGTGCTTTTAATAGGAGAAACTCTTTGACTTCGTTATTTTCTCACTGCTATCTCTCCATCCATGTACTCTGTGTTGCGTGTGTGTGTGTACTCGCCTAGATGTACTCACCTAGTTGTGACTGCAGGGATCGAGTTACAGCTTCTGGCCCCGCCTCTTCGCTGGTCGTCACTAGGTCTACTCTCTCCCTGCTCCATGCGCTTTTTCGTATCTCTTCTTAAAGCTATGTATGGATCCTGCTTCCACTACATCACTCCTCAGATTGTTTCACTTCCTGACAACTCTATGACTGAAAAAATACTTCCTAACATCCCTGTGACTCATCTGCCTTCAACTTTCATGTGTGTGTGTGTGTGGGGTTGTGTGTGTGTGTGTGTGTGTGTGTGTGTGTGTGTGTGTGTGTGTGTGTGTGTGTGTGTGTGTGTGTGTGTGTGTGTGTGTGTGTGTGTGTGTGTGTGTGTGTGTGTGACATTTATACATAATAGATTTCTCATTAACTGCCGTAACTTTAGGGCCAAGTGAGTCGGAGGAGCGAGCCCAAAATGGCAGTGGCATCTGAGGTATTCACCATAAGTAAACAAAGACAGCGACCTCAGGCAGATTATGCTAATGAGCAGGAACAGAAAGGGAGAGAAAGAAAGAAAGAGAGAGAGAGAGAGAGAGAGAGAGAGAGAGAGAGAGAGAGAGAGAGAGGAGAGAGAGAGAGAGAGAAGAGAGAGGAGAAAGAGAGAGAGAGAGAGAGAGAGAAGGAGAGAGAGAGAGAGAGAGAGAGAGAGAAGAGAGAGAGAGAAAAGAGATGAAAGAAGAGAAGGGGAGAGATTTTTATGTCATCTTTATTAAACGAAAATCAGATGATAGTTGCACAGTGGTATCACCCACAGTGTGCTGCTACACTATTCTATATTATAGTTACACAGTGGTATCACCCACAGTGTGCTGCTACACTATTCTATATTATAGTTACACAGTGGTATCACCCACAGTGTGCTGCTACACTATTCTATATATATGATAGTTACACAGTGGTATCACCCACAGTGTGCTGCTACACTATTCTATATGATAGTTACACAGTGGTATCACCCACAGTGTGCTGCTACACTATTCTATATAACAGTTACACGGTGGGAATAAAGCTGGCTACATTTCCCAGTCATATTCCACACGAGGCATAGTAGTGGCAACTCATACACCTACACACACACGATGTCTTGAAGTAGTGGCAGCGTAACCCCTATACAGCATTATAATTCTGGCCGGAAAAATTTGTAGAATTGGTCAAAAAAAAGCTTATCGTATCTTATATTTTTAAACAACAGTACAATGGTCTGCACAAAACACCCGTTTGGTGCTGGTAATTATTGTCTTGCAACTGGAATTGCCGGTGGTGATGGTGGTGGTGGTGCTGCTGGTGCAGGTGGTGCTGGTGCTAGTGGTGATGGTGTCAATAAAGTGGTGGGCAATGTTTACAGTCGTTGGTGGAAGTATTAAATATAACATCATAAAATTTACCAAATATAAAATCCACACAGATACATCACCTTGAGGGTAATTAAAAAGCTCTAACCAGCTGCAACTTAATTACACAGCAGAGCTAACTAAAACATTCCCAATCATTTAATATTTCATGAAGAGATTCGCAGTAGGTTATTATCACAGCATTCATGCCTCTCAGATCAAAATATAAATTATGAATATATATATAAATATATATTAAAATGCTGTAAATAACTTGCATTACAAAATTAATAGAAATGTTTTGCCAAACACACGCCAAACAAACACAGTCATACCCAGGGGCTATGACTCGACCAATGCAACCACATACAGACGAGTACGTGAGTACACACACACACACACACACACACACACACACACACACACATACACACACACACACACACACACACACGGATGCAATATATATAAATAATATAAATAAAAAGTATAAAGAAATATATCAGGGTCCGTGGCTTCCGCATGAGTTGTGGGTTGCAATGCCTGAAATATCCATGTTGCAGCAGCAGTGATGGCTCCTGCATCTCCCCCAGCCTCACTATACATCCATGTTGCAGCAGCAGTGATGGCTCCTGCATCTCCCCCAGCCTCACTATACATCCATGTTGCAGCAGCAGTGATGGCTTCTGCATCTACCCCAGCCTCACTATACATCCATGTTGCAGCAGCAGTGATGGCTCATGCATCTCCCCCAGCCTCACTATACATCCATGTTGCAGCAGCAGAGGCATGGCTCCTGCATCTCCCCCAACCTCACTATACATCCATGTTGCAGCAGCAGAGGGATGGCTCCTGCATCTCCCCCAGCCTCACTATACATTCATGTTGCAGCAGCAGAGGGATGGCTCCTGCATCTCCCCCAGCCTCCCTATACATCCATGTTGCAGCAACAGTGATGGCTCCTGCATCTCCTCCAGCCTCACTATACATCCATGTTGCAGCAGCAGTGATGACTCCTGCATCTCCACCAGCCTCACTATACATCCATGTTGCAGCAGCAGTGATGGCTCCTGCATCTCCCCAGCCTCACTATACATCCATGTTGCAGCAGCAGTGATGGCTTCTGCATCTCCCCCAGCCTCACTACACATCCATGTTGCAGCAGCGGGTGATGGCCCCCTGCATCTCCCCCAGCCTCATATACATCCATGTTGCAGCAGCAGTGATGGCTCCTGCACTCTCCCCCGCTCACTATACTTTCCATGTGCAACAGCAGTGATGGCTCCTGCATCTCCCCCAGCCTCAGTATACATCCATGTTGCAGCAGCAGTGATGGCTCCTGCATCTCCCCCAGCCTCACTATACATCCATGTTGCAGCAGCAGTGATGGCTCCTGCATCTCCCCCAGCCTCACTATACATCCATGTTGCAGCAGCAGAGAGATGGCACTTGCATCTCCCCCAGCCTCACTATACATCCATGTTGCAGCAGCAATGATGGCTCCTGCATTCCCCCGCCTCACTATACATCCATGTTGCAGCAGCAGGGGATGGCTTCTGCATCTCCCCCAGCCTCACTATACATCCATGTTGCAGCAGCAGTGATGGCTCCTGCATCTCCCCCAGCCTCACTATACATCCATGTTGCAGCAGCAGAGGCATGGCTCCTGCATCTCCCCCAGCCTCACTATACATCCTAGAGTGTGCAGAGCAGCAGTGATGGCTCCTGCATCTCCCCCAGCCTCACTATACATAAAAGGTGCAGCAGCAGTGATGGCTCCTGCATCTCCCCTAGCCTCACTATACATCCATGTTGCAGCAGCAGTGATGGCTCCTGCATCTCCCCCAGCCTCACTATACATCCATGTTGCAGCAGCAGTGATGGCTTCTGCATCTCCCCCAGCCTCACTATACATCCATGTTTCAGAAGCAGTGATGGCTCCTGCATCTCCCCCAGCCTCACTATACATCCATGTTGCAGCAGCAGTGATGGCTCCTGCATCTCCCCAGCCTCACTATACATCCATGTTGCAGCAGCAGTGATGGCTCCTGCATCTCCCTCAGCCTCACTATACTCCATGTTCCCAGCAGCAGTGTTTGGCTCCTGCATCTCCGCCAGCCTCGGTCTACATCCATGTTGCAGCAGCAGTGATGGCTTCTGCATCTCCCTCAGCCTCACTATACATCCACGTTGCAGCAGCAGTGATGGCTCATGCATCTCCCCCAGCCTCACTATACATCCATGTTGCAGCAGCAGTGATGGCTCCTGCATCTCCCCCAGCCTCACTATACATCCATGTTGCAGCAGCAGTGATGGCTTCTGCATCTCCCTCAGCCTCACTATACATCCATGTTGCAGCAGCAGTGATGGCTCATGCATCTCCCCCAGCCTCACTATACATCCATGTTGCAGCAGCAGAGGCATGGCTCCTACATCTCCCCCAACCTCACTATACATCCATGTTGCAGCAGCAGAGGGATGGCTCCTGCATCTCCCCCAGCCTCACTATACATCCATGTTGCAGCAGCAGAGGGATGGCTCCTGCATCTCCCCCAGCCTTACTATACATCCATGTTGCAGTAGCAGAGGGATGGCTCCTGCATCTCCCCCAGCCTCACTATACATCCTCGTTGCAGCAGAGGGATGGCTCCTGCATCTCCCCTAGCCTCACTATACATCCATGTTGCAGCAGAGGGATGGCTCCTGCATCTCCCTCAGCCTCACTATACATCCATGTTGCAGCAGCAGTGATGGCTCTTGCATCTCCCCCAGCCTCACTATACATCCATGTTGCAGCAGCAGAGGGATGGCTCCTGCATCTCCCCCAGCCTCACTCTAGCAGATCGCTAGTTCACGCACTCACACTTCTCTCTCGCGCCATGTGAGTACATTCACGATTGCAACAAAATACAACATCAACGAGTTTCCACTGTCAACAAACTATACCGATATTAGCTCTCTAGATGCAACAACACACACCGCTTACTATCATTCACAGCAACAAAAATACGTCAGCAATATCCCTTTAATCGTAACAAAATAAGCCAGAAACACGCCGCCTCTAGCAGGATAATATTTTATATATATATATATATATATATATATATATATATATATATATATATATAAATAATATATATATATATAAAATATATATATATAATATATATATATATATATATTATATATATATATTATATATATATATTATATTATATATATATTAAACAGAGCATTATTGGTTTTAAAGGTACAAAGTGGAGAATGAAATGAAAATCCTCTCTTAATGCTTAAAAAAATATGAAAAAAAAAAACTCAGTGGACTCGGACACACATCTGACAGGTTTAAATAAGGATTATGAAAATTCTCATGTATTTAAATATTAATATTAATGATAATATTGAATATTTTGGTGTTTTTTTTTTTGCAAGATGTTTAAGGGAGAGCCTTAATAAATTTTTGTTGCTTTTCTGTTTTTCGTCCGATTCCGTTCATTTCTGGTCTGCTTTATGAAGTGTACTTTAAGCATAACTTGAAACACACGTACAGACATCTTAAGAAACAGAACAGTGACTCGTCGAGTGTTTAAACGTTTCACCTACACTGTTGGCTTTTGGTGTAGTAGTGAAATGTAGATGATATAATCAGTCCATCAACCTTGGAGAAATAGTATTTGAGGTGGTCAGTCCCTGAGCCTGGAAAAGAGTTCAGATTATATTGTTCCAGACCATGGAACTGAACTCTTCTGTCCAGATTGAGGGACTGATCACCTCAAATACTATTTCTCCAGGGCTGATGGACTGATCACATCGTCATCATTTCACTACTACACCTGCCGCCTCTGTACTTGACTGAAGAAACCTACTGTGTAGGCGAAACGTTTCATCAATAAAGACACCCAACTGCTGCACATGTGTCTTAATCATCAACTTGTCGGTATTTTATACCATTTTGAAAATTCGCAAAATAACAAATCAACATTATTATTATAATTATTATTATTATGATAATGATTCTTGCTGAAAGCCGAGAACCAAACACTCACGTCGTGCCAAGTGCCGAACAATCTGTTGTTCATCGCTAGGGCCCACTAGTCCTACTAGTTTCCCAAGGACATATCAAAGGTTGTTGTCCCGGGAATCACTTTGAGGCAGAAGTTTGCAGAAGATTGAGTTTGATATAGTAGTCTCACCTCAGTTTCCACCTGTGACGAAGAACGTGATACGTGTGCAATACTTGGGAATCTATATTGAGGAAACGTTTCGCCAGCCAGTGATTTCTTCAGTCCAGTACAAAGAAGAATGGTGGAAGATGAGGAATAGTTTGAGGTAATCAGTCCCTCAGCCTGGAGTCGATGTGTTTAGTCCATTATTTTTAATAAGAATTCAGCTTATGAGCATATGCTGAGGGACTGATTACCTCAAACGCCTTCTGATCTTCGCCATTCATTGAATTGGACTGATGAAGCCACTGTGTGGCGAAACTTTTCCACAATAAAGATACCCAAGTGTTACATATGTCAGTCTAATTTATCAACTTATCAGTTCTCTGAACCATTTATCAACGTTCTTCTCTATATTGAACTAAAGAAGTCACTGACTGGCTAAACGTTTCCTCAATAAAGATTCCCAGGTGTTGCACAAGTGGCTCAGTCTTCAGTTTGTGGGTTTTCTAAACTATTTACATCACAATACCTGTGATCCCGGCGTGTGAAAGTACACTCCTCGCCCAGCTGTGAAGACCTGACGCAAGGTGACCACTCCTGCGCCGTCTTGGTCACTGTCAGAAGCAAATTTCGGCAAGAGTCACCACAACACTCTTTATTTACCTTCCTTGTAGTTTTAGATCTCACCCTTCATCTTCATTCCTGTCATCAACTTTTTTGACTGTCTTCCTCTCTCCCTCTCCCTTCCTTCCTTTCCCGTTTTTTTATTATATACCTACCTACCTCTCCTTCCTTGAGAAATTCACCCTTCTTCTCCCTCACTGATCCGTAATTGAATCATTTTTCCTTGTTACTCCCTTTTTAATTTCCCTCTTCCCATCTTCCTTACCTTCACTATAACTTAACCTCCCTTCCCCATTAGTCTCCCTTCAGATTAAACAAACATATAAACCCCCAAAACTCCTCCTCCTCCAACCCTTATTCTCCCTTCTGTTTTTATATACATACACATTCCCTTCCTTTGCCCTCCCTCTCTCAATCTCCTTACATTTTATTCCTACCTCTAATCCCTCCCCGAAAAAAACTCCCTATCCCCTCCCTTTCAACCTTTCCTTCTCCCTTCCTCTTAATCCTCCTACTCCTCCATAAATTCCCCGCACAACATACATCATAACAAGCTGGATGACTTAGATTTTTTTAGATTTTGTCACCGAAGTGGCTAGTTTACTGTGCACACCATATCCATTCTGTGGAGGGTAGCGCGAGAGCATACACAAAAAGACTAGGAACTAGGCCCCAAAAAGGGAAGCTGAAAGATGCACAGCTAGCAGCTCGTTAATAACAGCAGAGCGAGGTACTTCTTGGCCACACACAAGCTGCTGGGTCAAGAAGGTAGTTAACATGCATGAATGTGGCGCCACTCCTGGCGAGATAACTTCGTATTAAGAGTATCTCATAGCACATTAAATTATTATTATTATTATTATTATTATTATTATTATTATTATTATTATTATTATTACTGCAACTCAAAACAAGCCCATGTTGTAGAGAGGGTAAAACTTTCGCCCATGTTCTGGTACTGGCTGGACCATTATCAGCTGTGACTCCATAATGGCTTAAAACAGAGAGAATTGTTCCAGCCACGGTATTGTCACTGTGTGTTGCTTGTGAATTGTTCCAGCCACGGTATTGTCACTGTGTGTTGCTTGTGAATTGTTCCAGCCACGGTATTGTCACTGTGTGTTGCTTGTGAATTGTTCCAGCCACGGTATTGTCACTGTGTGTTGCTTGTGAATTGTTCCAGCCACGGTATTGTCACTGTGTGTTGCTTGTGAATTGTTCCAGCCACGGTATTGTCACTGTGTGTTGTTTGTGAATTGTTCCAGCCACGGTACTGTTATTGTGTTACTTGTGAATTGTTCCAGCCACGGTATTGTCACTGTGTGTTGTTTGTGAATTGTTCCAGCCACGGTACTGTTATTGTGTTACTTGTGAATTGTTCCAGCCACGGTATTGTCACTGTGTGTTGCTTGTGAATTGTTCCAGCCACGGTACTGTCATTGTGTTACTTGTGAATTGTTCCAGCCACGGTATTGTCACTGTGTGTTGCTTGTGAATTGTTCCAGCCACGGTACTGTCATTGTGTTACTTGTGAATTGTTCCAGCCACGGTATTGTCACTGTGTTACTTGTGAATTGTTCCAGCCACGGTATTGTCACTGTGTGTTGTTTGTGAATTGTTCCAGCCACGGTACTGTCATTGTGTTACTTGTGAATTGTTCCAGCCACGGTATTGTCACTGTGTGTTGCTTGTGAATTGTTCCAACCACGGTATTGTCACTGTGTGTTGCTTGTGAATTGTTCCAGCCACGGTATTGTCACTGTGTGTTGCTTGTGAATTGTTCCAGCCACGGTATTGTCACTGTGTGTTGCTTGTGAATTGTTCCAGCCACGGTACTGTCATTGTGTTACTTGTGAATTGTTCCAGCCACGGTATTGTCACTGTGTGTTGCTTGTGAATTGTTCCAGCCACGGTACTGTCATTGTGTTACTTGTGAATTGTTCCAGCCACGGTATTGTCACTGTGTGTTGTTTGTGAATTGTTCCAGCCACGGTACTGTTATTGTGTTACTTGTGAATTGTTCCAGCCACGGTATTGTCACTGTGTGTTGCTTGTGAATTGTTCCAGCCACGGTACTGTCATTGTGTTACTTGTGAATTGTTCCAGCCACGGTATTGTCACTGTGTTACTTGTGAATTGTTCCAGCCACGGTATTGTCACTGTGTGTTGCTTGTGAATTGTTCCAGCCACGGTACTGTCATTGTGTTACTTGTGAATTGTTCCAGCCACGGTATTGTCACTGTGTGTTGCTTGTGAATTGTTCCAGCCACGGTATTGTCACTGTGTGTTACTTGTGAATTGTTCCAGCCACGGTATTGTCACTGTGTGTTGCTTGTGAATTGTTCCAGCCACGGTATTGTCACTGTGTGTTACTTGTGAATTGTTCCAGCCACGGTATTGTCACTGTGTGTTGCTTGTGAATTGCTCCAGCCACGGTATTGTCACTGTGTGTTACTTGTGAATTGTTCCAGCCACGGTATTGTCACTGTGTGTTACTTGTGAATTGTTCCAGCCACGGTATTGTCACTGTGTTGCTTGTGAATTGTTCCAGCCACGGTATTGTCACTGTGTGTTGCTTGTGAATTGTTCCAACCACGGTATTGCCACTGTGTGTTACTTGTGAACTGTTCCAGCCACGGTATTGTCACTGTGTGTTGCTTGTGAATTGTTCCAACCACGGTATTGTCACTGTGTGTTGCTTGTGAATTGTTCCAACCACGGTATTGTCACTGTGTGTTGCTTGTGAATTGTTCCAGCCACGGTATTGTCACTGTGTGTTGCTTGTGAACTGTTCCAGCCACGGTATTGTCACTGTGTGTTGCTTGTGAACTGTTCCAGCCACGGTATTGTCACTGTGTGTTGCTTGTGAACTGTTCCAGCCACGGTATTGTCACTGTGTGTTGCTTGTGAATTGTTCCAGCCACGGTATTGTCACTGTGTGTTGCTTGTGAACTGTTCCAACCACGGTATTGTCACTGTGTGTTGCTTGTGAACTGTTCCAGCCACGGTATTGTCACTGTGTGTTGCTTGTGAACTGTTCCAGCCACGGTATTGTCACTGTGTGTTGCTTGTGAATTGTTCCAGCCACGGTATTGTCACTGTGTGTTGCTTGTGAATTGTTCCAGCCACGGTATTGTCACTGTGTGTTGCTTGTGAACTGTTCCAACTACGGTATTGTCACTGTGTGTTGCTTGTGAACTGTTCCAGCCACGGTATTGTCACTGTGTGTTGCTTGTGAACTGTTCCAGCCACGGTATTGTCACTGTGTGTTGCTTGTGAACTGTTCCAGCCACGGTATTGTCACTGTGTGTTGCTTGTGAACTGTTCCAGCCACGGTATTGTCACTGTGTGTTGCTTGTGAACTGTTCCAGCCACGGTATTGTCACTGTGTGTTGCTTGTGAACTGTTCCAGCCACGGTATTGTCACTGTGTGTTGCTTGTGAACTGTTCCAGCCACGGTATTGTCACTGTGTGTTGCTTGTGAACTGTTCCAGCCACGGTATTGTCACTGTGTGTTGCTTGTGAACTGTTCCAGCCACGGTATTGTCACTGTGTGTTGCTTGTGAACTGTTCCAGCCACGGTATTGTCACTGTGTGTTGCTTGTGAACTGTTCCAGCCACGGTATTGTCACTGTGTGTTGCTTGTGAACTGTTCCAGCCACGGTATTGTCACTGTGTGTTGCTTGTGAACTGTTCCAGCCACGGTATTGTCACTGTGTGTTGCTTGTGAACTGTTCCAGCCACGGTATTGTCACTGTGTGTTGCTTGTGAACTGTTCCAGCCACGGTATTGTCACTGTGTGTTGCTTGTGAACTGTTCCAGCCACGGTACTCTGGATTTTATGTTTCTTCAGTACATATAGTGTGAGTGCAACAGTATGTTACACTACATGAGTGCACTAGTGTGTGTGAACACAAGTGTGAGTGCAAGACTGCCACTCCTCCCATTCCTCCAACACTACTCTTCCCCCCTCCCACACTCTCTCCTCCCTCCACTCCTTCCCCTCACCCACCTCCAACACTACTCTTCCCCCCTCCCACACTCTCTCCTCCCTCCACTCCTTCCCCTCACCCACCTCCAACACTACTCTTCCCCCCTCCCACACTCTCTCCTCCCTCCACTCCTTCCCCTCACCCACCTCCAACACTACTCTTCCCCCTTCCCACACTCTCTCCTCCCTCCACTCCTTCCCCTCACCCACCTCCAACACTACTCTTCCCCCCTCCCACACTCTCTCAACCTCCAGGTAACCTCCCTCCACTCCTTCCCCTTACCCACCTCCAACACTACTCTTCCCCCTTCCCACAGTCCCCCCTCCCTCCTCTCCCTCACCCACCTCCTATACGACAAAACTTCAACGTCTTCTAATTTGATGGATTAAATTTCACCTTCGCGACCACGAGAAAATAGACGATGGTTCGATTTTCTCTTCCATCACCCTCCTCCAGTTCTTTCTCTGCCACCTCCCTCCTTTAGTTCCTTCTCTTCCATCTCCCTCCTCCAGTTCTTCTTTTCCTGTTCCACCAGTTCTCTCTCTCTCTCCTCTCACTTCTCCAAATCTCTCTATGCACATTCCTGCAGCGTCTGTTCATTATATATATATAAATATATATTATATATATATATATATATATATATATATATATATATATAATATATATATATATATATATATATATTATTGTAACCACGAACGAGTGATATTGATCAATAACAACACTGCGCTAGCGAAGGATTCGAACCATGTTGTACTGGCCCGCCATTGTGGGCGAGAACCACATGACGCCTTAATTAACCCATAGGACTACCCAATCCTACAAGAGCCAAGCACCCAGCTACGCTAGGTGTGTTACTCTTGGCCCGAGGACATACGGTAATGTGGGAGCTTTCAAGCTAATTTTATTCTCATCCCTGCTTGGTATACTAGCCTACGAGCAGCATATATATATTACTGTAACCACGAACGAGTGGTATTGATCAATAACAACACTGCATTAGCAAAAGATTCGAATCCATGTTGTACTGGCCCGCCACTGTGGGCGAGAACCACATGACGCCTTAACCCACAGGACTACCCAATTCTACAAGAACCAGTAAAACATGGGTTCGAATCCTTGGCTAGGGCAGTGTTGTTATATATATATATATATATATATATATATATATATTATATATATATATATATAATTATATATATATATATATATATATATATATATATACTTTGTTTACCAAATTACTACAATATTTACAAATGTACAAGAATTCTACTATAAGCGAGATTAAATGATAAAGAGTGGAGACAAATATTACAGAGAACCAGAGATGACATGATATATACATTTTCTGACTCCCAGAGAACTGTCAGCTAGAATGATTACCAGAGACTAGTAGTGAGAACATACCAAATGTGACTACTCCATTTAGCGTAAGTATGCCACTGCTGAATAGCCCTGGTTCCCTTTATTAATAATTGATAAAGATGTCTACAGGACTTGTGGTTGGTCTTGTTAAGGCTGTTATGAATATATAACACATTCGGCGCGCTCTACAAGACGTGGCCTGGTGGCTAACGCTCTCGCTTCACACGGCGAGGGCCTGGATTCGATTCCCAGCCAGAGTAGAAACATTGGGCGTGTTTCTTTCCACCTGTTGTCTATGTTCCCCATCAGTAAAATGGGTACCTGGGTGTTAGTCGACTGGTGTGGGTCGCATCCTGGGACACTTACCTAATTTGCCCGACATGCGGAGCATAACAAGGAGATTTCTATATAGTAGTATGTCATTGTTGTCAACTAGGCCTGTATACCATGTACATGTACTTGTAATAAATAAAGATATTATTATTATTATTATTATTATTATTATTATTATTATTATTATTATTATTATTATTATTATTATTATTATTCTCTGTAGCAGTGGCAACTGGTTCCACTGGTAATCTGACCACCGCCAGGCCACGGATTCGATGTTCAGCAGTCCACTAAATTGTCACTATATATTTTCCGTGGATAAAGCACGAGAATAACTCAATTTTGAGCATTTGGCAAGTCATCGCATTCTCGGAAAAGTTGTTTTTTCCAAGCTTATGGTTGCTGGTGTGGACTATGTTCTGTCAAGTTCTTTTTTGCAAGCTTATGGCTACTGGTGTGGACGGCATTGTGTCAAGTTCAGCAGCGTGGGGTATGGCTACCACATGGCTGGGCAGCCTAATGGTCTCTCACTCGTCCTGGAGGTTACCTGGAGGTTATTCGGGGATCAACGCCCCCGCGGCCCGGTCCATGACCAGGCCTCCCGATGGATCAGGGCCTGATCAACTAGGCTGTTACTGCTGGCCGCACGCAGTCCAACGTACGAGCCACAGCCCGGCTGATCCGGCACTGACTTTAGGTATCTGTCCAGCTCTCTCTTGAAGGCAGCCAGGGGTTTATTGGCAATTCCCCTAATGCTTGATGGGAGGCTGTTGAACAGTTTTGGGCCCCGGACACTTATGGTGTTTTCTCTTAGTGTACCAATGGCGCCCCTACTTTTTATTGGCGGCAATTTTGCATCGCCTGCCCAGTCTTTTACTTTCGTAGGGAGTGATTTCTGTGTGCAGATTTGGGACCATTCCTTCCAAGATTTTCCAAGTGTAGATTATGATATATCTCTCCCTCCTGCGTTCCAACGAGTACAAGTCAAGTGCTTCCAAGCGTTCCCAGTAGTTAAGGTGCTTGACAGAACTTATACGTGCAGTAAAGGATCTCTGTACACTCTCTAGATCTGCGATTTCACCTGCTTTGAATGGAGATGTTAATGTACAGCAGTATTCCAGCCTAGAGAGAACAAGTGATTTGAAAAGGATCATCATGGGCTTGGCATCTGTCGTTTTGAAAGTTCTCATTATCCATCCTATCATTTTCTTTGCACGTGCGATCGTGGCACTGTTGTGATCCTTGAAAGTGAGATCCTCAGACATTACTACTCCCAGGTCCCTTACATTATTTTTCCGCTCTATTGTATGGCCGGAGTCAGTAGTATACTCTGTTCTAGTTATTATCTCCTCCAGTTTTCCATAACGGAGTAGTTGGAATTTGTCCTCATTGAACATCATATTGTTTACCGTTGCCCACTGGAAAACTTTGTTTATATCTTCTTGGAGGTTAACCGCGTCCTCAGTAGATGACAGCCTCATGCAGATCCTAGTACCATCCGCAAAGGATGATACGGTGCTGTGGTGTATATCTCTGTTTAGTTCTGATATGAGGATAAGGAATAAGATGGGGGCGAGTACTGTGCCTTGTGGAACAGAGCTCTTCACTATGGCAGCCTCCGATTTAACTCTGTTGACCACTACTCTTTGTGTTCGATTTGTTAGGAAGTTGAAGATCCATCTCCCCACTTTCCCAGTTATTCCTTTAGCACGTATTTTATGGGCTATTACGCCATGATCGCATTTGTCAAATGCTTTTGCAAAGTCGTGTATATTACATCTGCATTCTGATTTTCTTCCAGTGCATCCAAGGCCATGTCATAGTGATCCAGTAGTTGTGAGAGGCAGGAGCGACCTGCCCTGAACCCATGTTGCCCTGGATTGTGCAGATTTTGGGAATCCAGGTGATTTGCAATCCTGCTTCTTAGCACTCTTTCAAAGATTTTTATGATGTGGGACGTCAGAGCTATTGGTCTATAGTTCTTAGCTAATGCTTTGCTGCCACCTTTATGGAGTGGGGCTATATCCGTTGTTTTAAGTGACTGTGGAATTTCACCCATGTCCAAGCTCCTCCTCCATAGTGTACTTAGGGCACACGAGAGGGGTTTCTTGCAGTTCTTAATGAAAACAGAGTTCCACGAGTCTGGGCCCGGGCTGAGTGCATAGGCATGTTGTCAATGGCTTTTTCGAAATCTATCGGAGTTAGGGTAATGTCGGAAATCTGGCATACATTTATGGAGTTTTGAGGCTCATTCATGAAGAAATCATTTGGGTCGTCGATCCTCAGACCGATTAGTGGTTCACTAAACACAGAGTCGTACTGGGATTTTCAATATTTCATTCATTTCCTTGTTGTCGTCTGTGTAAGTCCCATCCTGTCTGAGTAAGGGCCCGATACTAGATGTGGTATTTGCCTTGTTTTTTGGCATATGAAAAGAAATATTTTGAATTTCTTTCAATTTCACTAATAGCTTTAAGCTCCTCCTGCCTCTCCTGGTTCCTGTAAGAGTCATTTAGCTTAAGTTCGATAGTTTCCACTTCCCTGGTCAGCGCCTCCTTTCGTGTATCAGATATTCTAGCACTCCTGAGGAGCTCAGTGACTCTTCGTCGTCTTCTGTAGAGGGAGCGTCTTTTTCTCTCCAGTTTACTCCTGCTCTTCTTCTTTCTTAGGGGAATATGCCTAGAACATGCTTCGGCTACCAGGAAGTTGATCCTTTCAAGGCACTGGTTTGGATCCATGTCATTTAAGACATCTTCCCAACATGTTTCGTTTAGGACATGGTTTACCTGGTCCCAGTTGATGTTCTTGTTGTTGAAATTGTATTTTATGAAGACACCTTCACAGGTACATGCATTCTGCTGTTCAGGACCCCTATGCATGTACGTCTGGACTTCGATTAGAGTGTGATCGGAATTAGTTGTTTTTGATATTCTTATGTCTCTTATCAGTTCCTCATTATTTGTGAAGATAAGGTCAAGTGTGTTTTCTAGTCTTGTTGGCTCCACTATCTGCTGGCTTAAGGTGTGTTTTTCGCAGAGACTTAGTAGCTCATGTGTGTGTGACCTTTCATCTGCGCTACCTCCGGGGATTGTTTCAGCTATAACATTATTTTCTACATTCTTCCATTTTGTATGCCTTAGGTTGAAATCACCAAGCAGTAAGATGTTTGGGGATGGAGCTGGAAGGTTTTCCAAACAGTAATCGATTTTCAGTAGCTGTTCCTTGAACTGTTGGGAGGTTGCATCTGGTGGCTTGTATACAACCACAATGACTAGGTTTTGGTTCTCGATCTTTATTGATAGACCTTCAACTACCTCATTTGTGGTGTTCAGCAACTCCGTGCAGATAAGGGACTCTTTGACATACAGGCAGTCTAAAACAAGACTGCTGTGGTCCGTGACCGCAGTCCCGTGTCTGGGAATGCCTCACCCTAACCTCTGCTACTTAATCATAGTTAAGTACCTCCAGTGTGGCTGCTTACAGGACACACCAGCTCTACCAGCCCACACACTTGTGAATAACAACCCATATCAAGGAATGAATGTGTGTGTGTAGGTGATATATCTACAGATTGTGTGTAGAACGCAGAGTGGTGGTTTATATATGGAGAATACATACTGGATAGCATGTATACGTATGTCTGCAGTGAATATGTGTTTCTTCCTCCCTACCCAACCCTCCTCTGCTCCTCCCTACCCTCCATTCCTCTCCTCCCTACCCTGCCTTCATCTGCTCCCTACCCTGCCTTCATCTGCTCCCTACCCTGCCTAAGGTAACACTTGCTAGACAAGGTAAATACGCGAGTTGGGTCACAAACGTCTCAACCGACTGCATCAATGAGGCATCAACGAGGCATCAACAAGGCATTAACAAGGCATTAACAAGGCATCAATGAGGCATCAACGAGGTACCAACGAGACATCAACGAGACACCAACAAGGTATCAACGAGGCACCAACAAGACACCAACGAGACATCAACTAAGCACCAACGAGGAACCAGCGCCAACTTTGACCTCAAGCATCATTTGCATTTGACACACACCGCCTTAATCCCCTAGTTAATCCGCCGTCGTGCCGGCATAACATATAAATCCGTGTTAATCCGTCTTTCTGAGAACCGAACATCACGCTTAATCAAGTGTATGCGAGAAGTGGCTTAAATTAATCCCCAAATTAATCTACTTATGGAGCGGAGGATTTACATTAATCTACCGTGTCAGGCACTCATTAATCTACATGTTAAATATCTCTCTTCTCTCACAATATTTAACTTATTTTGTTTAAATTTAACAAAGCTGCTACATTAATGTCTCCATTAATATAATTTTTATCCTCCTTCTTTAATAGTAATAATTTTAACACAGTAGCAATGTTAATACAGTAATTTTAACACAGTAGCAATGTTAATACAGTAATTTTAACACAGTAGCAATGTTAATACAGTAATTTTAATACAGTAGTAATGTTAATACAGTAATTTTAATACAGTAGTAATGTTAATACAGTAATTTTAATACAGTAGTAATGTTAATACAGTAATTTTAACACAGTAGCAATGTTAATACAGTAATTTTAACACAGTAGCAATGTTAATACAGTAATTTTAATACAGTAGTAATGTTAATACAGTAATTTTAACCCAGTAATAATGTTAATACAGTAATTTTAATACATTAATTTTATAGTAATAATATTAATCATCTTTAATACAGGATAATCCTCCTGCCAGGAGGACGTCTCGTTAATCCCCACAATAATCCCTTTTATGTCAAACTAACACTATTAATCCTCACATTAATCCCTTTTATGCCAAACTAACACTACTAATCCCCACAATAATCCCTTTTATGTCAAACTAACACTACTAATCCCCACAATAATCCCTTTTATGTCAAACTAACACTACTAATCCCCACAATAATCCCCTTTATGTCAAACTAACACCAGTAATCCCCACAATAATTCATCCCCAGGTCACACCAACATAAATGTATGGTGAAGGGATGATATATTTCCATCATGGCAGAAATGACAATAGAACCGGTTCTGCCAAATATAAAAAAAAAACCACAATTATATTTTTTTCATACTTCCCTAATAATGAATATAATTAAAAAAATAATTAATAACGAAACGCATTACCAGGGAGATTTAAATGAGTTATATCCCCTTTAAACGAATTATTTTCTCGTTAAGTTATTGCATTCTAGGTTAATTTGTCATTAAAATTATAGAAGGCTTACAAGGGAAGGACCCGGGTTCAGTCACGGGCGAGTACACACACATGTGCAAGTCTCCTGTGACATCTCCTGTCCCCTGGATGAGTTGATGTTTTGCCCACAAGCATCAACACAGCGACACAAGGTGTTGGACAAGCTTTAATTGACGCGACGTTTCCCCCCCGTGTGGAGCTTTGGCATACTTCACTCTGTGTAGAGCTTTATAAAGTTATGACTCGATGAGCTTCTACATAGAGCGAAACATGGCTTAATGAAGCTCGTAGAGCGAAACATGGCTTAATGAAGCTCGTAGAGCGAAACATGGCTTAATGAAGCTCGTAGAGCGAAACGTGGCTTAATGAAGCTCGTAGAGCGAAACGTGGCTTAATGAAGCTCGTAGAGCGAAACATGACTTAATGAAGCTCGTAGAGCGAAACGTGGCTTAATGAAGCTCGTAGAGCGAAACGTGGCTTAATGAAGCTCGTAGAGCGAAACATGGCTTGATAAACCTGTTAGCAGAGGAAAACGTGATTTGATAAACCTGTTAACAGAGGGAAACATGGCGTGATAAACCTGTTAACAGAGGGAAACATGGTTTGATAAACTTGTTAACAGAGGGAAACATGGCGTGATAAACCTGTTAACAGAGGGAAACATGGTTTGATAAACCTGTTAACAGAGGGAAACATGGTTTGATAAACCTGTTAACAGAGGGAAACATGGCTTGATAAACCTGTTAACAGAGGGAAACATGGTTTGATAAACCTGTTAACAGAGGGAAACATGGTTTGATAAACCTGTTAACAGAGGGAAACATGGTTTGATAAACCTGTTAACAGAGAGAAACATGGCGTGATAAACCTGTTAACAGAGGGAAACATGGTTTGATAAACCTGTTAACAGAGGGAAACATGGCTTGATAAACCTGTTAACAGAGAGAAACATGGCTTGATAAACCTGTTAACAGAGAGAAACATGGCTTGATAAACCTGTTAACAGAGAGAAACATGGCTTGATAAACCTGTTAACAGAGAGAAACATGGCTTGATAAAACCTGTTAACAGAGGGAAACATGGCTTGATTAAACCTGTTAACAGAGAGAAACATGGCTTGATAAACCTGTTAACAGAGAGAAACATGGCTTGATAAACCTGTTAACAGAGAGAAACATGGCTTGATAAACCTGTTAACAGAGAGAAACATGGCTTGATAAACCTGTTAAGAGAGAGAAACATGGCTTGATAAACCTGTTAACAGAGAGAAACATGGCTTGATAAATCTGTAAATAGAGCGAAAAGTCGTTGTGTTACCTTGGCACTGTTAATAATTCTTCTTTATTAGGTCTAACAGTAATGCAGAATTGGTTAAAATTTGTAATGTGAAATATCTGTAAACAGTTTGTGAGTGCTGTCTAGGCTGGTGCTTGAGTGCTTGTTTGAGTGTGTGTCAGCATAGTTGCTGATCCCCTTATATGTGCTGTATAGCGTATCATAGTACCATCCATGTGCTTTATATAGAAGATCCCTTAGGCCTGTGACTGTGTGACGTCAAGGGATGCTCCATGAGTGAGCGGGACAGGCTACCTCGGCCTCAGTCGACGCATAGGCATAGTAGAAGGCAGGACACGGCAGGCTGGGCTCCATCTCCCATTACCACAGTCTGACAATATATAGTGTTACCATCCAACAAGTGAGTTTACCTTATCCATCAATCTCCTACCGAACCCCACTCGATAATTTGGTGGCAGTGGTGTGGGCGTAAAATTGATAATTACGCCGATGTACGGAGATTTCTTTCTACCAGCAAGACGGCCATTTCGTGTCGCCAGTAGGCCGACCTAGTCAAGCCAGCTACCTCAGCCAAGCATCTACCAGTCACTACATTAATCAGTGGTCAGTCTCTTTGTATTAGTGTTTATCTGCTTATTTGCATCACTCCCGAGTGGTTGACCCGAGTTTGCAAAGTAAGCCAGTAAGACAGTCTGTGGTGGGGGAGTCAGAACAACCCAGTTAGTCCAGCCTAGCCTACTCCATCCAGCTTTGCCTGCCAAGCCAGTTTTCCACCCTTGCTGTGCTCATCGTGAGAAGTTATCAAGCTATTCTGTGTGAAGGGTTAAGATAAGCCAGCCAGCAACTAACCCAGGTGTCTTACCCCAGTACTCGAGCAAGCCATGTGGGTACAGTCTTCTCATCGCTTTGTGCTCCAAGTTCTAGCCATTCTGAGTGCTTTTTCCTCCCTGTGGTGTTGTGGTATTTTGTGGGTTTGTTTTTAAGCCAGTCGGCTTAGAAATATCTTCGTGCCAGTGAGGGTGTCCTCAGTGAGGCTTACGCCATTCATCCCATAGGCCCAGTTACCACGCGGTCTCGGCCTTAGCCCTGTTTCAGCCCACCCACCCAACCACTCGACACCGGCCCCAGCCGCCTCACTCAGCCATTAACCCACTCACCCAACCTCTACCATTGTTTTGGTACACTACTATGGGTTCCAGCACCATATTTTAAGGACCACATAGGGGTCAAGAGCTAGAGTGTGTTTTGCACCACCGTTAAAAGCCTCCTGTGTGAAGTCTATCGTCGATGTAAGCGCAATTCTACGATCACGTGTGGACAGTAGCCAGCCACGAGAGGACATAAACATCCACGACCTTCTACTTAATTCTTCATCAAGTCGTTACAGCGATAATATTTTTCATAGAGACATTTGCTAGTGTTGAGACATTTCTTTTTTTTTCCAGTGATTTTTCTTAGTGACATTCAGTGACTCTTGATTAGACTCAGTGTTTATTATATACTGTTTGCAATATTTTTTTCTCTTCTTAATTCAGTGTTAATTTCTGTGCATTATCTTATGTCTGTTGTGTTGTGCTTCTTTTTTGTATACACTTGAAGTAAGTACCTTAGTGTTTTTCCTTTGTTGTGTGTGCAACATATAAGCAGTATAGAATTTGTGTTTCCACTTAAGAATCACATTGTGTTCAAAGTATTGCAGTGAAGTAATTCAGTAATTTATTACCTTGTATTCTGCATCACAACTCAGTGTTGTCTGTTATAATTTTTATCCCAGCATTTGTGTATTCTTGCCAGTTTAATTCATTTTTTCTCTGTGTGTTGAACATTTTTGTGTTAATTCTTTTCATTCAGCCAGTGCCTAATTTGTCTTATTTCCACAGACAATAGTGTCATTATTTTGCACAAGCAAGAAATTATTTTCCAAATTTTTCACACATCAAGTTTCATAGCAAGAAAATTCTAGTATTGTGTTTATGTTGATGTGTTGTGTTCTGCATCACTGTAAGTGTTCAAACCTTTTTGTTGTGTTTTTGCACCTATTATTTTTCATGTTTCATTGAACAAATTCACTCTTAGTGCAATTTTTAAGTTCTTCTTTTAAAGTAAATTGTTCTTTTGCTTGTTAAGTGTTGCTTAAGTTGCAGTTAAGAGTTAAAGTGTTCACTCAGTTCATTCCTTGTTAAAAATTTTTTTTTTAATCTTGTAAACTGTATTTCTTGCGTGTGTAATATTTTTTTTTATTATTGCACATTGACTCATTTTGCAATAATTCTTGTGCAAGCATTGTGTTGTCTTTAAAAATTTTCTTTCAGAAATTTTAAGTAGTGTGTGCAATAATTTTGATTAGCAATTGTTATTTGCAATATTGCTACAGTTTATTTCAGTGCAGTTTCTTATGCTCTGTTCTGTGCATAATATTTTATTCTTTGTGTGCCATTTTATTTTATTTTCGTGAACTGTCTCCCAGTTTGTCTTAATTTTGCACAAGCTTTATTGAGTCCAATTTAACATTTTTTTTTATTTATTTTATCATTTTATTGTGTATTTCTCTATTGCATTGAGAGTAAAGACAACTCACTGTGCCATTCATTCAAATTTAAAGTAAAGTTGAGCAAATTAGATTTGAGTAAAGTACAAGTTCTCTTGATTTTCAAAGTGTTGTTTATTCAGTTGAGTATTTTCTTGTGTGAGTTTCCTTGCTTTCTGTGTGTCCTGTCAATTTTTAGTTACTTATGCAGAATAGTTAAGCATTTTCTTCCCATTTAAGCTTATTGTGTCATTCTCTCTATTTTTCTTGCCTTATGCCCATGAGTAAGTTCCCTGAGAACATGTCCCAGTCACTTCTGAATGTTCACTTAGTGTATCATGCCAGTCAAAGTCAATATGAATCAGTCCACAGTACCAATATTCCCTTACTGACTGAAAGACAATACTCAGCCCTTGAGCAATGTGTTTGTTCTCACAGCTTGTATCTGAGATTTGTCAAAGTGCTGTGAAATGTGAAGTTCAGATTAAGTTCCTATAGATCCGTGAATTACTTATTAATGTAGCCAAGCGGTCAGGCACTAGTAATACTGTCACTCCTGTCTGGACTCCAGCCACAATATCGTGCACGCAGGATAGTGCTGAGACTACTATCCTTGCAATGGCGACTTGTTCAAGTACTCGTTCCTGCCCAGGGGACGCTTTGAGAAGAACTTTACTTGCAACGAGTTATGCCATCTCTTGCTGATGCCACAAGCCATTGCAGAAAGATGTTTCTGTGGCTAGTGTGCTCACTTGAGTGTTGTTGTTGTCCCTTGTGTTCCAGATTGTGATCCCATCCTAGTTGACAGTAATCAGTGCAATGCAAGAAGTTATTTCTCGAGTAACTTTCAAATGTTGTTAACATTTGTAAGTGAAGTTTCTTTATAGCTGATACCTCGTGTCACTGTGTGCAACTCAGTTGAATATCAGCATTGTTCACCGTGTTAATTTATTTTTCCCTGTGCTTGCAGTGAGATAATAGATTCATTCTCCCATGCTCATATTGCATGTTATAGCGTTAATTTTTTCAACCGGGGAGTCATCCACTCCACCGAGTTTGTTCATTCCTCCAGTAAGAAAGAACCGATCCCTTGTGTTCTGGTGATTCGAATTCCTGCTCCAGGAAGATCTTATTCTGACTGTGAAGCCACCAGCACCCATTAGTGACTTTGTAATGAGCCAAGAATTACTGTATCGAACAGTCGAGTTGAGTACTCCTAGCAGAAGAGTTAGTAATTCCACAGTCACTAGTGAATGTAGCTGTATCTTTTGTAGATACTCGTTCAGATCGTCCATGTAGCTGTATCTTTTGTAGATACTAGTTCAGATCGTCCATGTAGCTGTATCTTTTGTAGATACTCGTTCAGATCGTCCATGTAGCTGTATCTTTTGTAGATACTCGTTCAGATCGTCCATGTAGCTGTATCTTTTGTAGATACTCGTCAGATCTCCCTCAGTCAAGGCATGTGTTAGCCATTGCAGAGAAATTCGATCCTCCCAGAGATGATAACCATTCTGCATACATAAACCTTGCCCTCGCAGAATTGGGTTTAGATGTAAACAGCTTGTATAATTAGATGTCCGAGATGAATGAAATTGTTAACTGTGTGTCTTGTTATTAGCTGATCAGTTTGTCAGAAATTTTCGTGTTCACGTTCCCTCCAAATTCTGAGAATTTAGCAATAATGATCTGTGTGCACCAGATTGCTTTGCTGTTAATTTCACCTTATATATATATATATATATTATATATATATATATATATATATAATATTTTATATATATATTTATTTATTTATTTATTTATTTATTTCCTCAGAATCCGTAGAGTGCATGAATACAGATCGATCGATCAATTCCATCCACACTGTACAATGATTTGTTCTTATAAGTCGTAATGCATTACAATGAAACTCATTACGTTAAAAGTGATTACGTTAACACCCATTACATAAAACTCATTTTGTTAACATCCATTATGATACCATCCATTAGTTCTAAGTTATATATGAATTTGTTATTGTATAGAATCAGCCCAGAACCACCTGCCTGTTCAGCCTATAGCATAGTAGTGTATGTCGGGACGACATACGTAACATGACCGAGCTGTCAGCATAGTTGCTGATCCCCTTATATGTGTTGTATAGCGTATCATAGTACCATCCATGTGCTTTATATAGAAGATCCCTTAGGCCTGTGACTGTGTGACGTCACGGGATGCTCCATGGGTGAGCGGGACAGGCTACCTCGGCCTCAGTCGACGCATAGGCATAGTAGAAGGCAGGACACGGCAGGCTGGGCTCCATCTCCCATTACCACAGTCTGACAATATATAGTGTTACCATCCAACAAGTGAGTTTACCTTATCCATCAATCTCCTACCGAACCCCACTCGACATGTGTGCTTGAGAGTGTGTTTGAGTGTGTGTTTGAGTGTGTGTTTGAGTGTGTTTGAGTGGTTGCTGAGTCGCGGATCAGAGTACATGACGGCACACACACACAGCGAAGAGGCGGGGCCAGGAGCTGTGAATCGACCCCTGCAACCACATATAGGTGATTACACACACACACTCACATATAAAAACACACATACACACGAGGCCAGGAGCTATGACTCGACCCCTGCAACCACAACTAGGTGAGTACACACACACACACGAGCAAAGATATATATAATATATATATATATATATATATATATATATTATATATATATATATATATAATATATATATATATATATATGTATGCAATAAGATCACAGTAAACAGGTGATTTCAAAATATGCAAAACAACCACTCTGAAAGAATAGAGAAATTCCAAGCGCTTTCGTGACTACTCACATTATCAAGGAACTATGAAAGTGAAGCATCCAAGGAAGCTATATAAGGGGTCCGGCCAGCACCTCACTATCAGATCCCACAACGGTTAAACACGTGACGCGCGGCGAGCCAACTTGGATATATATATATATATAATATATATATATATATAATATATATTATAATATATATATATATATATATATATATAATTATATACAGAACAGCCTTTTAACTAGACATGTATAGAACCTAAGTCAATGGCTTGATAATGGTGTTTATACAGTAAAACGTGGCTACAGTAAACACGTACTTTACATGTCAACGTTGTTTTGAAGGGCGTCCAGAGTGAGTGTATCCAGCACTCTGAAGTACCAGGAAACATAACTTCACATTATAACAAAGTAAGATCACTCCTATAGGAAAGAAATCTCCAAATAAAATACAAGTATATATTTCGCTGTCTATTTCTCCTGACCGTCAGGATATTTTTCAATAATATTGCGCTCATATAAAAGAAATTTCCCAAAAATGTTTGAAATGAACTTAAAAAATATGAAAGTATTGGGTAATATCAGTTTTCTTATTTTTCACAAATTATTAAGACTTTTGCTTAATTTTTCCCTTAAAAATGAAGGTCTGAGAGCAGTTTACAACACCAGCAACACAAGAACCACCCAAGACTCTTGTTATTGTTGACTTGTCAGGCAACAGGATAAGATAAGATAAGATAAGATAAGATTTCGTTCGGATTTTTAACCCCGGAGGGTTAGCCACCCAGGATAACCCAAGAAAGTCAGTGCGTCATCGAGGACTGTCTAACTTATTTCCATTGGGGTCCTTAATCTTGTCCCCCAGGATGCGACCCACACCAGTCGACTAACACCCAGGTACCTATTTGCTGCTAGGTGAACAGGACAACAGGTGTAAGGAAACGTGTCGAAATGTTTCCACCCGCCGGGAATCGAACCCGGGCCCTCCGTGTGTGAAGCGGGAGCTTCACACACGCGGGTCTTAGTCATATGATGAACCGCAGCTGGAGCTTCAGGTTATCTGACTGAGACCTTTAACTGGCTTACCTCTCCACCCCTTTAAAAATTATGGTTATAATTATAACCATTTTTTAATTGTTAAAGAATGAATCAGAAAGCGAGGTAACCCACGTCTGGTTCCTTCAACCGACCTCATAATATCACAATAGATAACACAACCGAGAGAATAAATGACGCGTAGGACTGAATTTACTCTTCAATCCTGTGCTATATAGGATTACATATTACTGATATACAGTACATAAGAACATAAGAAAGAAGGAACACTGCAGCAGGCCTACTGGCCCATGCGAGGCAGGTCCAATTCTCCCACCGGCTTAAGCCAATGCTTAACCTAGTCAGGTCAGTCACATTCGCTTAAGGGAGGAGAACGGCATCTGACGTAGTAGCACAAGCTAGTCAGGTCCAACTCACACTAGAGGAATTACACCCTTGTGCAACACCTGCGTATCATTATTTTTAGACGTGTCTCCAACCAGTGCCTTTATCAGTACAAGAATATAATGTAAAGAACGTAGAATTACATGCAATAGATGAGATAATCAGTCCCTAAGCCTTGGAGTTGGTGATGAGTACCAACACTTCCCGCGTCTGCTGCACGCCCCTCACCTAACGCAGGTACATAAGCGCCAAGCTTCATGCCTGTGCTTCACAATCGTCAAGACTACGGTACTCATCACCGTCGTCTACATTCTTCACACTATATCCCTGGCTGGAGAAACGTCTACAAATATAGATAGATCCCCAGATGTTCCACATGTGTCTAATTCTTCAGCTATATAGAATTACATTAAATACTCTCATTTCTCAACACTCAACAGGTTCGTAGATAAATGGTTCAGAGAACCGACAAGTTGATAAATTAGACACATGTTCAAAACCTAGGTATCTTTATTGAGGAAGTGTTTCCTCAATAAAGATACTCAAGTGTTGCACGTGTCTAATTTATCACCCAACTTGTTCGCAGAGGTTTGGAGGACGCTTGGTAGAAGAAAATTTTACAATTAAAGTCCCAAAGAGATAATAACTCGTCGAGTCAATGTCGCTATCTGTGAAAAGTGTCAACATGTGGCAGTTGTCTTGTCAGAGGAAAGTCGGGAAATTATTTGAGAAGTCTTATCAGCTGTGTAATATTTTTTGTTAGTGAGGCAAAGAGAAATGATGGGGAGGTTTGGAAGGTGTTCTAGTGTAGACTAGGCAGGGGACTGGGGAGGTGCGGAAGGTGTTCTAGTGTAGACTAGGCAGGGGACTGGGGAGGTGCGGAAGGTGTTCTAGTGTGGGACTAGGCAGGGGACTGGGGATGCGGAAAGGTGTTCTCGTGTAGACTAGGCAGGGGACTGGGGAGGTGTGGAAGGTGTTCTAGTGTAGACTAGGCAGGGGACTGGGGAGGTGTAGTAGGGGTTCAGGTGTGGACTAGGCAGGGGACTGGGGAGGTGTGGAAGGTTTTTCTAGGTGTACTAGGCAGGGGACTGGGGAGGTGTGGAAGGTGTTCTAGTGTAGACTAGGCAGGGGACTGGGAGGTGTAGTAGGGGTTCAGGTGTGGACTAGGCAGGGGACTGGGGAGGTGTAGTAGGGGTTCAGGTGTGGACTAGGCAGGGGACTGGGGAGGTGTAGTAGGGGTTCAGGTGTGGACTAGGCAGGGGACTGGGGAGGTGTATTAGGGGTTCAGGTGTGGACTAGGCAGGGGACTGGGGAGGTGTAGTAGGGGTTCAGTGTGACTAGGCAGGGGACTGGGAGGTGTAGTAGGGGTTCAGGTGTGGACTAGGCAGGGGACTGGGGAGGTGTAGTAGGGTTTCAGGTGTGGACTAGGCAGGGACTGGGGAGGTGTGGAAGGTGTTCTAGTGTAGACTAGGCAGGGGACTGGGAGGTGTGTAAGGGGTTCAGTGTGGACTAGGCAGGGGACTGGGGAGGTGTAGTAAGGGTTCAGGTGTGGACTAGGCAGCGGACGGGGGAGGTGTAGTAGGGGTTCAGGTGTGGACTAGGCAGGGGACTTGGGGAGGTGTGAAGGGTTCAGTGTAGACTAGGCAGGGGACTGGGGAGGTGTAGGTAGGGGTTCAGGTGTGGACTAGGCAGGGGACTGGGGGGTGTAGTAGGGGTTCAGGTGTGGACTAGGCAGGGGACTGGGGAGGTGTAGTAGGGGTTCAGGTGTGGACTAGGCAGGGACTGGGGAGGTGTAGTAGGTGCTCAGGTATGGACTAGACAGGGGACTGGGGAGGTGTAGTAGGGGTTCAGGTGTGGACTAGGCAGGGGACTGGGGAGGTGTAGTAGGGGTTCAGGTGTGGACTAGGCAGGGGACTGGGGAGGTGTAGTAGGGGTTCAGGTGTGGACTAGGCAGGGGACTGGGAGGTGTAGTAAGGGTTCAGGTGTGGACTAGGCAGGGGACTGGGGAGGTGTAGTAGGGGTTCAGGTGTGGACTAGGCAGGGGATTGGGAGGTGTATTAGGGGACTGGGGAGTTTATGGTTTCAAGTGATGAGGAAGAATAGAGGAAGTCGGAGAGAGAGAGAAAGGTATTAGGATAATTGAAACAACAGGGGAAGGCGGCGGACTGAAAAAGAAAGGGAGGGAAGAAATGAAAAAGAGTAGGAGAAAGATTGAGAGAAAGCGTTAAATGTGGGAGGAATACCTACAAGCAACGTTAAATTGAAAAAAAGAATTGAAAAAGTGACTGAGGAACAAGAGAAGAGGAAAATGTGTGAGCAGCAGCACTCAACTGTTAGTAAAATCACACGGAATAAACTCATTACCTAATAACCATTAGACTCAGAGAACAACAGACAACATTGTAACAATAATAATAAAAGTGACATTACCTGAGCTAGACTCACATTGACTGTTGACAATTACAACCTCCACTAATTACCCAAACAACACACACACACACACACACACACACACACACACACACACACACACACACACACACACACACACACACACACACACACACACACACACACAAACACACACACAATATTTCACAGATGGGAGACAGGAACAAGAAGACACAACTGGAAATTGAAAACACAATGAGCCATAGGGATGTTATTAAGTATTTCTTCAGCCTTGGAGTTATCAGGAAGTGGAACAATCTGGAGAGTGAAGAAGTGGAGGCAGCATCCATACATAGCTTTAAGAAGAGATATGATAAGGCTCTTGGAGCAGGGTAAGAGTGGACCTAGTAGCGACTAACAAATAGGCGGGGCCAGGAGCCATAACTCGACCCCTGTAACCACATATAAGTGAGTACATATAGGTGACTACGCACACACACACACACACACACACAACCACACACACACACACACACACACACACACACACACCACACACACACCCCACACATGCACACACACACACACTCACACACACACACACCACACACAACAGCAATGGCTGCCCATCACGAAACACGCCAACATTTGTACCCCAAAAATAACAAAGAGGAACAATACCGTGACTGGAACAATACACAAATAACCCGCACATAGAAGAGAGAAACTTACCACGACGTTTCGGTCAGACTCGGACCATTTAAAGTCACAGTGTGACTTTGTAAATGGTCCGAGTCAGACAGAAACGTCGTCATAAGCTCAGATCATCAATGTCCCCATTTTTACTACATTCATGGGGAAGCGCTACATCCGCAAGGGTCATACAGCTCCTTGGTAATCGTATCTATCGGAATTGTCAGTATCTATCACCAAGCTTTATACCAATCGGAGATAATAAACAAGAAGAGGATAACTTCAGTACCTTGAATCAAGAAGGTGAACGCAGTGGCGGACCTACATCTTTGTGGCCCTGAAGCTTGAACTGTTATGGGGTCACCTTAACAACCAGCAAAGGCTAAGAAAACCCATACCACGGGAGGGGATAGAACCCGCGATCAGAGTCATAAAACTCCAGACCGATGCGTTATCCACTGGGCCAGTGGCCCAGTGGATAACGCATCCGTAAACACTATACAAACACTACACAAGGTTTTGTGTTTACAAACCTTGTGTAGTGTTTGTATAGTGTTGATGGACCTTGTACAGTGTTTACAGGCCTTGTACAGTGTTTACAAACCTTGTATAGTGTTTACAGGCCTTGTACAGTGTTTACAAACCTTGTACAGTGTTTACAACCCTTGTACAGTGTTTACAAACCTTGTACAGTGTTTACAACCCTTGTACAGTGTTTACAAACCTTGTACAGTGTTTACAACCCTTGTACAGTGTTTACAAACCTTGTACAGTGTTTACAACCCTTGTACAGTGTTTACAAACCTTGTACAGTGTTTACAACCCTTGTACAGTGTTTACAAACCTTGTGTAGTGTTTGTATAGTGTTTACTGACCTTGTACAGTGTTTACAGGCCTTGTACAGTGTTTACAAACCTTGTACAGTGTTTACAACCCTTGTACAGTGTTTACAAACCTTGTGTAGTGTTTGTATAGTGTTTACTGACCTTGTACAGTGTTTACAGGCCTTGTACAGTGTTTACAAACCTTGTACAGTGTTTACAAACCTTGTACAGTGTTTACAAACCTTGTGTAGTGTTTGTATAGTGTTTACTGACCTTGTACAGTGTTTACAGGCCTTGTACAGTGTTTACAAAACTTGTATAGTGTTTACGAAACTTTTACAGTGTTTACAGGCCTTGTACAGTGTTTACAAAACTTGTATAGTGTTTACGAAACTTTTACAGTGTTTACAGGCCTTGTACAGTGTTTACAAAACTTGTATAGTGTTTACGAAACTTTTACAGTGTTTACAGGCCTTGTAGAGTGTTTCACGAAACTTATACAATGTTTACGAAACTTGTACAGTGTTTACAGACCTTGTTATGCGAAGCATTTCGGTCAAATAAGGTCAATTTTGTCCCCAGGATGCGACCCACGCCAATCGACTAACACCCAGGTACCTGCTTTATTGCTAGGTGAAGAGGGACAGTAGGTGTCTTAAGGAAACACGCCCGAATGTTTCCACCCGTACCGGGGATCGAACCACGGACCTCAATGTGTGAGTTATCGACTACTCAATGATCATTAAGGCTACACGTAACTTTTTTCACCACCAGACAAGAACACTTTAATCCCTAAAGTAGGGATTCAAATGTGATGTAAATGGTTTTGAAAACCCACAACTTGAAGAATGAGACACTTGTGAATCCTTATTGAGGGAACGTTTCACCAGCCGGTGGCTTCTTCAGTCCAATACAGAGAAGAATGATGGAAAATGAGGAGAATGAGGTAATCAGTCCCTCAGCCTGGAGTCCATGTGTTCAGTATATCAGTCTTGATAAGCTAAACACATAGACTCTAGGCTGAGGGACTGATTACCCCATCTTCCACATTCTTCTCTATATTAGACTGAAGAAGCCACTGGCTGGCGAAACGTTTCCTCAATAAAGATTCCCAAATGTTGCACAAGTGTCTCATTCTTCAGGTATTAAAGTGAACTATGAACATCCAGACAATGTGGGAATTACACATTTTGGAAGTGTAGCTGGGAGTGTAGGAGAGGGGACGGGGTGTGTGAGGGGTTGGGGAGTGTGTTGAAGAAGGGACGGGGTGTGTGGGGGTTGAGGGGGGTGTTGAAGAAGGGACGGGGTGTGTTGGGGTTAGAGAATGTGTTGAAGAGGGGACGGGGTGTGTTGGGGGTTGGGGAGTGTCTTGAAGAGGGGATGGGGTGTGTTGGGGTTAGAGAATGTGTTGAAGAGGGGACGGGGTGTGCTGGGGTTAGAGAATGTGTTGAAGAGGGGACGGGGTGTGTTGGGGTTAGAGAATGTGTTGAAGAGGGGACGGGGTGTGCTGGGGTTAGAGAATGTGTTGAAGAGGGGACGGGTGTGTTGGGGTTAGAGAATGTGTTGAAGAGGGGACGGGGTGTGTTGGGGGTTGGGGAGTGTCTTGAAGAGGGGATGGGGTGTGTTGGGGTTAGAGAATGTGTTCAAGAGGGAATGGGGTATGTTTGGGGTTGGAGAATGTCTTATAGAGGGGATGGGGCGTGTTGGGGTTGGGGAGTGTGTTCAAGAGGGAATATGGTGTGTTTGGGGTTGGAGAATGTCTTGAAGAGAGGATGGGGTGTGTTTGGGGTTGGAGAGTGTCTTGAAGAGGGGATGGGGTGTGTTGGGGTTGGGGAGTGTGTTGGGGAGGGGTGGGGGTAAGATTTCAATTAAGATGCAAGCTTCTGGCGCTGGCGATAGCTTCCTCCTGAGGGCCCATTGACGCACGTCTCAGAACACCTTTTAAGTTGTCAGTCCGGGGCCAGGTTCCTCACTCCAGCACACTCTAAAATAAAGATGAGAAAGAGGGAGGATGGAAGGGGAGGAGAGATGGAGAGGAGGGAGGATGGCAGGAGAGGGGGGAGAATAGAAGGAAGGGAGGATGAAAGTAGAGGAGGCAGGATGGAAGTGGAGAAGTGAAGTTAAGAGAGGAGCAAGTGAAAGAATTAAAAATAGCTGTATTACAGAAGACAGATTCATGTGTGGGCAGCAGCGACTGCGAGGAGCCTTGTGTGGGCGCTAAAGCACTAAACCTTTATGGGTCAAACAACGCAGTGGACATAGGGGGTAATCAAGTTTGATCAGTGGAATTGCAAGGCAGCTTTAATTCCCTTTACTAAAAATAATTCAGTCTGAAAGATTCCACTGAAATGTTACCAGGAGTCTACCTGGGAGGTATCCCGGAGATCAACGCCCCCGCGAGTGTTTCTTGATGATCTGAGTGCGTTTCTGTCCGCATTCCAGAGAATGAGAATGTTGCTACGACATAAGTCACCACACCAGGATACATAGCAGACCTATGATCGTGTTTCACCATCAGATGACCAATCATAATCACCACACTAGGATATACAGCAGACCTGACAGTCTTCGACTATCAGATGACCAATCATAGTCACCACACCAGTATACATAAGCCGCCTCTGATAGTACTTCCAGATGGCACAACAGATGGTTCATCAGCTGGTCCAATTCCCTTCAGGTGGTGAAACAGGAAACAGTAAGAGAAGGTGAGAAGTGAAAGAATGTGAGGAGCGAGAGTCCTTGCAAGGAAGGGAAAGAGAACGAGAGAGAGAGAGAGAGAGAGAGAGAGAGAGAGAGAGAGAGAGAGAGAGAGAGAGAGAGAGAGAGAGAGAGAGAGAGAGAGAGAGAGAGAGAGAGAGAGATACAGACAGAGAAAGTTTTCCTAGCTATCATGTAATTAATCTTAACTTAATAAAAATCCATTTCATTTTGTAAAGTCATAAGAAACAGATGATATAACACTGAAAATTCAGTGAGTTTACCAAGGTAGTAAAGAATATTAAAATTAATTTGCTCAGGACTAACGACCACAGAGCATTTTATTAACTCATTTTACTCTCTCTCTCTCTCTCTCTCTTATATATATATATATATATATATATATATATATATATATATATATATATATATAATATATAATATCAATGAAACCACGAGACAAGTGGTATTGAATCATTTACCAAAGTGCGGCAGGCCAGGATTCGACCCCACGACACATTGTTCCGCCTCAAGAGACAACACAACGTGTCACTCTATCCACTCCACCATCGATCCTACAAACATGAGCCCAGCGAACTAGACTTGTTTCATGTTGCGAGGACACTCGTGGCAGAGGATGTGGACCATACACAAATAACCCGCACATAAAAGAGAGAAGCTTACGACGACGGGTTATTTGTGTATCGTTCCAGTCACGGTATTGTGCCTTTTTGTTATTTATTGATGTGGACCAACAGTGTGTCAGGTGTGGGCCAACACTGTGAGTGTGTCAGGTATGGACCAACACTGTGTGTCAGGTGTGGACCAGCACTGAGTGTGTCAGGTGTGGACCAACACTGTGTGTCAGGTATGGACCAACACTGTGAGTGTGTCAGGTGTGGACCAACACTGTGAGTGTGTCAGGTGTGGACCAACACTGTCAGTGTCAGGTGTGGACCAACACTGTGAGTGTGTCAGGTATGGACCAACACTGTGAGTGTCAGGTGTGGACCAACACTGTGAGTGTGTCAGATTGTGAACCAACACTGTGAGTGTCAGGTGTGAACCAACACTGAAAGTGTGTCAGGTGTGGACCAACACTTTGAGTGTGTCAGGTGTGGACCAACACTGAGTGTGTCAGGTGTGGACCAACACTGTGTCAGGTTGTGGACCAAGACTGTGAGTGTGTCAGGTTGTGAACCAACACTGTGAGTGTCAGGTGTGAACCAACACTGAAAGTGTGTCAGGTGTGGACCAACACTTTGAGTGTGTCAGGTGTGGACCAACACTAAGTGTGTGTCAGGTGTGGACCAACACTGTGTCAGGTTGTGGACCAAGACTGTGAGTGTGTCAGGTTGTGGACCAACACTGTGAGTGTGTCAGGTGTGGACCAACACTGTGTGTCGGGTGTGAACCAACACTGAGTGTGTCAGGTGTGGACCGATACTGTGTCAGGCGTGGACCAACGCTGAGTGTGTCAGGTATGGACCAACATTGTGAGTGTGTCAGGTGTATATTGCAAGGCGGATGTTATTCTCTCACTGAGCCTTTTGGAATGCATTTTTGCGTTGCTGCTGGCGTGTGGAGAAATTTAAGAGTGAAAGTGGGGATGGTGACAGAGAAGAATAGCCGAAGAAGGAAATATAGATGGGCAGAGAGGGAAGAGGGAGAGGCTGACTGAGGAAGAGAGAGAGGAAGGGAAAGGAGACTGGAAGAGAAAGGGAGGTATCAGGATTGGGAGGAGTTTATGGTGGAAAAAATAAAAGCAACTGCAGTAAACTGCGATTCCTATTTGACAACGTTTCGCCCACACAGTGAGCTTCATCAAGTCACAAACACATCTACCTGGGTGAAGAGTTAACATGAATATTTATAGAGTGGAGAGTCAGGTGGAGAATGCTGGGTAGGTTGTATCTGAGACGGACCTATAAGGTCCCCGTATTTTTACTTTCTATCATACGACTTTGAAAATTAAAAACAAAAATTACTGCAAAGTGAACAGCAAACACAAGTCAACACAATTAAATTAATTACCGCTGCATCAAGGCATCTTAAATGATAGCAAATACATTACTGAGTGAACCTTCAACTTCCAACACATTACTGAGTGAACCTTCAACTTCCAACACATTACTGAGTGAACCTTCAACTTCCAACACATTACTGAGTGAACCTTCAACTTCCAACACATTACTGAGTGAACCTTCAACCTCCAACACATTACTGAGTGAACCTTCAACTCCAACACATTACTGAGTGAACCTTCAACTTCCAACACATTACTGAGTGAACCTTCAACTTCCAACACATTACTGAGTGAACCTTCAACTTCCAACACATTACTGAGTGAACCTTCAACTTCCAACACATTACTGAGTGAACCTTCAACTTCCAACACATTAATGAGTGAACCTTCAACTTCCAACACATTACTGAGTGAACCTTCAACTTCCAACACATTAATGAGTGAACCTTCAACCTCCAACACATTACTGAGTGAACCTTCAACCTCCAACACATTACTGAGTGAACCTTCAACCTCCAACACATTACTGAGTGAACCTTCAACCTCCAACACATTACTGAGTGAACCTTCAACCTCCAACACATCAGGAAGATACTGATCTAATATTTATAAGAAAGCAGTAAATTGGAGATATCCGAAGCGTATCAAATCCCTCGCAGTAACAGTTGGTGAGACTGGCAGAAATCTAAACAGCAGTAACAGCCTGGTTGATCAGGCCCTGATCCACCGGGAGGTCTGGTCGTGGACCGGGTCGCGGGGGCGTTGATCCCCGGAATACTCTCCAGGTAAACAAAAATAACAGAATATAAATAATCATACAGAGACGACCAAGCGAAATCAGTAATATTCTAATATGATTAAACCTATAAATCTAGAAGGGTCAAAATTAATTCTTAATTATAATGATCTTACAAACGGGGGAAAAAAAACAAACAAAGAGGCAGATTTTATCAGCTTGAAACCATAACACAAAATTTCGAAAATTTACTGGAAATCTGAAGTCATTAATAAATTCCCTTTGAAAACACATCCCGGCCAAAAAAAAAGTTTAAATTAGACTCTGAAAGAGGCAGATGTTTGGGAAAGTCCTCGACCTGCAGCCAGAGATCTGGTTAATACCCTGAGGTGTAATGTACACTCTACCACAACACAAACCAACCTCCATACCCCAGCAACAATGTTTTTTTCCAGTACAAAGATGAAATGCTACCACAGATCTTAAGGAAACTTCCATCTACAATGTTACTTTCCCAGTCTACTGCATCTGCTGAAGATGATCTCACTTGCAAATTGAAATATAAAAATTTTTACCTGTTTTTTTTGTTTCCAAGTGCGTTATATCCTCCTACTGGAAAGTTTATATATATATATACATACATACATACATACATATATATATATATATATATATATATATATATATATATATATATATATATATATATATATATATATATATATATATATATATATATATATATATATATATATATAAAGCAGTGGCAAGCAGAAAGCCGATGCGAGACCTTCATCAGAAGTTAGAACATTCAATGAATTAGCTCAAACTCTTAAGAAAATTCAAAATCGAAATACCTTTCAAAAATGGGAAATTTGATGACAAAGCTTTCGTAGAACCGTTCAAGATTCTTAACCAGGACAAAATAATAGAAACCAGCGGGAAAATGCAAGGTTCTTAGCTGTAAGCAAATCAAGATCTGCTTAAAGGAAAACAAAATAAAATAACAGTGGTGATAATGTGATAATTAATAATAATAATAATCTTCGCTTGTTGAATGTCGTTGTATTTTCAATTGTGAACCCAACTGTACCTGTGATGAGGAGGAACCACCATCATCGTAGCTACGTTTCGACGATAACAAGACACAATACGCAGTTGTGGTACTTCATTGAAATGCCATAAACCTCATACTGTATCTAATTAAAATACTTGTGGGTGTATAACAGCTGTGACAAATACTTTGTTAGGAAGAGTGAAGGAGCAGCAGATAGCTTCCAGTTGGCACAGACTAGAGGTCGTACTTAACATTCACAGCACAGGGTATACAACGTCGGGCTTAATGCAACGCATCGTACACCAGCGTGAATGTCTTTACAAATGATATTATTTCGCTGACACATGACTGTCGATAGAGCATTAATGTTTTGTTTGTTATCAAAGTCTCTTTTGCTTCTTAAATAACTCAACGTGAGTAAAATGTTATTTAGGAAATTATGCGCTCTTCAGGTCACTTGTTCTATCTAGGCTGGAATATTGCTGCACTCTAACAGCACCTTTCAAGGCAGGTGAAATTGCCGACCTAGAAAATGTACAGAGAACTTTCACGGCGCGCATAACGGAGATAAAACACCTCAATTACTGGGAGCGCTTGAGGTTTCTAAACCTGTATTCCCTGGAACGCAGGAGGGAGAGATACATGATTATATACACCTGGAAAATCCTAGAGGGACTAGTACCGAACTTGCACACGAAAATCACTCACTACGAAAGCAAAAGACTTGGCAGACGATGCACCATCCCCCCAATGAAAAGCAGGGGTGTCACTAGCACGTTAAGAGACCATACAATAAGTGTCAGGGGACCGAGACTGTTCAACTGCCTCCCAGCACACATAAGGGGGATTACCAACAGACCCCTGGCAGTCTTCAAGCTGGCACTGGACAAGCACCTAAAGGCAGTTCCTGATCAGCCGGGCTGTGGCTCGTACGTTGGTTTGCGTGCAGCCAGCAGCAACAGCCTGGTTGATCAGGCGCTGATCCACCAGGAGGCCTGGTCACAGACCGGGCCGCGGGGGCGTTGACCCCCGAAACTCTCTCCAGGTAAACTCCAGGTGACAATTTTAAGTCGATCAGCCTCAACTAATTTGATGTTAAAAATTTTAATTTTGAGATATTCGTAGGGTGTTAATTAGTGTGATTGGTCTCTCTCTGTCTCTCTCACCCACTCAGTTCCAGGAAAATAATGGCATCATTCACTAGGTAATAGGTGGGTGTGAGCCGCTGGCGTACGCCACATAACAAGTGAGTTACCATTTGTTCAGAGCACTGGTTGGGGACCCTAGCGGCAGCTTCCACTCTCTGTTGACCTTTCCTGGGTGTTGCTTCCAGTGTGGGTAATGCTCTCAGCAACATTCTCGACCATCCATCTGTTCCATCTCTTACATGGAGGCTCCCCATTGAAACTGCATTTTCCACCGCTCTTTCTCTTGCACCATTAATGGCTCCACCGGATTTCCAGAGTGTTTTTTCGTGCTATTAGCTAATGTGGATTTAACCTTTAGTGTAAATGCTAAACAATAACTAGTTAATGTTGGGAATAATAAATATACATGAAATGTTTAGGCACTTCTTGGTTCAATCACTCGTATATCTACTGTTTGAGAATTCAGACTTCTAGATCTTTTGTGACCGTTTAAAAAATGCAACAAGTAAAATGGTTTCCTTCGTAACTTAACCTATCCTAGCCTATGTACACCATTCATGCAAAAATAATTCACAGTGGGTTTCTCAAGGACGAGGCTGTACTGGAATGTACATTAAATATGACTGCACTCAAATTAACCTCAAACTCGACACCTCTTCGTTGATGAGTAAGAGAGACGTGGAACACTTGGGTATCATTACTGTAGAAATGCTGCGCCTGTGCAACAGGCTTCTTTAGCTGAAGACAGGTGAATACAAAACTAGAGAGTAGAAGTATATTTGAGCGTAGTGTTGTGCATGTGTCTTAGTCATCAACTTGTGTTGAATGACATCAGTAACACTGTATGTAAGATTCGTAAGGAAATAGAACAAGTGTTTTCTGACGCGGATCTTAGTCATATGATGCCCTCCCAGCTGGGGTTTCTGGTCATCTAACTGAGACCTTCCGCTGGCTTACCCATCTACCCCTTTAAAAAAATTACATTCATGCTAGTAATATTACACTTCTTCGACAAGCGTGATCCAAATTATTTCATGCGTACTTTCCTTATCTGCCTTTCCTAGTAAAGACCGTGCTTGGAGAGTTGTCAAATAAAAATGTAAAATTGTAAAGTATACTTCAGGACAAAGTTTAGTATAGGATGGGGAGTTAACAAAGTTATATGGGACAGGTGGTGTTCACATCGCGCAGAGAGGAGGAGGGTAAACCAAGGCAATTTTATTAAATATTTTTGTTCCTGAACAATCTGTTAACGCCTCTCTGTCGGAAACTGTCGCAAAAATATCGTTTCAACTTCACAAAATATTTTCTTCTTCTTCTTCTTCTTCTTCTTATTATTATTATTATTATTATTATTATTATTATTATTATTATTATTATTATTATTATTATTATTATTATTATTATTATTATTATTGTTGTTGTTATTGTTGTTGTTACTGTTATTATTATTATTGGTGGAAGTAAAGGGGGAGTGTGAAGCAAAATTACTTGTGTTAAGAGTGACCTTGGCTCTCACAGGTCAGTGTCTGGTAGACATCAATGTTTGATGTACTGTACCACTCAAAATACAATAATGATAGCCAGATGTAATTCGGTCGTTGCGCGATCCATAAAAGGTATCCCCGTAGACCAGGGGCCCAGCGCGATCCATAAAAGGTATCCCCGTAGACCAGGGGCCCAGCGCGATCCATAAAAGGTATCCCCGTAGACCAGGGGCCCAGCCCCTTCTACCGCAACGGCTGGTGATCAAATTCTACTGCAGCAAGGTATAAAAAAGAAAATTGCGTACGTTTGCATATTTGTGTCCGCATGCATTTACGAATGTACGCTGCGTATGTATGCATGTGCCTTTGTTCATGTGAACTTATGCATGTACACCTGTGAAGCCCTTCACGACCATGGGACGATTAAACCGGTTTTTGATGCCCACCATGACAAGTGATTGTCAATTAATATGCAATTCTGGCTCAGGAACCCACAATGCATTAACAACACTAAGTAAGGCCGCTGAAAAATTAAGTTCCTTTGAAGTGTCCAATATTTACATACCTGAGAAGTAGTGTGTGTGTGTGTGTCCCTCGATGAGCTGGAACCTTCACTTACCTGTAATGATACACAATGATAACACGACGTACCCACTCCGTGCAAATAGCATTTTCATATGTGAAACCAGTAAAGGCACAAACAAAAAGGTAAATTTATCATATGCTTCAATAATCTCTTTATTGTGACGTGATTAATTGTCATAGTTATGTGCCATACGGTGCCACAGTTGTTACCTTGTGACGATGGGTGAGGACACCTGGGTACCTGGTCTCGTCCGCTCGAGCCGGGAAACCTGGAACTGGCAGCACCACTCCTGTAATATATTACTCTTCCTTCAGTATCTGAAAGTTATTTACACTTATCGACATTTTTTTCACATTTTAGTTCACAATTTAGTGTTATATCAAAGTTGGTTAATGAAGCTTTAAGCCTGTCAACTACACGAGGGTGTTTAAAGTTACATGCCTGTTCATCAGCAGCCTAGAATAACCTCGAAACAAGGGATTAAAGTGTACTCCCAGAATGCATACACAGACATTCATCATGGTTGATTTTGCCTACAAGTTTAAATAGTAAACTAACATTAAAATTCATACTCGTTATATTATAAGCGATATTTGGACCATTTAGTCACTTTGTAACCATTTAGACTTTGTAAATGGTCCAATTCGGAGCGAAAAATCGGCGTAAGCTCCTTTCTCCCATGTGCGGGTTATATGTGTGCAAAATCTTGTTAGTTCATGCGCTGTGGTAGCAGTAAGGTGTGTGGTTCTCTTCCACAGAGTAAGAGAAATGGTGGTCTGGGAGGCAGGTTATTCCCTGTTCCCATCACGGTCAGTAAAGTGTGTGGTTCTCTTCTACAGAGTAAGAGAGCGGGTGCCCTAGGAGGCAGGTTGTTCCCTGTTCACATCACGGTCCGTCGCCAGACTCCCGTTGGCATTATTACCCAAGGAAAGCTCCTCAGGGGTATATAAATCATTCTTGTCATTAACAGAAGGCAGCGTCGAGGTAAGGAAATGTGTTATGTTCAAAGCTCTGTAACTGAAAGCTCATTCTGCGCTCTCCTCACTAGATAACTGACATTCACACCATACAACATGCATTAAAGCTACACTACAAGGTCTTTTCGCCGGGTCACCATCTGGAAAAGACTCGGGCCGGGACACGTACTGGCGAATCATTCCAATTCAACGTCTTTTACACTAATAAGTCAAAATCATTACTCCACTTACCCCCAAGAGCTCTGTTAAATGTATCACACAGCAGATGTTTCACCTCGAAAGGTCATTGGAGATAGCAGAGAACTTGGAAGTCCACAACGAAGCTACCTGCTGAGAAGAACTATCCAATTCTCCCTAGATGAGGACTTTCTTGCTTTATCTAGATGAATAAGTCAAGGATAGAGAAGCAAGATGACCCCAGGTCCCAGAGAAAATCCTAAGACTGCCCATCAAAGCATCTCTTTCCCAATATATAAATTATGAAGGAGCTTTGCCTGCGCCATCATTGCTAAGACATTTAAACCATCATCCTAGTACTGCAGGAAGTTTTTTTTTTTTTTATTCGCCGGTATTCTCCCGGCCCGGGTCTTTTCCAAGTATTGGTGACCCGGCCTTGGCTCCCTATCTGGGGAGTGTCTCGAGACTTAAGTCTCCCATGGGAGGAGGTATAGTACCTCCTCATCTTTGGGACCAAGTGTTCCCAGGCCTAGCCACATTCCCCGCCCTCATGGGGCTCGTAGGAAGAAGCTAGGCCTCTGGTCTGCCATCTACCCCGCCTCAAAGGGGCTCGTGGGGATGGCAGTCTTATGAGCTGCAGGTGGTAGCAAGCTCAGGCCTCTCTTGACCTTTTCCTGCAGGAAGTGTTACTAAAATCAGTAAACCGAACGTCACACACATATTGACTATATTAATGGGGAAGCGCTAAACCCATCAGGGTCATACGGCTCCTAGGGGAATGTGTGGCACTTAGGTTTGATTCAAGTGGAGGATAGCTCCAATTCCATGGATCCAGAGCCCTTGACTAGCATCGTCCCTTGAAGGGATAGCATGTAGGCTACTGAGACTTTCTAGTGATCATATTTCCAGAAGTGGAAACACTGCCCCAAGAAGACATGTGGTCTAACAGCAGCAGTGGAAACACTGCTCTAGGAAGACATGTGGTCTAACAGCAGCAGTGGAAGCACTGCTCTAGGAAGACATGTGGTCTAACAGCAGCAGTGGAAGCACTGCTCTAGGAAGACATGTGGTCTAACAGCAGCAGTGGAAACACTGCTCTAGGAAGACATGTGGTCTAACAGCAGCAGTGGAAGCACTGCTCTAGGAAGACATGTGGTCTAACAGCAGCAGTGGAAGTACTGCTCTAGGAAGACATGTGGTCTAACAGCAGCAGTGGAAACACTGCTCTAGGAAGACATGTGGTCTAACAGCAGCAGTGGAAACACTGCTCTAGGAAGACATGTGGTCTAACAGCAGCAGTGGAAGTACTGCTCTAGGAAGACATGTGGTCTAACAGCAGCAGTGGAAGTACTGCTCTAGGAAGACATGTGGTCTAACAGCAGCAGTGGAGTACTGCTCTAGGAAGACATGTGGTCTAACAGCAGCAGTGGAAGCACTGCTCTAGGAAGACATGTGGTCTAACATGCAGCAGTGGAAACACTGCTCTAGGAAGACATGTGGTCTAACAGCAGCAGTGGAAGCACTGCTCTAGGAAGACATGTGGTCTAACAGCAGCAGTGGAAGTACTGCTCTAGGAAGACATGTGGTCTAACAGCAGCAGTGGAAGCACTGCTCTAGGAAGACATGTGGTCTAACAGCAGCAGTGGAAGCACTGCTCTAGGAAGACATGTGGTCTAACAGCAGCAGTGGAAGCACTGCTCTAGGAAGACATGTGGTCTAACAGCAGCAGTGGAAGCACTGCTCTAGGAAGACATGTGGTCTAACAGCAGCAGTGGAAGCACTGCTCTAGGAAGACATGTGGTCTAACAGCAGCAGTGGAAGTACTGCTCTAGGAAGACATGTGGTCTAACAGCAGCAGTGGAAGCACTGCTCTAGGAAGACATGTGGTCTAACAGCAGCAGTGGAAGCACTGCTCTAGGAAGACATGTGGTCTAACAGCAGCAGTGGAAGTACTGCTCTAGGAAGACATGTGGTCTAACAGCAGCAGTGGAAGTACTGCTCTAGGAAGACATGTGGTCTAACAGCAGCAGTGGAAGCACTGCTCTAGGAAGACATGTGGTCTAACAGCAGCAGTGGAAGTACTGCTCTAGGAAGACATGTGGTCTAACAGCAGCAGTGGAAGCACTGCTCTAGGAAGACATGTGGTCTAACAGCAGCAGTGGAAACACTGCTCTAGGAAGACATGTGGTCTAACAGCAGCAGTGGAAGCACTGCTCTAGGAAGACATGTGGTCTAACAGCAGCAGTGGAAGCACTGCTCTAGGAAGACATGTGGTCTAACAGCAGCAGTGGAAGCACTGCTCTAGGAAGACATGTGGTCTAACAGCAGCAGTGGAAGCACTGCTCTAGGAAGACATGTGGTCTAACAGCAGCAGTGGAAGCACTGCTCTAGGAAGACATGTGGTCTAACAGCAGCAGTGGAAGCACTGCTCTAGGAAGACATGTGGTCTCTAACAGCAAGCGTGGAAGCACTGCTCTAGGAAGACATGTGGTCTAACAGCAGCAGTGGAAGTACTGCTCTAGGAAGACTGTGGTCTAACAGCAGCAGTGGAAGCACTGCTCTAGGAAGACATGTGGTCTAACAGCAGCAGTGGAAGCACTGCTTAGGAAGACATGTGGTCTAACAGCAGCAGTGGAAGTACTGCTCTAGGAAGACATGTGGTCTAACGCAGCAGTGAAGCACTGCTAGGAAGACATGTGGTCTAACAGCAGCAGTGGAAGCACTGCTCTAGGAAGACATGTGGTCTAACAGCAGCAGTGGAAGTACTGCTCTAGGAAGACATGTGGTCTAACAGCAGCAGTGGAAGCACTGCTCTAGGAAGACATGTGGTCTACAGCAGCAGTGGAAGCACTGCTCTAGGAAGACATGTGGTCTAACAGCAGCAGTGGAAGTACTGCTCTAGGAAGACATGTGGTCTAACAGCAGCAGTGGAAGTATCTGCTCTAGGAAGACATGTGGTCTAACAGCAGCAGTGGAAGCACTGCTCTAGGAAGACATGTGGTCTAACAGCAGCAGTGGAAGTACTGCTCTAGGAAGACATGTGGTCTAACAGCAGCAGTGGAAGCACTGCTCTAGGAAGACAATGTGGTCTAACAGCAGCAGTGGAAGCACTGCTCTAGGAAGACATGTGGGTCTAACAGCAGCAGTGGAAGCACTGCTCTAGGAAGACATGTGGTCTAACAGCAGCAGTGGAAGTACTGCTCTAGGAAGACATGTGGTCTAACAGCAGCAGTGGAAGCACTGCTCAGGAGACATGTGGTCTAACAGCAGCAGTGGAAGCACTGCTCTAGGAAGACATGTGGTCTAACAGCAGCAGTGGAAGTACTGCTCTAGGAAGACATGTGGTCTAACAGCAGCAGTGGAAGCACTGCTCTAGGAAGACATGTGGTCTAACAGCAGCAGTGGAAGCACTGCTCTAGGAAGACATGTGGTCTAACAGCAGCAGTGGAAGCACTGCTCTAGGAAGACATGTGGTCTAACAGCAGCAGTGGAAGCACTGCTCTAGGAAGACATGTGGTCTAACAGCAGCAGTGGAAGCACTGCTCTAGGAAGACATGTGGTCTAACAGCAGCAGTGGAAGCACTGCTCTAGGAAGACATTGTGTTCTAACAGCAGCAGTGGAAGCACTGCTCTAGGAAGACATGTGGTCTAAACAGCAGCAGTGGAAGCACTGCTCTAGGAAGACATGTGGTCTAACAGCAGCAGTGGAAGTACTGCTCTAGGAAGACATGTGGTCTAACAGCAGCAGTGGAAGCACTGCTCTAGGAAGACATGTGGTCTAACAGCAGCAGTGGAAACACTGCCCCAAGAAGACATGTGGTCTAACAGCAGCAGTGGAAGCACTGCTCTAGGAAGACATGTGGTCTAACAGCAGCAGTGGAAACACTGCTCTAGGAAGACATTGTGGTCTAACAGCAGCAGTGGAAGCACTGCTCTAGGAAGACATGTGGTCTAACAGCAGCAGTGGAAGCACTGCTCTAGGAAGACATGTGGTCTAACAGCAGCAGTGAAGCACTGCTCTAGGAAGACATGTGGTAAACAGCAGCAGTGGAAGCACTGCTCTAGGAAGACATGTGGTCTAACAGCAGCAGTGGAAGCACTGCTCTAGGAAGACATGTGGTCTAACAGCAGCAGTGGAAGCACTGCTCTAGGAAGACAGTGGTCTAACAGCAGCAGTGGAAGCATGCTCTAGGAAGACATGTGGTTCTAACAGCAGCAGTGGAAGCACTGCTCTAGGAAGACATGTGGTCTAACAGCAGCAGTGAAGCACTGCTCTAGGAAGACATGTGGTCTAACAGCAGCAGTGGAAGCACTGCTCTAGGAAGACATGTGGTCTAACAGCAGCAGTGGAAGCAACCTGCTCTAGGAAGACATGTGGTCTAACAGCAGCAGTGGAAGCACTGCTCTAGGAAGACATGTGGTGTAACAGCAGCAGTGGAAGCACTGCTCTAGGAAGACATGTGGTCTAACAGCAGCAGTGGAAGCACTGATCTAGGAAGACATGTGGTCTAACAGCAGCAGTGGAAGCACTGCTCTAGGAAGACATGTGGTCTAACAGCAGCAGTGGAAGCACTGCTCTAGGAAGACATGTGGTCTAACAGCAGCAGTGGAAGCACTGATTAGGAAGACATGTGGTCTAACAGCAGCAGTGGAAGCACTGCTCTAGGAAGACATGTGGTCTAACAGCAGCAGTGGAAACACTGCTCTAGGAAGACATGTGGTCTAACAGCAGCAGTGGAAGCACTGCTCTAGGAAGACATGTGGTCTAACAGCAGCAGTGGAAGCACTGCTCTAGGAAGACATGTGGTCTAACAGCAGCAGTGGAGGCACTGCTCTAGAAGACATGTGGTCTAACAGCAGCAGTGGAAGTACTGCTCTAGGAAGACATGTGGTCTAACAGCAGCAGTGGAAGCACTGCTCTAGGAAGACATGTGGTTCTAACAGCAGCAGTGGAAGTACTGCTCTAGGAAGACATGTGGTCTAACAGCAGCAGTGGAAACACTGCTCTAGGAAGACATGTGGTCTAACAGCAGCAGTGGAAGCACTGCTCTAGGAAGACATGTGGTCTAACAGCAGCAGTGGAAGTACTGCTCTAGGAAAGACATGTGGTCTACACGCAGCAGTGGAAGCACTGCTCTAGGAAGACATGTGGTCTAACAGCAGCAGTGGAAGTACTGCTCTAGGAAGACATGTGGTCTAACAGCAGCAGTGGAAGCACTGCTCTAGGAAGACATGTGGATCTAACAGCAGCAGTGGAAGTACTGCTCTAGGAAGACATTGGTCTAACAGCAGCAGTGGAAGCACTGCTCTAGGAAGACATGTGGTCTAACAGCAGCAGTGGAAGCACTGCTCTAGGAAGACATGTGGTCTAACAGCAGCAGTGGAAGCACTGCTCTAGGAAGACATGTGGTCTAACAGCAGCAGTGGAAGCATGCTCTAGAAGACATGTGGTCTAACAGCAGCAGTGGAAGCACTGCTCAGGAGACATGTGGTCTAAACAGCAGCAGTGGAAGCACTGCTCTAGAAGACATGTGGTCTAACAGCAGCAGTGGAAGCACTGCTCTAGCAGACATGTGGTCTAACAGCAGCAGTGGAAGCACTGCTCTAGGAAGACATGTGGTCTAACAGCAGCAGTGGAAACACTGCTCTAGGAAGACATGTGGTCTAACAGCAGCAGTGGAAGCACTGCTCTAGGAAGACATGTGGTCTAACAGCAGCAGTGGAAGCACTGCTCTAGTAAGACATGTGGTCTAACAGCAGCAGTGGAAGCACTGCTCTAGAAAGACATGTGGTCTAACAGGAGCAGTGGAAGCACTGCTCTAGTAAGACATGTGGTCTAACAGCAGCAGTGGAAGCACTGCTCTATTAAGACAGCAGCAGCCATTTAACATCTCTTTTTAAGTTAGATCAATAACATGAACAAGTTGTTCACCAGAACTCTTTACATAATCTGTGGTTAAAGGTAGATCTGGATAGTTGATTATTATTATTATTATTATGAAGGGAAGCGCTAAACCCGTAGGATTATACAGCGCCTGTGGGGGATGGAAGGTATTCAGGCTTAATTCAGGGAACTGGAGCACAGATCCAATTCCCTAGATCAAGAGCCCCTCACCAGCGTCAAGGAACCTCCCTTGAGGGGTGTGGATAGTTGAACTGACGACGAACAATAACGGGAGAATTACCCACAATATGTTGGGTAAAATGACACATGTACAACTAATGTGACGTTTTTACTGTTACAGCTTGACAAAGCTCCTGGAGAGCGAAACGTTGCCACAATAAAATGTCACATTAGTTGCACTTGTGTCCTTTTGTCTCACCAACAACTTTAATTCACAGCCCAGTAATCACGATCTTACATTCATAACGTAGGTTAACACAGCTTGAGAATGGGAGGTACTCAGATTGGATATAATAGCAGGATAGCTCCTATCACTTGGATTAAGAGCTGATCACCCGCATAAGGCACCTCTTTAGAGGGAATCACATCCGAGATTGCTTTAAACTTATTCTCAGCAAGTCAGGGGAGTCACAATCACCAAGACGATAATATGGGAAGAAAAACTTGACTGAAACTCCCTACACATATATACACACATAATATATATATATTATATATATATTATATATATATATATTATATATATATATAATATATATATATATATATATTTTATATATATATAATATAGGAATACCGACAAACAGTAACTCGGAAGTTTATTTTTGAGACTACACTAATCACTCTCAATATATATACACTTCACGGTGTATGTATATATACATCTTCACCACAGCTCGCCTTCTACACACTACATAACGGTTACCTCTCATTTCTGCCACAAATATCAGCAAAAAACAGAGGAGCAGCGAGCCTAGTACACTGTCGTCCGCCATGACGGGTCTCAGAGTCGCTTTCTTACCGACTCTCCCGCCTAAAACTCCCCGTGTCCCGATCCTCCTTCCTGACTTTGTTAACTCTTCATGCCATTTTATTCCTCTTAATTAGGGCGTAATAAATCGTGTAATGTTGCTACTATTTTGTTTTAATAATATAAAGATTTTACTACAATATATGTCTTTTGTATATGTAAATTTTGCAAAAATAGTCATCAACAACGTAAACTTTTTAATCATTCGAACATGATTTTTTTTTATGTTTCAACCCTCGAGCGAACTTCATATTTCCCTCATTTACTTAAATTTTTCAATTTACTTTAAAAAAATGTATAAAAGAAGTGTCTTCTATATGAACTTAAACTAATATACAACAAAATGTCATATTTCGATTTTTTAATATATAGCAATTTTATTCGTTGCTTTTGAACGCTTTCGGACACATAATTTCCCTCAAAAAAATTTATAATCAAAGGAAAGCGCTAAACCTGCAAGGTTCAGACACTGCCTGTAGAATGGAAGGCAATCAGGTTTGATCCAAGGAAAGGTAGGATACCTCCAATTCCTTGGTTCAAAAGCTCTTCACCAGTATAAAAGTCCGCTACAAAAAAATAAGCTATGCATATGTATGCATGTGCATAGGTGTGTACATATGTATACATGTATGCATGTGCATAGGTGTATACATATGTATACATGTACTCATGTGCATAGGTGTATACATATGTATACATGTACGCATGTGCATAGGTGTATACATATGTATACATGTACTCATGTGCATAGGTGTATACATATGTATACATGTATGCATGTGCATAGGTGTATACATATGTATACATGTATGCATGTGCATAGGTGTGTACATATGTATACATGTATGCATGTGCATAGGTGTGTACATATGTATACATATAGGCATGTGCATAGGTGTATATATGTACACTTTGTACATAGGTGTGTACATATGTTACATGTACGCATGTGCATATGGTGTGTACATATGTATACATGTATGCATGTGCATAGGTGTGTACATAGGTACACATGTACTCATGTGCATAGGTGTGTACATATGTATACATGTATGCATGTGCATAGGTGTGTTCATGTGTATACATGTACGCATGTGCATAGGTGTGTACATATGTATACATATATGCATGTGCATAGGTGTATATATGTACACATGTACATAGGTGTGTACATATGTATACATGTACGCATGTGCATAGGTGTGTACATATGTATACATGTATGCATGCGCATAGGTGTGTACATATGTATACATGTATGCATGTGCATAGGTGTGTACATATGTATACATGCACGCATGTGCACCTTCTCATATGAATGCATGTATGTGTGTGTGTGTGTGTGTGTGTGTGTGTTACACCCTTTTGTTCATTTTAAGTACTGTTTATCACAATGGTATACTTTTACATGTTATTTTTGCTATTTCATTTAATATTATATTCAGGAGTAATTCCATTAGTAGCTAAAATGGATTTACTCGACTTTATAATATTATCTGGTCGTATTACTTAGCTTTGTATTTAGGTAGGTCGTTTAGTGTCAACTGCTGGGTGACCTGGCCAAGCACCAGTAGGTGTTTCGATGATGCTCAACCCCTGTTCCGACCGAGACAAAGTGGGCTGGGTAAGCCTCACAGAGTTCAGTTCATACCCTTTCCCTTTGGACCAGGAAGGGTCGAGGGAAGTATCCACCTCTAAACCACATTTGCGCTCCCTAGAAAATCCCAGGAATTTTCGGGAGCTTACTGCTAAGACTTATCTCGGTTGGAGAAGGCGGTTGAGAAGCTCTTAGAGAAAGTGAAGCCAAGTGAGCAAGCCTCTGTAGTGTATGAGGACTTATTGTAAAGTGAACCCTATCATAAGAAATCTATTAATGTGTTAGAGTTTTTAGGCAACGCCTGTGCATGTGCCTATACTAATATTTCGTGACTCACTCAGAACCATTTGTAAATACTAAACCCAGTACTGTGTTGTTTTAATGCGGAATGGTAAAAATATTCTACTCATAGTGCAAAATATGAGAAGGTGAATTTAAGTGATTATTATGATTATTAATAAATTAAATAGAAACTAAAGAAAATTTCTTTTCCTCTGAAGTGAGTACTAGACGTACTAAGTTTTTGTTACGAAAAGCACTATACTCAGGGACCAACTGACTTGTTCGTAACAGTGTGTGTGGTGTGTGTGTACGAGCGTGTAAAACATTCTTTCGTGTGAATATATGTGTTTATACTATTGTGTATGTATTATGTGCGGAGTAGGTATGCATGTGTATGTATATGTGTATATATATATATATATATATATATATTTTATATATATATATATATATTATATTATATTATATATATATATATATATATATATTTATGGCGTTTAGTGGGGGGAACTAAGGAAGGGAGGGGAAATGAAAGCAAGAGAGGGGAAAAGGGAGAGATGAGAGAGAGAGAGAGGAATGAACGAATGGAAACGGGAAGTGGAAAGGATAGGGAAAAAAATGTTTTTTGAAAGCTAGAGAAAAAGATTGATGGTTAAAAGTTGATGACTTTATTGTATTTTTTGTTGTTGTTGTTGTTGTTGTTGTTGTTTTTTGTTGTGGTGGTGGTGTTAGTGGTGGTGCTGGTGGTGGTAGTGGTGGTGGTTTGGTGTTTTGTGGTGGTGGTGGTAGTGGTGGTGATAGTGGTGGTGGTGGTGGTAGTGGTGGTGGTGGTAGTGGTAGTGGTGGTGTTAGTGGTGGTGGTGGTGTTAGTGGTGGTGGTAGTGGTGGTGGTGGTGGTGATGGTAGTGGTGGTGGTGGTAGTGGTGGTGTTAGTGGTAGTGGTGGTGTTAGTGGTGGTGGTGGTGGTGGTGGTGTTAGTGGTGGTGGTAGTGGTCGTGGTAGTGGTGGTGGTGGTAGTGGTGGTGGTAGTGGTAGTGGTGGTGGTGGTGGTGGTAGTGGTAGTGGTAGTGGTGGTGTTAGTGGTGGTGGTGGTGTTAGTGGTGGTGGTGGTGGTAGTGGTATAGGTGGTGTTAGTGGTGGTGTTAGTGGTGGTGGTAGTGGTGGTGGTAGTGGTGGTGGTGGTGGTAGTGGTGGTGGTGGTGGTGGTAGTGGTAGTGGTGGTGTTAGTGGTGGTGGTGGTGTTAGTGGTGGTGGTGGTGGTAGTTGTGGTGGTGGTGTTAGTGGTGGTGGTAATGGTGGTGGTAGTGGTGGCGGTAGTGGTGGTAGTAGTGGTGGTGGTAGTGGTAGTGATGATGGTATTGGTAGTGGTAGTGATGGTGGTGGTAGTGGTGGTGGTAGTGGTGGTGGTGGTGTTAGTGGTGGTGGTAGTGGTAGCGGTAGTGGTGGTGGTAGTGGTAGTGATGGTGGTGGCAGTGGTGGTGGTGGTGGTAGTGATGGTGGTAGTGGTAGTGATGATGGTGGTGGTAGTGGTGGTGGTGGTGGTGGTAGTGATGGTGGAAGTGGTAGTGATGATGGTAGTGGTAGTGGTAGTGATGGTGGTGGTAGTGGTAGTGATGGTGGTGGTAGTGGTGATGGTGGTGGTAGTGATGATGGTAGTGGTAGTGATGGTGGTGGTAGTGGTAGCGATGGTGGTCGTAGTGGTGGTGGTGGTGGTAGTGATGGTGGTAGTGGTAGTGATGATGGTAGTGGTAGTGGTAGTGATAGTGGTGGTGGTGATGGTGGTAGTGATGGTGGTAGTGCTAGTGATGATGGTAGTGGTAGTGATGGTGGTGGTGGTAGTGTGATGGTGATAGTGGTAGTGATGGTGGTGGTAGTGGTGGTGGTGGTGATAGTGATGGTGGTAGTGGTAGTGATGATGGTAGTGGTAGTGGTAGTGATGGTGGTGGTAGTGGTGGTGGTAGTGGTGGTGGTGGTGGTGGTAGTGATGGTGGTAGTGGTAGTGATGATGGTAGTGATGGTGGTGGTAGTGGTGGTGGTGGTAGTGATGGTGGTAGTGGTAGTGATGATGGTAGTGATGGTGGTGGTAGTGGTGGTGGTGGTGGTGGTAGTGATGGTGGTAGTGGTAGTGATGGTGGTAGAGGTAGTGATGGTGGTGGTAGTGGTGGTGATGGTGGTAGTGATGGTGGTAGAGGTAGTGATGGTGGTGGTAGTGGTGGTGGTGGTGGTAGTGATGGTGGTAGTGGTAGTGATGGTGGTGGTAGTGATGGTGGTAGAGGTAGTGATGGTGGTGGTAGTGATGGTGGTAGAGGTAGTGATGGTGGTGGTAGTGGTGGTGGTGGTGGTAGTGATGGTGGTAGTGGCAGTGGGTTCTTATTGTTGTGCATGTTATAAGAACATAAGAAAGAAGGAACACTGCAACAGGCCTACTGACTGAAGACCTATCAAGGCTGAGGGACTGAAGACCTATCAAGGCTGAGGGACTGAAGACCGATCAAAGCTGAGGGACTGAAGACCTATCAAGGCTGAGGGACTGAAGACCTATCAAGGCTGAGGGACTGAAGACCTATCAAGGCTGAGGGACTGAAGACCTATCAAGGCTGAGGGACTGAAGACCTATCAAGGCTGAGGGACTGAAGACCTATCAAGGCTGAGGGACTGAAGACCTATCAAGGCTGAGGGACTGAAGACCTATCAAAGCTGAGGGACTGAAATCCTATCAAGGCTGAGGGACTGAAGACCTATCAAGGCTGAGGGACTGAAGACCTATCAAGGCTGAGGGACTGAAGACCTATCAAGGCTGAGGGACTGAGACCTATCAAGGCTGAGAGACTGAAGACCTATCAAGGCTGAGGGACTGAGACCTATCAAAGCTGAGAGACTGAAGACCTATCAAGGCTGAGGGACTGAAATCCTATCAAGGCTGAGGGACTGAAAACCTATCAAGGCTGAGGGACTGAAGACCTATCAAGGCTGAGGGACTGAAATCCTATCAAGGCTGAGGGACTGAAATCCTATCAAGGCTGAGGGACTGAAGACCTATCATGGCTGAGGGACTGAAGACTTATCAAGGCTTGGGGACTGAAGACCTATCAAAGCTGAGAGACTGAAGACCTATCAAGGCTGAGAGACTGAAAACCTATCAAGGCTGAGAGACTGAAAACCTATCAAGGCTGAGAGACTGAAGACCTATCAAGGCTTGGGGACTGAAGACCTATCAAGGCTGAGAGACCGATGACCTATCAAAGCTGAGGGACTGAAGACCTATCAAGGTTGAGAGACTGATGACCTATCAAAGCTGAGAGACTGAAGACCTATCAAGGCTGAGGGACTGAAGACCTATCAAGGCTGAGAGACCGAAGACCTATCAAGGTTGAGAGACTGAAGACCTGTCAAAGCTGAGAGACTGAAGACCTATCATGGCTGAGGGACTGAAGACCTGTCAAAGCTGAGAGACTGAAGACCTATCATGGCTGAGGGACTGAAGACCTATCAAAGCTGAGAGATTGAAGACCTATCATGGCTGAGGGACTGAAGACATATCAAAGCAGAGAGACTGAAGACCTATCATGGCTGAGGGACTGAAGACCTGTCAAAGCTGAGAGACTGAAGACCTATCAAAGCTGAGAGATTGAAGACCTATCATGGCTGAGGGACTGAAGACCTGTCAAAGCTGATAGACTGAAGACCTATCAAAGCTGAGAGACTGAAGACCTGTCAAAGCTGAGGGACTGAAGACCTATCATGGCTGAGGGACTGAAGACCTGTCAAAGCTGAGAGACTGAAGACCTATCAAAGCTGAGGGACTGAAGACCTATCAAAGCTGAGAGACTGAAGACCTATCAAAGCTGAGGGACTGAAGACCTATCAAAGCTGAGAGACTGAAGACCTATCATGGCTGAGGGACTGAAGACCTGTCAAAGCTGAGAGACTGAAGACCTATCAAAGCTGAGGGACTGAAGACCTATCAAGGTTAAGGGACTGAAACCATATCAAGGCTGAAGGACTGAAACCCTATCAAGGCTGAGGGACTGAAGACCTATCTAGGCTGATGGACTGAAACCCTATCAAGGCTGGGGGACTGACCACCACATATTACCTCTCCACGTCTTCCAACGATTATTCTCTGAAGTTATAGCTTGTATCTGACCCACCTACTTGGCGGCTGTATATCCTACCACAACAGTCACACACCACCTGTAGACCAAACACATACGATTAAAGGAAGGGAAAGGTAGTTGAAGGTTCTTTGCTGAGGATCTCATCTCTGGCATCAAGGCTCGTCGAGTGATGGGATATTTCCTAAGAATTAAAAGGCATAACACCTTGATTGGACTACTTAATGGCCCAAGTAGGAGCGAAACGTCGTCGTAAGTATGTGTATGGGTCATTTTATTCTTACCTATACAAGGTTATTGGACTGAAATACTCTGATTGCTTACATTTATTACCTTCTTATATATACAATATACATGAATGCTAAATATGACACTTGAGAACATTGCATATACATGGAGACGGCAGGAGAGGTGTTTGTTGGGAGGGAAGGAAGGCGCCGTCCACACTGTTATATGTTCCTGTTATCTCTTATCCGTTATCTGTATCTATTATCCCATCACAGTATTAAGTCATCACCACCAACAGTTGGGCTGCATCTCTGGGTACATGCTCACTCGCCCAGGCACCCTTATTCACTTCACAGGGCTCAATTTTCTAGCATAGTCACCAGACGAACACCGCCAGGAGGTGACTTGAGTTCCATTCGAGCTCCGTGATTTTCATATGGGATTTCTTAAGTTAAATTTCAGAATGTTACGTAAAACAATGTTTTATGGAATCTCTCGTTTACAAAAATACGTAAAAATTCCACATTTGTACAAGAGAAATATAACACTTCATTTTTCCTTCTCCCTCGAGAGTTTTACAAGATTCGTGACTGAGATGTGAGAACCTTAGTTAACAGAGGAAGTTATTTAAATTTTATATTAGTCTTTCTTTTGGTTTTAGGATATTACAGTAAATCTTTGCTTTGGTTTCAGGTATTACTTTAAGTGTTCCTCGTGGTTTTAAGATATTAAATATTTCTTGTGGCTTAAATATTACAGTAAGTGTTCCTCGTGGTTGACGATATTACATTAAGTGTTTCTTCTAGTTCACATTATATTAAGTTTATGTCGTGTAAAAATATAGTCTATTAATGTCACAAAGACACATAATTCACATCCTATGTCCATGGATATTTTATTTTCTCTTGCGTATTGAATTAATGACTTACAGTCTATCATTGGATTTATGTACACATTAGTGTTCACATGACATATACACCGGTGGTCGTCTTATGAACAGTACATACACAGCTTCAGTACTTGACAGGAATCGGTACATTCTATGTCTGGCCAGTGTAAACGCTTACACCACACAACACACACACAACACACACACACACACACACACACACACACACACACACACACACACACACACACACACACACACACACACACACACACCACAATATAGTCTGCTTGTTGGTTACTTAAACTTGTTTAGTCAGAGTACAGCTTCTTGCAACACAGATACAGCAGTGGATATTGTTGTATACTCCGAGTATAGAGTTAGTGGAAGGGGGGTCTGAGTGCCCCTCGTGTATGCTGCCCGCAACACTACTGAATCCCACAGTCAGGAGTCGATTTACTGACGCATCTTCCGGCAGCACTACGGAAAACCCCATTGACAAGGGGAGGATGTACACTCACATATCTCACTTCAGAGCTGTGTTTCACAGTCTGTGTTCAACGTAGTCACTGTTGGTTAGCTAGAGAGACAGGTTTTAAAAACTTGTGTTCACGGACGCTGGAAATGATGCTCTTAACATGGTTGTACTGGAGGACTTTCCTAAGCGTTATTTAGGGTCGTCTTGATGAACAATGGCGTCAGGTGGTTCCTTACTCCTTGGCTGAAACATTCACATGTTTCCGGGTGATCGTCGTGCCTAGCTTGTTTCAAACATCTTAGTAGATCAATTAAGCGAATCTCTCCAGGATGGTGTAGGACTCTTGATCCAAAGACCTGCAGCTGTCTTCCCTACCCTAGACCACACATTATCTCCTATTCCACAGGCTCTGTATTACCCCCTACGAGCTTGACGCTTCCCCATAAATCGAAAATAAACAGGCCAGGGTTTACCCAAGACACATCAACTCATAAATTTTAACACAATTGCGTTTTTAGATATTTTTCCCCCGTAAGACATGATATGAGTAGCAGGTGTTTGTCTCACTGTGTTTATTCATCCAAATTATGGAGATGAATAATATACGATACCGACAAGATAAACAATTAGACACTTGAATAACATCTGGGGACAGACTGGGCCACGGGGGCGTTGACCCCCGAAACCCTCTTAAGGTATACTCCAGGTATGTCAGTGTATATACACTCGATTTTTATTTAAATAAGTGGCTTTTTCCACACAAGACAGCAGTGCCTAAGTGTGCACAAAAAGGCGAACAGATTACTAGACAACCTTTTAGCGTCAATGATGCTACTCAGGAGGCGGTTCCACTTATCCAAAACTCCATTACCAAACCCGGTAAGAAGCCTACACAGTAGGCTGCCTCTGTAAGAAGCCTACACAGTAGGCCGCCTCTGCAGTGATCTTCACAGTAGGCTGCCTCTGTAAGAAGCCAACACAGTAGGCTGCCTCTGTAAGAAGCCAACACAGTAGGCTGCCTCTGTAAGAAGCCAACACAGTAGGCTGCCTCTGTAAGAAGCCAACACAGTAGTCTTCTTACAGAGGCAGCAGTTGTAGTTGCGAAATGAGGAAGTATTTGAGGTTGTCAGTCCCTCAGCCTGGAATCGATGTGATCAATCCATCAATCTTGAAAAGAAGAAGTATTCTTTTCAAGATTGATGGACTGATTACCTCAAACTCCTGATTTTCACTATTCTTCTTCGTATTGGACTGATAAAGCCACTGTGTGGCGAAACGTTTCCTCAATAAAAACACCCAAGTGTGTCTAATTTATCAATAATGGAACAGTTCAAGACACCACAAGTCGTGTGCTGATAATATTCCAGGACAAATCGAACGTCGTCTGAACACATATCTCCAAATTCTAGCTTAGCTGAGAATAGTGTTTGGAGTGTCTTCGTTACATCGTATAATAGTGCTTTCATCTGAGAGTTTTATCGCTATACGGAGGCGTGCATGTCCTCTCAGTGGACGCCATGATTAGCACAGCTCCGACAATGAATATGTATTTATAAAAAGGGTTCTTTTGACAGGTCCGCCGTGTACCAAACAACATAAGTGACAATCAGAATTTAACATGCCGAGAGCTTGCTACAGTTTACCTCCTTCTGTAAACACAGGTATTCTGTAAACAGAATTCCTACACACGATAAAGATCTTGGAGCAGAGAGTGGACCTAGTAACGACAAACGAAGAGGCAGGGCCAGGAGCTACGATTCGACCCCTGCAAGCACAAATAGATGAGTACAAGCATACACACAATCACACGGAGACTATCTTGATTCACAGTGTGTATAATATGATTCACATTTTGATCACTCCATCAATCTTTTCAAGACTCACGGCTGATAATCGACTCCAGGAGACAATCGACGTCACTTTCTGAACTCACTGATTAGCCTTGGAAACGTTTCTGATCGTCTACACATGTGCTAATTTTCACTGAGGTTCTTAACCGATTCCACATGCCTCACATGTGTGGCAGAAATCAGTTAAAATAGACGAGACCTCCACTTGTTACGATCACATGTAAGTACATGGGTATGATAACTGCTGTAGTTGACTTCACTCTGTAGAATTCACCAGTGACTTCACTCTAGTAAGTCTTGCACACGGAGTGACTTCCCAGTGTAAATAAGACTCGACCGGAGTAAGCTCATCTGTAGTAAGCTTCACACGTAGTATTCACATGGTATAAGTTCACATGGTAGTAACTTTCAACTCGGTGTAGCATGACTTCACTACTGGAGTAGCTTCACACTGTATGTGGCTTCACTCTGGTAGTAAGCTTCACACTGGTAGTGAGGCTTCACTCTGGTAGTAAGCTTCACACTGGTATAAGCTTCACATTGGTAGTAAGCTTCACACTGGTAGTAAGCTTCACACATGGTAGTGAGCTTCACACTGGTAGTAAGCTTCACACTGGTAGTCAAGGTTCACACTGGAGTAGAGCTTCACACTGGTAGTAAGCTTCACTCTGGTAGTAAGCTTCACACTGGTAGTGAGCTTCACCTGGTAGTTACACGTTCTCACACTGGTAGTGAGCTTCACCTGGTAGTAAGCTTCACACTGGTAGTAAGTTCACACTGGTAGTAAGCTTCACACTGGTAGTAAGCTTCACACTGGTAGTGAGCTTCACACTGGTAGTAACTTCACCTAGTAGTAAGCTTCACACTGGTAGTGAGCTTCACACTGGTAGTGAGCTTCACACTGGTAGTAAGCTTCACACTGGTAGTGAGCTTCACACTGGTAGTAAGCTTCACACTGGTAGTGAGCTTCACACTGGTAGTAAGCTTCACACTGGTAGTAAGCTTCACACTGGTAGTAAGCTTCACACTGGTAGTGAGCTTCACACTGGTAGTAAGCTTCACACTGGTAGTAAGCTTCACACTGGTAGTAAGCTTCACACTGGTAGTGAGCTTCACACTGGTAGTGAGCTTCACACTGGTAGTGAGTTTCACACTGGTAGTGAGCTTCACACTGGTAGTAAGCTTCACACTGGTAGTAAGCTTCACACTGGTAGTAGCTTCACACTGGTAGTAAGCTTCACACTGGAGTGAGCTTCACACTGGTAGTGAGCTTCACACTGGTAGTAAGCTTCACACTGGTAGTAAGCTTCACACTGGTAGTGAGCTTCACACTGGTAGTAAGCTTCACACTGGTAGTAAGCTTCACACTGACAGTGAGCTTCACACTGGTAGTAAGCTTCACTCTGGTAGTAAGCTTCACACTGGTAGTGAGCTTCACACTGGTAGTAAGCTTCACACTGGTAGTGAGCTTCACACTGGTAGTGAGCTTCACACTGGTAGTAAGCTTCACACTGGCAGTAAGCTTCACACTGGTAGTGAGCTTCACACTCGTAGTAAGCTTCACACTGGTAGTAAGCTTCACACTGACAGTGAGCTTCACACTGGTAGTAAGCTTCACTCTGGTAGTAAGCTTCACACTGGTAGTGAGCTTCACACTGGTAGTAAGCTTCACACTGGTAGTGAGCTTCACACTGGTAGTGAGCTTCACACTGGTAGTAAGCTTCACACTGGCAGCAAGCTTCACACTGGTAGTGAGCTTCACACTGGTAGTAAGCTTCACATTGGTAGTAAGCTTCACACTGGTAGTGAGCTTCACACTGGTAGTGAGCTTCACACTGGTAGTAAGCTTCACACTGGTAGTAAGCTTCACACTGGTAGTGAGCTTCACACGGGTAGTGAGCTTCACACTGGTAGTAAGCTTCACACTGGTAGTAAGCTTCACACTGGTAGTAGCTTCACACTGGTAGTGAGCTTCACACTGGTAGTAAGCTTCACACTGGTAGTAAGCTTCACACTGGTAGTAAGCTTCACACTGGTAGTAAGCTTCACACTGGTAGTGAGCTTCACACTGGTAGTGAGCGTCACACTGGTAGTAAGCTTCACACTTGCAGTGAGCTTCACGCTGGTAGTAAGCTTCACACTGGTAGTAAGCTTCACACTGGTAGTAAGCTTCACACTGGTAGTAAGCTTCACACTGGTAGTAAGCTTCACACTGGTAGTGAGCTTCACACTGGTAGTAAGCTTCACACTGGTAGTGAGCTTCACACTGGTAGTGAGCTTCACACTGGTAGTAAGCTTCACACTGGTAGTAAGCTTCACACTGGTAGTAAGCTTCACACTGGTAGTAAGCTTCACACTGGTAGTAAGCTTCACACTGGTAGTAAGCTTCACACTGGTAGTGAGCTTCACTCACTGGTAGTGAGCTTCACACTGGTAGTAAGCTTCACACTGGTAGTAAGCTTCACACTGGTAGTAAGCTTCAAACTGGTAGTAAGCTTCACACTGGTAGTAAGCTTCACACTGGTAGTGAGCTTCACACTGGTAGTAAGCTTCACACTGGTAGTAAGCTTCACACTGGTAGTAAGCTTCACACGGTAGTGAGCTTCACACTGGTAGTAGCTTCACACTGGTAGTGAGCTTCACACTGGTAGTAAGCTTCACACAGGTAGTAAGCTTCACATTGGTAGTAAGCTTCACACTGGCAGTGAGCTTCACACTGGTAGTGAGCTTCACACTGGTAGTAAGCTTCACACTGGTAGTAAGCTTCAAACTGGTAGTAAGCTTCACACTGTTAGTGAGCTTTACACTGGTAGTAAGCTTCACACTGGTAGTAAGCTTCACACTGGTAATAAGCTTCACACTGGTAGTGAGCTTCACACTGGCAGTGAGCTTCACACTGGTAGTGAGCTTCACATTGACATTGAGCTTCACACTGGTAGTGAGCTTCACACTGGTAGTGAGCTTCACACTGGCAGTGAGCTTCACACTGACATTGAGCTTCACACTGACAGTGAGCTTCACACTGGTAGTGAGCTTCACACTGGTAGTGAGCTTCACACTGGCAGTGAGCTTCCCACTGGCAGTGAGCTTCACACTGACAGTGAGCTTCACACTGGTAGTGAGCTTCACACTGGTAGTAAGCTTCACACTGGTAGTGAGCTTCACACTGGCAGTGAGCTTCACACTGACAGTGAACTTCACATCGGTAGTGAGCTTCACACTGGTAGTAAGCTTCACACTGGTAGTGAGCTTCACACTGGCAGTAAGCTTCACACTGACAGTGAGCTTCACACTGGTAGTGAGCTTCACACTGGTAGTAAGCTTCACACTGGTAGTGAGCTTCACACTGGTAGTAAGCTTCACACTGACAGTGAGCTTCACACTGGTAGTGAGCTTCACACTGGTAGTAAGCTTTACACTCACAGGTGCTCACGTGACCAAATGGTCAGCAGGCTCTTTCTTCACCTGACCAGAAGGTCGGCTCCAGCACCTCAGATCAAGAGCATTTCGCCATGGGAAAAAATTTACATTCCACCAATAATCCCAAATACTTCATTTCCTGCCTCTCAGGAGCCGGATGCTACCAACAGCCTGATAGATCAACACAAAGCCAGCTGCAATCAAGGAACGGAGGAGCGAGCCTCCACTATCCTGGCCCCCACCACCCGGGTTTAGCTCTTCACTAGATACAATCCACAGTCTGGTTAAACTAGGCAGGAAACCGAGTCTCTCCTTACCTATATATTAGCGCTATATACGAGGGAGATATGACCTATATTCGAGGGAGATATGACCTATATTCGAGGGAGATGTGACCTATATTCGAGGGAGATATGACCTATATTCGAGGGAGATGTGACCTATATTCGAGGGAGATATGACCTATATTCGAGGGAGATATGACCTATATTCGAGGGAGATGTGACCTATATTCGAGGGAGATGTGACCTATATTCGAGGGAGATATATGAGGGAGACGTGACCTATATATGAGGGAGATGTGACCTATATACCATGGAGATATGACCGGCCTCGTGGTTCTGAATGACCAGTTATACACCTGCTAATGTATAAAACAGCCTATAGCTGTATAGTGATGTATGAAATTGTGTATATCATGAATGCTAATGGATAACTATACACACTGTGACTCATACTGTACACACTGTGACTCATACTATACACACTGTGACTCATACTATACACACTGTGACTCATACTATACACACTGTGACTCATACTATACACAGTGACTCATACTATACACACTGTGACTCATACTATACACACTGTGACTCATACTATACACACTGTGACTCATACTATACACACTGTGACTCATACTATACACACTGTGACTCATACTATACACACTGTGACTCATACTATACACACTGTGACTCATCTATCCCGTGACTCATACTATACACACTGTGACTCATACTATACCATGTGACCATACATACCACTGTGACTCATACATACACACGTGACTCATACTATACACACTGTGACTCATACTATACACAGTGACTCATACTATACACACTGTGGCTCATACTATACACACTGTGACTCATACTATACACACTGTGACTCACACTATACACACTGTGGCTCATACTATACACACTGTGACTCATACTATACACACTGTGACTCATACTATACACACTGTGACTCATACTATACACACTGTGACTCATACTATACACACTGTGACTCATACTATGCATACACTGAATCACAATGTATGTACACTCACACTAAATCTCACTATACACACAATGAATCTTGCTATACACACACACACACACACACACACACACACACACACACACACACACACACACACACACACACACCACACACACACACACACACACAGAATCGTATCATACACACACACACTAAATATCTCTATATACGCACACTGAATTTCAGTATACACACACTAAATCATACAATATACACATCAAACCTTGCTATACACACACTACACAAACAATCATATACACATCGTGATTTTAACTATAGACACAACTAACCTAACTAGAAATACTGATAACATACATGTTTTGTTATAAGTGGGAAAGTGTTAGGAAGATGGTAAGTCTCTCTCTCTCTGTCTGTTTCTCTCTCTCTCTCTCTCTCTCTCTCTCTCTCTGTCTCTCTCTCTCTCTCTGTTTCTCTCTCTCTCTCTCTCTCTCTCTCTCTCTCTCTCCTCTCTCTGTCCGTCTGTTTTTCTCTCTCTGTCTCTGTCTGTCTGTCTGTCTGTCTGTTTCTCTCTCTCTCTCTCTCTCTCTCTCTCTCTCTCTCTCTCTCTCTCTCTCTCTCTCTCTCTCTCTCTCCTCTCTCTCTCTCTCTCTCATATTTGTAAGCCATTACATGCAATATTTACACAAGAGGTGGCTATTGAAGTATCCTTGGAGAGAGACGCACATTAACGCCATTAACACATATTCATAATTTATGCTGAGACATTTGTGTGGGATATTTATGACCAGTTGAGGAGAGTTAAGTTAGTCTACGTGAGGCCAGAGTCTTGGCATCTCTTGACCTGTCACTACTAACATCTTTACCTGCCACCATTAACATCTTGACCTCTCACTACTAACGTCTTGACCTGCCACTACTATCATCTTGACCTGCCACTACTAACGTCTTGACTTGCCACTACTAACGTCTTGACCTGCCACTACTATCATCTTGACCTGCCACCACTAACGTCTTGACCTGCCACTACTAACGTCTTGACCTGCCACTACTAACATCTTTACCTGCTACTATTAACATCTTGGCCTGCCACCATTAACATCTTGACCTGCCACTACTAATGTCTTGACCTGCCACTACTAACGTCTTGACCTGCCACTCGTAACATCGTTAGCAAGTAAAGTCCCTTGATACAAGTAAGCAGCCAAAAATGAAGTTACTTAAAAATCATTGATAAATTAGATTTGTTCAAGACAATTTGTTACAAATTAATGTATTTTAAACTTCTGTAATCTGAATGTATGTATCTCCCACGAAACACACTGACAGTGGCTGTAACTTGTGAGGAATTCTGTGCCCCGTCTTGTTTACAACGCATCTGGTGACGGTTTAAGGATATTGGATAATGATGTGTGGAATGGATGTACTGGTGGTGATATTTAACGCTGATGTTGTGATCCTGGTTACTACACTGCTGTATGGTGGCGGACGCTGTCTGTGAACCTTGTAATGGTGGCTGACGCTCTCTGTGAACCTTGTAATGGTGGCTGACGTTCTCTGTGAACCTTGTAATGGTGGCTGACGCTCTCTGTGAACCTTGTAATGGTGGTTGACACTGTCTGGGAACCTTGTAATGGTGGCTGACGCTGTCTGGGAACCTTGTAATGGTGGCTGACACTGTCTAACGACTTTGTGGTGGAAGTTGACACTAAGGACCTCGTGTTGCTGACACCTTCCATGCTGACTAATAAGAACTGTGAAAGTTATCTACGTGCGGACTGTGTCGATGATAACTTCATAATCAACTGACAACTGGTATGATTCTTTCATGGTATGACACCTGCATGATAAGATACCTACATGGTATGATACTTGCATGGGCGACTGGTGACCACATAATGGGTAGTAACAATACTACTGTATCAACGATCCTCGCACAGAGCTCAAGGTACGTAACTAAGCACTTCTGAGTACACACTGGCTGGAGTACTAACATATGAGTATATGATGCTGGTGTGTGTGTGGTGCTGGCAACGAGGTGAGAGAAGCTATGGTCTGTGGCCAGTGGACCACACAACTACACGAACCTCGGAGACCTGTTAGGCGAAGGCTTTCTTGGGTGCTCCTGAAGACCATCTGTAGAGGGGCTCTGAGAGAGTGAGCGAGCGGGTGCTGGTAGTCTGGTTTCGGCGTGTAAGCGTCTTGCAGCTGTCGCTTCAGCTTCGCTTGCCCTCAGAGTGTATAGCGGTGACTCTTTGCCCTGAGATGATGGCCCCTCTACACTCTGTTGCTGCTGCTCCGGCCTCGAAACTGTTACTGTCGTTTCCGCTCCAGTGTTGACTGCTGCTGCTGCTGCTGCTGCTGTTGCTGTTGGCAGCCCTCTCGCACCGCCTCCCGCTGCTGCTGCTGCCGCCACAGCAGCTGCTGCAGGCACTTGTATTCTGACGCGGTTTTCATCGAAGGAAGACCTGGGCGCAACAACTGTGGTGATGGTACGCTTAGTGTCGTACTGAGCAATGGTTGATCTTGTGAGCAGCAGGGACGGTCCCAGCGTGACCAAGCCAGAACGCTCGGCACTTAGGTAGGGCGAAACGTATCCAGACTCGCCTCCGCTGCTACCTCCACAACCTGTGCACACAAAGATATACATTAGACAACTTGTATGTTATGAACCCAGGCTAAGTAGGCCAGATCACCTGGAACATCATGTCCTAAACATGTCTGGCAGGAATTGGACAATTAGAGGAGATGAGTCTTGAGGAGACAAGTTTTTGGGAGACAAGTCTTGAAGTAGGCAAGTGTTTGGGAGACAAAACTTTGGGAGACAAGTCTTTGGGAGACAAGTATTGAGAAGACAAGTCTTCGGGAGACAAGTATTGAGAAGACAAGTCTTCGGGAGACAAGTCTTTGGAAGACAAGTCTTCGGGAGACAAGTATTGAGAAGACAAGTCTTCGGGAGACAAGTCTTTGGAAGACAAGTCTTCGGGAGACAAATCTTTGGGAAGATATCAGGAACTATGGTGCTTCCTATTCCCTTTCCTTTTCCACTAAACAAAATAAATAAAATAGGGGTGAAATAGGATATGTGACATTAATAGGTTCACGTTCATGGGTCACATCTATGAGATTAAATCCTGTGAGTGCTAGGAAGAAACTCTGACGTAGACAATAACCAGGATCAAGTGTGACCTAAGTTGAACTATATCAGCATTAGGAAAGCTGAAGGATCGATCCTCTGTTCGGTAATAGCAATACAGACACACCACCTAACTCTTCTCGCCTAGCTCGAAACAACGATGCAAATTATTTATAAAAATAATGGTTTTATCCCCTAAAAAAATATGTAGATAATTTAGTCTCTTATACTGGAGGCAGAAGTGAGGTGTGGAAGTGAGAGTGGTGATACAGGAGGCAGACCCACCACTTGTGTTTCCGAACTCTGGCCTTGACGGATGTGACACCAGATGTACCACAATTATTATTATTATTATTATTATTATTATTATTATTATTATTATTATTATTATTATTATTATTATTATTATTATTATTATTATTATTATGAAAGCTAAGAGTTAAACTCACAAGGGTCATACAGCCGTAGCTCAGTGGTGAGGGTCGCGTTTTCATCACTGAGGTCCGGAGATCGAATCCCTGGACGAAACTTCATGGGATGTGGTATGAGACAACTAAGTCACAGATGTGCTGGTTGTAATCTTACTGCAAGCTCCGTGGCTTAGTGATTTACAGCCTTGGACCTTCTATATACATGGACCAAGGTTCGAATCCCCGTTCTAATATTATTTTGCTGTACTGATTTACGCAAAAAAGCCGCAAAAGGTAAATGAACCAGCACAAGACGACGTTTTTTCGTACTATCAAATGTTTCATGAGGGAAGCTTGCAACATGAGGGAACTGAGATAAGAATCTCAGAGTCTGTCCTGTGAGGTACAGTCACAACTGCGACCCACACAGGAAAGAAGGGAGATGAGGGAGGAAAGAGAGATGCATCTCCGCCACTGTCTAGTTCCACCACCTAGCACAGTTGTCAAGAAAACATTCTAAGTATAAATGGAAGTTGACAGTAAACTCACAAGTATAAATGAAACCTGATAGTAAACTCACAAGTCTCGCTGACTTAGTCAATTGTCACTGGTAATATTAACAATAATATTCTTGCACAATAACTAACATTTCGTTAGTGTATATATAAATATATATATATATATATATATATATATATATATATATATATATATATATATATATATATATATATATATATATATATATATATATATATATATATATGAACATTGAGAAATTTCCTCTCTTTATATACACATGAAGAGAGATTTGCTCTACATAAAATATATACAAAGGTCACTAACGCAGACAAACGACACTAAAACACAACTGAACGATACACTTACTAAGTCACAACACAGCAAAACACAGTGTTAACACAGGAGTGCACTCTTAAACTGGCGTCATGTTATCTGCCAATTAAATCCTTTATAATTAATGCGAAAACCACTTCAACTAAGATAATATAAGTCAACATCAAACCACAAACGTACATTTTTTGTATTGATAAATAAGCATTAGAGGAGACGATACAATCTGACAGGAGCAAACCAACGCTGAAGCGAACGAGAAGAATGAAGCGTAGAATCAAAGGCTGAAGTCACACTGAAACCAGCACAGACTGAAACCAGCACAGGCTGAAACCAGCACAGACTGACACCAGCACAGACTGAAACCAGCACAGACTGAAACCAGCACAGACTGAAACCAGCACAGACTGAAACCAGCACAGACTGAAACCAGCACAGACTGAAACCAGCACAGGCTGAAACTAGCACAGGCTGAAACCAGCACAGACTGAAACCAGCACAGACTGAAACCAGCACAGACTGAAACCAGCACAGGCTGAAACTAGCACAGACTGAAACCAGCACAGACTGAAACCAGCACAGACTGAAACCAGCACAGACTGAAACCAGCACAGACTGAAACCAGCACAGGCTGAAACTACACAGACTGAAACCAGCACAGACTGAAACCAGCACAGACTGAAACCAGCACAGACTGAAACCAGCACAGGCTGAAACCAGCACAGACTGAAACCAGCACAGACTGAAACCAGCACAGACTGAAACCAGCACAGACTGAAACCAGCACAGGCTGAAACCAGCACAGACTGAAACCAGCACAGACTGAAACCAGCACAGACTGAAACCAGCACAGACTGAAACCAGCACAGACTGAAAAAATTTTCATCCACACTTTTACGTAATGAATTGTGGGTTTAAATATTTGTTTAGTGTATTTAGCAGGTGGGTCGACGGAGGCAAGAGTAATCTGCTGCAGCGAGGAATAAGGGCGAGATTTAAGCCTCATTATATTGATGACAGACACTACAGACAAGTTGATGAGCAAGACACGTGTGCGAAACCTTGTATATCTTCATTACCGCAACGTTTCGCCTGCACAGCAGGCATCTTCAGTAGATACACAGCCGGACACACAGACGACTATAACACTGGAGTCTGTGAGAGAAGTATTATAGTCTCCTCTATATTCGACTCAAGAAGTCTACCGAGCAGGCGAAGAGTTTCTCCAATAATGATACCCAAGGCTTGACCATGTGTCTCATTCATAGAGACAAGCTATGCTAATGAGAATGATGAGATATATACAGCATATGATGTGAAATTGGAAGGGAAGTCAGTCTTGTCTTGTTTTTCCATCACTTTATCTTTCTCACTAAAGTATCGTGAGTCCGGATATTTATTATATATAACTGAGAGAAGGACATGTCTGCCCTTCCTAGTGCTGATAGAATGTAATCTATCAAGTGATAGAATGTAATCTATCATGTGATAGAATATAATCTATCAAGTGATAGAATGTAATCTATCAAGCGATAGAATGTAATCTATCATGTGATAGAATGTAATATATCAAGTGATAGAATGTTATCTAACAAGTGATAGAACGTGATCTAACAACTAATAGAATGTACTCTAACAAGTGATAGAATGTTATCTAACAAGTGATAGAATGTTATCTAACAAGTGATAGAATGTTATCTAACAAGTGATAGAACGTAATCTAACAACTAATAGAATGTACTCTAACAAGTGATAGAATGTTATCTAACAGTGATAGAATGTTATCTAACAAGTGATAGAATGTTATCTAACAGTGATAGAATGTTATCTAACAAGTGATAGAATGTTATCTAACAAGTGATAGAATGTTATCTAACAGTGATAGAATGTTATCTAACAAGTGATAGAATGTTATCTAACAGTGATAGAATGTTATCTAACAGTGATAGAATGTTATCTAACAGTGATAAAATGTTATCTAACAAGTGATAGAATGTTATCTAACAAGTGATAGAATGTTATCTAACAGTGATAGAATGTTATCTAACAAGTGATAGAATGTTATCTAACAGTGATAGAATGTTATCTAACAAGTGATAGAATGTTATCTAACAGTGATAGAATGTTATCTAACAGTGATAGAATGTTATCTAACAGTGATAGAATGTTATCTAACAGTGATAGAATGTTATTACTAACAAGTGATAGAATGTTATCTAACAGTGATAGAATGTTATCTAACAGTGATAGAATGTTATCTAACAGTGATAGAATGCTATCTAACAAGTGATAGAATGTTATCTAACAGTGATAGAATGTTATCTAACAAGTGATAGAAGTAATCTAACAATATAGAATGTACTCTAAACAAGTGATAGAATGTTATCTAACAAGTGATAGAATGTTATCTAACAGTGATAGAAGATGTTTTATCTAACAAGTGATAGAATGTTATCTAACAGTGATAGAATGTTATCTAACAGTGATAGAATGTTATCTAACAGTGATAGAATGTTATCTAACAGTGATAGAATGTTATCTAACAGTGATAGAATGTTATCTAACAGTGATAGAATGTTATCTAACAGTGATAGAATGTTATCTAACAGTGATAGAATGTTATCTAACAGTGATAGAATGTTATCTAACAGTGATAGAATGTTATCTAACAAGTGATAGAATGTTATCTAACAGTGATAGAATGTTATCTAACAGTGATAGAATGTTATCTAACAGTGATAGAATGTTATCTAACAGTGATAGAATGTTATCTAACAGTGATAGAATGTTATCTAACAGTGATAGAATGTTATCTAACAGTGATAGAATGTTATCTAACAGTGATAGAATGTTATCTAACAGTGATAGAATGTTATCTAACAGTGATAGAATGTTATCTAATAGTGATAGAATGTTATCTAACAGTGATAGAATGTTATCTAACAAGTGATAGAATGTTATCTAACAGTGATAGAATGTTATCTAACAGTGATAGAATGTTATCTAACAGTGATAGAATGTTATCTAACAGTGATAGAATGTTATCTAACAGTGATAGAATGTTATCTAACAGTGATAGAATGTTATCTAACAAGTGATAGAATGTTATCTAACAGTGATAGAATGTTATCTAACAGTGATAGAATGTTATCTAACAGTGATAGAATGTTATCTAACAGTGATAGAATGTTATCTAACAGTGATAGAATGTTATCTAACAGTGATAGAATGTTATCTAACAGTGATAGAATGTTATCTAACAGTGATAGAATGTTATCTAACAGTGATAGAATGTTATCTAACAGTGATAGAATGTTATCTAACAGTGATAGAATGTTATCTAACAGTGATAGAATGTTATCTAACAGTGATAGAATGTTATCTAACAGTGATAGAATGTTATCTAACAGTGATAGAATGTTATCTAACAGTGATAGAATGTTATCTAACAGTGATAGAATGTTATCTAACAGTGATAGAATGTTATCTAACAGTGATAGAATGTTATCTAACAAGTGATAGAATGTTATCTAACAGTGATAGAATGTTATCTAACAGTGATAGAATGTTATCTAACAGTGATAGAATGTTATCTAACAGTGATAGAATGTTATCTAACAAGTGATAGAATGTTATCTAACAGTGATAGAATGTTATCTAACAAGTGATAGAACGTAATCTAACAACTAATAGAATGTACTCTAACAAGTGATAGAATGTTATCTAACAAGTGATAGAATGTTATCTAACAGTGATAGAATGTTATCTAACAAGTGATAGAATGTTATCTAACAGTGATAGAATGTTATCTAACAGTGATAGAATGTTATCTAACAGTGATAGAATGTTATCTAACAGTGATAGAATGTTATCTAACAGTGATAGAATGTTATCTAACAGTGATAGAATGTTATCTAACAGTGATAGAATGATTATCTAACAAGTGATAGAATGTTATCTAACAGATGAATTAGAAATGTTATCTAACAGTGATAGAATGCTATCTAACAGTGATAGAATGTTATCTAACAGTGATAGAATGTTATCTAACAGTGATAGAATGTTATCTAACAAGTGATAGAATGTTATCTAACAGTGATAGAATGTTATCTAACAAGTGATAGAACGTAATCTAACAACTAATAGAATGTACTCTAACAAGTGATAGAATGTTATCTAACAAGTGATAGAATGTTATCTAACAGTGATAGAATGTTATCTAACAGTGATAGAATGTTATCTAACAGTGATAGAAGTGTATCTAACAGTGATAGAATGTTATCTAACAGTGATAGAATGTTATCTAACAGTGATAGAATGTTATCTAACAGTGATAGAATGTTATCTAACAGTGATAGAATGTTATCTAACAAGTGATAGAACGTAATCTAACAACTAATAGAATGTACTCTAACAAGTGATAGAATGTTATCTAACAAGTGATAAGAATGTTACTAACAGTGTAGAATGTTATCTAAAAAGTGATAGAATGTTAACTAACAGTGGATAAGAGATATCTAACAAGTGAATAGAATGTTAATCTAACAGTGATAGAATGTTACTAACAGGATAGAATGTTATCATAACAGGATAGAATGTATCAACAGTTATAGAATGTTATCTAACAGTGATAGAATGTTATCTAACAGTGATAGAATGTTATCTAACAGTGATAGAATGTTATCTAACAGTGATAGAATGTTATCTAACAATAACTAAAAAATGTATATAGATTAAAAACTTAAAATAAATCTCATGCAAAACTTAACTGTTATGTCATTCAACTGACAGCCAGGGACTGACAGCCAGGGACTGACAGTCAGGGACTGACAGCCAGGGACTGACAGCCAGGGACTGACAGCCAGGGACTGACAGCCAGGGACTGACAGCCAGGGACTGACAGCCAGGGACTGACAGCCAGGGACTGACAGTCAGGGTCTGACAGCCAGGGACTGACAGCCAGGGACTGACAGCCAGGGACTGACAGCCAGGGACTGACAGCCAGGGACTGACAGCCAGGGACTGACAGCCAGGGACTGACAGTCAGGGACTGACAGCCAGGGACTGACAGCCAGGGACTGACAGCCAGGGACTGACAGTCAGGGACTGACAGTCAGGGACTGACAGCCAGGGACTGACAGTCAGGGACTGACAGTCAGGGACTGACAGTCAGGGACTGACATTCAGGGACTGACAGTCAGGGAATGACAGCCAGTGAATGACAGCCAGGGAATGACAGCCAGGGAATGACAGCCAGGGACTGACAGCCAGGGACAGACAGTCAGGGACTGACAGCCAGGGACTGACAGCCAGGGACAGACAGCCAGGGACAGACAGCCAGGGACAGACAACCAGGGAACAGCACTGTTAGAATTACCGGGACAGACAGCCAGGGACAGACAGCCAGGGACAGACAACCAGGGAACAGCACTGTTAGAATTACCGGGACAGACAGCCAGGGAACAGCACTGATAGAATTACCAGGGACAAACAGCCAGGGAACAGCACTGACAGTTACAAAGAAACAGACAGCCAGGAAACAGCACTGTTAGATTTACAAAGAAACAGACAGCCAGGAAACAGCACTGTTAAGAGTTACAAGAAACAGACAGCCAGGAAACAGCACTGTTAGAGTTACTAGAAACAGACAGCCAGTGAGAAACCTTAATATCAGTCACAAAGGCCAGTCAGCCAGGTATTAAAAACAATATTAATGGTGAGATAACAGAAAACTTTGGGTCCTAACGTCCCATTTTAGTCACTCCTTAAAACCAACGAATTCATTATTAAGGAAATGTTGGTATGGTCCATCTCCTGTAAGATATACATTTATCCTTATATTTATATATATATATATATATATATATATATATTATATATATATATATATATTATATATAATATATATATATATATATTTATTTATTAAGCAAAATCTGTGTATATACATTGTCTCCAGGTATGTTCTTTTGTCCCCAATAAACATACCAAGATTCGCCTCATTGATTGCCATGATTTTAATTTTGCCGTCCGTTCCAATGGCAATTTCTTGGAGAATTTTAAAGTCAACTGTCTTACAAGGTTCTTCTGTATAGGGCAATTTGGGGGGAAATGTAATTGAAAAAACACGTCTAAATTTGAAATAAACGTATTATGGAGGACTTTACAGGTGGTATTTATTTTCAGATGTATTTCTTTCAATAGGATTTACGAAAAAATGCACTGACTTGTGACAGATTAGACCGAAACGTCGTCATAATCTTTTCTCTCTCCTATATACGGGTTATTTGTGTCAAAAGTGCACTATAATACGGAGTTTTACACGCTGATTATAACATATTACAGTAATGTGCCACTGGAACTAACATATTACAGTAATGTGCCACTGGAACTAACATATTACAGTAATGTGCCACTGGAACTAACATATTACAGTAATGTGCCACTGGAACTAACATATTACAGTAATGTGCCACTGGAACTAACATTAAAAGGGGTAATTCTTTGCATGCTTCGTGGGAACCTAAAGAACACGGAAGACAACAGTGTGAGTTCTGAGAGTCTCGGTACAAGATCTCTAACACTGAACCATACCAACAGCGGTTACAGCAGCAGCAGCAGTATATTACAAAGACTTACAGAGAACCTGTCAGTTACTCGAATGGAAGATTTATTTATTCTGGAATTGTTTAAGTTTTGGTTTAAGAACTAGAGGTGGACTCTTCACTTGCGGAGCGTGCAAAGTGTGCTGAAAACAGTAGAATACATTAGTTAGGAAAGGTCAAAGGCACAGTAACTGCTATAATATAGGTGAAGTACTTTGTAAAAATGTGATTTTGGGGTCAAAAAAGCTGAGATAGGACAACCGTATAAAGTTTATTACACTACCTGGAGTATACCTGGAGGGTATTCCTAGGGTCAACACTAGTGATGTATCGGATATCCGCATCCGTGGAACATCCGCACTTTTTTTACATCCGCATTGGCATCCACATCCGTACCCGCGTTTTACTGTAAACAGACATCCGCATATGCATCTGCATTCAAATCCGCAGACCATCTGCACAGTTTCTTACATCCACGTCAACATCCATGGAACATCCGCACAATTTCTTACATCCACATCCGCATCCGCAAAATAAGTAAGACATCCTCATACACTTCCGCATCCGTGGATATCTAAATTTTCACATCCGATACATCTCTAGTCCGACTCAACACCCCCGTGGCCCGGCCCATGACCCGGCCTCCCTATGGATCAGAGTCTGGTTGATCCTGGGAACGTCCTCCAGGTACACTCCAGGTAGTGTGATGGCTTCTACAAGGTTTCCCTGCCTCAGATAGTGTCAAGAATTAGCAATAACATCAGAAGAAAAGTAAATAATAAATCAGAATGTAATATTGATATAGTCAGAAACCTTAGTATATGTATCACTCACTATGGAGCAACTTGCAATGTGAAAAGCTTGACTCATGTTGCAGTAGCCAGGCTTACGCTTGGTTGCAAGTAGTATTTCTGACAGTTTTGCAGACACACAGATGATCAGACTAAATGTAAAATGCCTAATTGTCCACTTATTGAGAAATACAGACGCTAATGACCTATATAATATTTCAGGGTATTTTATTAATGGAAATGAGATGCCAAATATTGAGTAAATATCCTAAATTTGCTTTCAAAGATGGAATATAAGTTGTAAATATATATTCATATGTACTCTTGTTAACCAGTTTGGGGTCTACCTCCTAAGTATTTAGTGTATCCATATACTTTTGCGCTATCGTCCACAGCATGGTTATGGGGAGCCCGGCAAACTAGCCACTAGCGTCCGTAGGATGGACATGGGGTGCCCAGTAACTTAGCCAATAGCCTCCACAGGATGGATATGGAGTGCCCAGTAAGTTAGCCACTAGTGTCTATAGGATAGATATGGAGTGCCCAGTAAGTTAGCCACTAGCGTCTATAGGATAGATATGGGGTCTACAATAAACTAGCCGCTACAACGACGAAATTAAAAATTCAGATTTAATAAAATATCCTCGAAGGTACTAGTTGTCAAGACCCAATTATTACACAAGACTATTCCTTTATTGACTCACAGTAATAAGATGTCATTATTACATACCAAAAACACTTTAAATAGTTTCTTAATGTAGCTTTACAACTTTAACGAGATACCGAGTATGTCAGTTGTATAATCTCAAGTAAGGATACTTTACTTTACCATGCAGTTTAAGTTACGTTAAAGTTGCATGCAGAGAGACAGAAAGAAATGCAACATACTACAGAGAGCAATAAGGCGCAATACCGTGACTGGAACAACACAGACAACCCGCACATAGGAAAGACAAGCTTATAATGATGTTTCGCTCCGATTTGGACCATTTACAAGTCACACTAACACACGAAGGTGAAGAGCTAGTCATGGTATTGTGCCATTTTGTTCTGTATGCACCCAGCAGGTAAACATCTTATTCTTTCCAACTTTTTAAATGTTCTATATACTGGTTTCCTCACCTTCCTGTGTTAGTGTGACTTGTAAATGGTCCAAGTCGCCCCCAAACGTTATCATAAGCTTCTCTCTCACTTCTCACTACAAGTGGTTGTAGAATTATCTTTACTATGGCAGTTATCTTTACTGTAGCAGTGAAGATAACTGCTGCACACACATCTGTCCTTCACACCTCTACAAGTCACTTATTAAACAAACGTGGAATATGCATATGTATATACATGTATGTGTATATGTATATGCATGTACGTATATGCACGTATGTGTATGTGTATACAATGATTAATATAATGATCGAAGTAATGATCGATATGATATATAAATTCAGCTGTGCAATTTTAGACCTTAAAGCATCGTGATGATGTTGTTTTTCTTGACCATGATCAAGGAGTAGTGTAACTTAGTCAGGAATGGAAAGCTCACTCAGCATAAACAATGTAACTGAGAGAGTCAGAAGAAAGCTCACTCAGCAAGAGTAATGGGATTACCCGGTGATCCAATATTATCCTAGCTTTTCAGAAGCTTTAGTTACAGTCCACACTGAAGCAAAAGGCTTATCAGGGATAAACCTTCACAGCTGAAGTGCCTAATTAGACCCATTATTCAAAGCAAATTTTTTTTGCTCGGTACAAATTCTCAAAGCAAAAATCTTAAAAGCAAATTTCAGAGATAAAAATCGAGAACATTTTTTTTCGTCAGGGCCAACATTCAAAGAGTTTTAATTTTTTTTTTTTTTTTTGTGAGATTAAAAAATTTTGTGAAGGTTACAGCTAAGAGTGAGAAGCCAAAGAGTTTTTGAGTTCCGTCAAGGTCTTTGGAGGACGATGGTAAGTCTTCTAGTCTTTTTCTTTAGTTTTTGAGTTCCGTCAAGGTCTTTGGAGGATGATGGTAAGTCTTCTAGTCTTTTTCTTTAGTTTTTGAGTTCCCTCAAGGTCTTTGGAGGATGATGGTAAGTCTTCTAGTCTTTTTCTTTAGTTTTTGAGTTCCGTCAAGGTCTTTGGAGGATGATGATAAGTCTTCTAGTCTTTTTCTTTAGTTTTTGAGTTCCGTCAAGGTCTTTGGAGGATAATGGTAAGTCTTCTAGTCTTTTTCTTTAGTTTTTGAGTTCCGTCAAGGTCTTTGGAGGATGATGGTATGCCTTCTAGTCTTTTTCTTTAGTTTTTGAGTTCCGTCAAGGTCTTTGGAGGATAATGGTAAGTCTTCTAGTCTTTTTCTTTAGTTTTTGAGTTCCGTCTAGGTCTTTGGAGGATGATGGTAAGTCTTCTAGTCTTTTTCTTTAGTTTTTGAGTTCCGTCAAGGTCTTTGGAGGATGATGGTAAGTCTTCTAGTCTTTTTGTTCAAGTCTCTGGCGTTGTGAGGATTAGCAAACGAAGAGTGAACTTTGGTCACTGAATAACTGAAGTTGCAGCCCCGGCCCCGGGCCCAGGGCCCAGGGCCCAGGTAAGAAGAAAAATGATTCAGATTGTTATTCCTTATCATAGTATCTCCGGACGATTACATATAAACCTAACTTCCCACACGATCACCATATAAACCAAACTACCCACACGATCACTATATAAACCAAACTACGCACACGATCACTGTATAAACCAAACTACGCACACGATCCCCATATAAACCAAACTACCCACACGATCACTATATAAACCAAACTATCCACACGATCACCATATAAACCTAACTACCCACACCATCACCATAAAAACTCTCTTAATAACTTTAAGAAAATTAATACTTAAATAAATGCCCTTGAACGTTAAGAATTTTTGACTAAAAAAAGGCATTGGTCACCAATATAAATAGCATATAAACTTAACAACATTCACAAGTAAATGTCAGAGCGTTCGTGAGCCCTTGAAAAATTGTTGAAATTTAGGACGACTGGATGAAAGTGTGTAATTCAGGTCACATGTGATTAACTGTATATAGATAAAATATGGTTACTGAAGTACAATGGTCTTACTAGGAAGAGAGAGAGAGAGAGAGAGAGAGAGAGAGAGAGAGAGAGAGAGAGCAACTCTTGGAAAAATTCTGTAATAACTTTTGAGTGTACGGAGAGAAAGAGAAAAAGAAAAGCATTGCCTTATGTAACAACCTAACTACCTACCTACCTGAGGAGTAGGTGATGGTGCGGGCGTGGGCTGTGTCGGGTTCGTCGGCAGCTTCTGAGCTGTGGGAGTCCTCGGTAGCGTGGGCTGAGTCCAGCTCCTGTGAGGAGGAGTCTGAAGAAGTCACCGAAGAAGTCACGTTATCCAGCGAGGGATCCCGCGAGACACACACGCCACGAGGCGCTCCACTCACCAGCACTTCGCTACGCCCACGAGGGGACGGGATGGGCGTGGATGTGTGGGCGGAGGAGGGCATGAGGGAGTGTGTTTGGAGGCCATAGTCGAAGCTGTGGTCAGAGTCCACGGATGAGTCTGTACCGCTGGTGAGACCGGACCTCTGCTGGCCTAAGCTGGGCCGGTCCAGGTACGGGGACACTTTACGCCCTCCTGGAGAAGGACCCCCACTGCCGCCGCTACTACTGCCGCCGCCGCTACTGCCACCGCCGCTGCTGCCACTGCCACCATGCTCCACACTACTGCCATCCCGACTCCCACTTTTGGTCACTCCTGGCAGTCGCACATCAACCTGCACAAACACACAGTGACATACACTCAATATTACGATGACAAACCTACACTGCCCTCGCTAGTTTGCTCCCATTCATCCTGATAATCAGTGAGTACAGATAGCAAGCACCTCTTCCTCGAACTTAGGAGATGAAGAATTAAGCCTCCACCACGTCTTGCGATGACTGAACCATGCAGATTTACATGCTTTGAAATGTAAAATAAAACGTAGATCTACGGTCGGAGCGCTACGCGAGTGAACGTAGATCTACGTTTGGAGCACTACGCGAGTGAACGTAGATCTACGTTTGGAGCACTACGCGAGTGAACGTAGATCTACGTTTGGAGCACTATGCGAGTGAACGTAGATCTACGTTTGGAGCGCTACGCGAGTGAACATAGATCTATGTTTGGAGCACTACGCGAGTGAACGTAGATCTACGTTTGGAGCACTACGCGAGTGAACCTAGAACTACGTTTGGAGCGCTACGTGAGTGAACATAGATCTACATTTGGAGCACTACGCAAGTGAATGTAGATCTACGTTTGGAGCACTATGCGAGTGAACGTAGATCTACGTTTGGAACACTACGCGAGTGAATGTAGATCTACGTTTGGAGCGCTACGCGAGTGAACGTAGATCTACGTTTGGAGCTCTACGTGAGTAAACGTAGATCTACGTTTGGACAGTTTAAGGGTTAATAGAATATTAATAATTATTATTATTATTTATAAACTCAATCTCAATCATTCTCTTTAATTATCCATTAAAACTTGTCGTTTTGATGGGAAGACGACACAATATGTGGTTTATAGCATTTGATGACGTTTGATGCAAATAACTATGTATACAACTATGAATAACTTTAACAATAAATGTATAATTTAGTGTTACACTGAATTTAAATAAAAGTAAATTCATTGCTACATAAATGATCGTAATATTTTTCATAGATTACTAAAAAATTGTATTTACTTAATGTGGCGCTCATTAGTAGTGAAATAATAATCTCATCTTAAAGGACGTACCAGTCAAAATTAAAAATTAAACCAATAGTCGGTGAGTTAAGTTTGAGAACTGGGAATATAATTGAGGTACTAGTTGAAGTGGTACTCACCTTGAGTTCTGACTCACTCATGCTGCTCTTGGAGGCACTCTTGTAGAGCGCCTGAGCTCTGGCCAGCATGGCTCCCGAGGTGCTCTGTGGCTGCCTTTGCCGCTCTTCTGTTTGGTTTAGCTGGTCTATTTCTCCTCTGGCCGGCTCCTCCACCGTCAGTTTCCTACCAACTTCCTCTAAAGTAGATTTTCTTCTGGAGTCTTCAGCGGGGTGTCTTCTCTGCGGGTCTTCCAGAGCTGCTGGTCTTTTGGCTGGGATATCGTTGGAAGTGGCGATGGGCTTTCTGTCTTCAGCCGAACTCCTGCGTGGCGTGTCTTCCAGCGGTGGACCTCTTCTGGGCGGCTCGTCCACTGTGGCGGCTCTCCGTGGCAGTTCCTGTGGAGGCGGAGGCCGCAAGGAAGAAGAAATATCACTCACGGTCTTCCTTAACCTCTGGTGTACCACGTCAACCGCATCCTGGGCCGTGTGCAACCCCGTCGACATGTGCAATGCCACCTGCGACACAACACCTGGTCAGGGCATGCTCACTTCTACCGTCAAGTTATGCTCTGGGCAGGGTTTAAGTCTTAGGGGGGTTCACACCGAGGTCAGGAGAGGGGTAAACATCACAAAGCACCAAAGGCAGAGAAACATCTGCTGGAGGCTAAGTCTGGGAATCTCGTTACCAGGTTACAGCCTAAAGTCAAACCTGTTAGACTCTAGGACAGGTTGGACAAAGCTTTAAGAAGAGCCTGGATGGTTCATAGCCAGGTAGATAAAGCGCTCAAACAGACCATAAAGATTCTAAACCAATGTAGAATTTGTTTACAATCGTAAAGAAGTTGTTAGGACCATACAGCGCCTTGGAAATGGCAGTCAGGTTTGATCGCAGGAAGAGGAGGGGAGCTCCAAGTCCTTGGATCAAAACAGTTTAAAAACCAACTTAATCAAAGTTTATGCCTCGATTTAAAGACTCGACCAAGAAACTTGAAATATATAACCAATGTAGTTGAAGCGTGAGGTTACGTGGGCTAGTAGGTGCACACACACAGTTGTTTGTACAGCTTGTCAGAGTGTAATATTGCAAAGGGAAACTCTAAGCAAAACAAGCCAACACTGTTAATACCAACACAAACATGCTGTTATTGTTCGAGTATTCAATATTGAGACAAATAATCAACTGTTTGTATGGGAGGGCCTCGCATAAACAGCACCTCTCGTCTTAATACAGGAGGGCCTCGCATATGCAGCACCTCTCGTCTTAATACAGGAGGGCCCCGCATATGCAGCACCTCTCGTCTTAATACAGGAGGGCCCCGCATATACAGCACCTCTCGTCTTAATACAGGAGGGCCTCGCATAAACAGCACCTCTCGTCTTAATACAGGAGGGCCTCGCATATGCAGCACCTCTCGTCTTAATACAGGAGGGCCCCGCATATACAGCACCTCTCATCTTAATACAGGAGGGCCCCGCATATACAGCACCTCTCGTCTTAATACAGGAGGGCCCCGCATATACAGCACCTCTCGTCTTAATACAGGAGGGCCCCGCATATACAGCACCTCTCGTCTTAATACAGGAGGGCCCCGCATATACAGCACCTCTCATCTTAATACAGGAGGGCCCTGCATATACAGCACCTCTCGTCTTAATACAGGAGGGCCCCGCATATACAGCACCTCTCGTCTTAATGCAGGAGGGCTCCGCATATACAGCACCTCTCGTCTTAATACAGGAGGGCCCCGGATATACAGCACCTCTTTTCGGTGTTCCATGTTGATTTTTAATTGAATCAGTGTTCATTATATTCAACTCGCTGGTGATTTTCGCCTGCGAGTGGAATAATGGCTCAGTGGAAAACCAACGAAAATGTGGAACACCGCCGAGAGGTGCTGTATATGCGGAGCCCTCCATTAACTCTCTGGAATTTTTACGCCCAACACTGGATACAAAAATAACTATGTCAGGTGGACTTGTATCCAAATGGGGGACTGACAACAACAGTAATGAAAATGGGGGACTGATAACAACAGTGAAGAAAATGGGGGACTGACAACAACAATGGTGAAGAAAATATTCAGGTTGCAGAAAAAAGCTGTTGTTTCGATGACGTTTCGCTCTGTGTAGTGTTTTAAGTCATGATGACCTGATAAAGCTTTACACAGTGAGCTTCACACGGAGTTTCATAAAGAATGAGCTTCACACAGAGTGAGCTTCACACAGAGTGAGCTTCACACAGAGTGAGCTTCACACAGAGTGAGCTTCACACAGAGTAAGCTTCACACAGAGTGAGCTTCACACAGTGAGCGTCACACAGAGTGAGCGTCACACAGAGTGAGCTTCACACAGAGTGAGCTTCACACAGAGTGAGCGTCACACAGAATGAGCTTCACACAGAGTGAGCTTCACACAGAGTGAGCGTCACACAGAGTGAGCTTCACACAGAGTGAGCTTCACACAGAGTGAGCTTCACACAGAGTGAGCGTCACACAGAGCTTTACACACAGTGCACCATTGTCCCAGAGACAGCGTGTGGCGCCACCTGTATCTATTTTCACCTGTGCCTGACAATAATTCCTAATTCTGACACAACTTACACTTCTCTTTTAACATCGAAGTGGAATAAATTCTCCGAATGACAATTTTTACAATTAACAGCTGTTGCCAGATAATTTATTCTCGTGATTTACAGAAGTTTCTGATAACCAACAGTTCCCATACATTGGAAAGAATCCATTCCAGCTATCTATTAATAAACTGATGACAATATACATTACAGTTTCCTATCTGTCACTGATTTTTCGTAGTTTTAAATCATGTCCTCTTATTGCCTCTTCCCACTGTCATGGCGGGTATGAGACTATTTACTCCCGTCCGAGAGGTCGGAGGATCGAGCCTTGTCCTCTTGTTGCCTCTTCCCACTGCCATGGCGGGTATGAGACTATTTACTCCCGTCAGAGAGGTCGGAGGATCAAGCCTTGTCCCCTTGTTGCCTCTTCCCACTGTCATGGCGGGTATGAGACTATTTACTCTCTTCAGAGAGGTCGGAGGATCGAGCCTCAAGAAATTTACACATTCTACCTATAATGTTGAAAATACTCGTGAAACATTTCTTGATCTTTTGTGTAGTTATCATTTAGACAGCGGATATTCTGACGCAAAAGGGTGAATAGTTGTATAGAACCCGGTTGAACAGATCATTCGTAGAGTTCAAGTAGACTGTGAACTTGGATCAACCCAAGGCAGCAATCAGAATGAGATTAAAGAGAGTACAATCAAAGAAGTACAGCAGAGCTCCGCACTGAACATCTATGAATGGTTTGGTAAAGTGGCACAATAACAAGCATGACTGTAACGGCAACTCAGCTCCTCGCCCTTCGATCCCTCTGTAAAGACTTTGATCCTCGAAGCACGAAAGGAATCATGCTCGGGAAGTTAGCCAAGACCATTACCGGAGCCTGTCACTTAGAAATCCACTTCTACTACCACTTACAAAGACTTACTTATCTAACTGTTCAAGTGGGGAGAGGAGAGAACCTGGTTTCTATGACCCCCAACGCGTTCAGACCCCATTCCAGGAGGACAGTCCAAACATGGACTTTCATGGGGACCATTATTTGAAAGCAAGGATGTAGCATTAGCTGGGTTGCCAGGCATGTGTCGAACCAAATACAGGTCACACAAACCCAACTCTAAATGGTAGAACTACAGAGCCAGCTTGCCACCGTCTACAAATGTTCCGAAAAGATGTTTGCAATGGCCCATTGCCAGCAAATATACCATGGCAAATATACATGACAGTCATACTCATCCCCTGAGTGGCATAGGTCTTCACACATAGAACACTGTGTATCAAGTTTATCAAGACGGGGAACTCATCTTGCAGCCCTGTTCAGGACCTATTAAGAATATCTTCAAAAAACTCCCCTCCTCACATTCACAGATGAGAACCAAACTGTAGAAAGGAGGACTTCTCGCCAGAGAACACCGTCTTCCTAGTTGAAAAATAAAATATTTGACGGCAAAGGAGTTGCCATGATAGCAAACTCACGATTTGCAATTTTCTTCACTGCCACCTGCAGGCAGTGGTATGGTGCTGGGGGGCTAAGTATACAGTGACAAGTCGAAATTTTCACAAGCATCACTTACAAATTCATTCATGGCTTTACCGAAATTATTCATGGCTACCATGAAATAAGCGATGTTGAAAGCGCTGTCATGTAGAACCCATCTCTAAGATACAGTGAACAACCATCACCAGTCTTCACAGTGAACAACTACCACCAGTCTTCACAGTGAACAACCACCACCAGTCTTCACAGTGAACAACGACCACCAGTCTTCACAGTGAACAACCACCACCAGTCTTCACAGTGAACAACCACCACCAGTCTTCACAGTGAACAACGACCACCAGTCTTCACAGTGAACAACCACCACCAGTCTTCACAGTGAACAACCACCACCAGTCTTCACAGTGAACAACCACCACCAGTCTTCACAGTGAACAACGACCACCAGTCTTCACAGTGAACAACCACCACCAGTCTTCACAGTGAACAACCACCACCAGTCTTCACAGTGAACAACCACCACCAGTCTTCACAGTGAACAACCACCACCAGTCTTCACAGTGAACAACCACCACCAGTCTTCACAGTGAACAACTACCACCAGTCTTCACAGTGAACAACCACCACCAGTCTTCACAGTGAACAACGACCACCAGTCTTCACAGTGAACAACCACCACCAGTCTTCACAGTGAACAACCACCACCAGTCTTCACAGTGAACAACGACCACCAGTCTTCACAGTGAACAACCACCACCAGTCTTCACAGTGAACAACCACCACCAGTCTTCACAGTGAACAACCACCACCAGTCTTCACAGTGAACAACGACCACCAGTCTTCACAGTGAACAACCACCACCAGTCTTCACAGTGAACAACCACCACCAGTCTTCACAGTGAACAACCACCACCAGTCTTCACAGTGAACAACCACCACCAGTCTTCACAGTGAACAACGACCACCAGTCTTCACAGTGAACAACCACCACCAGTCTTCACAGTGAACAACCACCACCAGTCTTCACAGTGAACAACCACCACCAGTCTTCACAGTGAACAACCACCACCAGTCTTCACAGTGAACAACCACCACCAGTCTTCACAGTGAACAACCACCACCAGTCTTCACAGTGAACAACCACCACCAGTCTTTACGGTGAATGACACCCGTATTAATAGTGCTCCAGCAGAGTTCCAGTGGTGTTCCAGTGGTGCTATAGTGCTTCAGTGGTGTACCAGTGTCACTCTGACTCCTCATTCCACCGATTCTCTCTCTCTCTCTCTCTCTCTCTCTCTCTCTCTCTCTCTCTCTCTTATCCCTTCAAGGGTTTTGATGCTAGCGAAGGGCCTCTTGATGCAAGGAATTGGAGCAAGCCTTCCCTTCCTCGAATCATATCTGATTATTTCCAATTCCCCAGCTCACTCCAGGGAAAACCATTTTCGGCGAATTTGACACATACACATACACATACACACACACACACATACATACACACACACACACACACACATACACACACACATACACACACACACACATACGCACACACACACACACACATACACACACAACATATGCACACACATACACACACATACACACACATACACACACACACACACACACACACACACACACACACACACACACACATACACACACACACACACACACACACACACACACACACACACACACATACACGCACACATACACACACATTTTTGTTTATTATTAAATTATTGTAAACTTATCTAAAATATATTTAGTTTGATTAGGCTAAATTAAATGCGTTTGTTATAATAAGGTTAGGTAAGTTTTCTAAGGTTCTTTTGATACAAAATTACTTTTTATAATAACATAAATAAAAATAATATATCTTTAAACGTATAAGAGGAAATTTTTAGCAAAAAAAAACTCATCTTAAACGAGTTCTTGCTAAGTGACCAGCTTTACCTATTCGGCACGACACACGCACCCCCCCACACACACACACGCGCACACACACGCACACACACACACACACACACACACACACACACACACACACACACACATACACACCCACACACACACACACACACACACACACACACACACACACACGGGTGAAACGTTCTTTGACTTCGTTTCTTGTGAGTTTGGCTGTTATTTCCCCACGCTCTCCATTAACTGATCTCTCAGTTACTCTAATCCTCACTGTCTCTCACACTAATGGTGCCACCAGCTATGTGGGAGTGGCACCTTGATGCCAACTTTAAGGGGCACTCCTTCCCCTCTCCCTTCATATATATATATATATATATATATATATATATATATATATATATATATATATATATATATATATATATATATATATATATATATATATATATATATATATATATATATATTATATAGATGTACCACATTGAGTGATTTTTTATATATAAAGATTACTCTTATTTTGGAATCGTATTCCAGCTACTTTGTCGAGTCCTACTCGAACTCACCCCCTCGAGTCCTACTCGAACTCACCCCCTCGAGTCCTACTCGAACTCACCCCCTCGAGTCCTACTCGAACTCACCCCCTCGAGTCTTACTCGAACTCACCCCTCGAGTCCTACTCGAACTCACCCCCTCGAGTCCTACTCGAACTCACCCCCTCGAGTCTTACTCGAACTCACCCCCTCGAGTCCTACTCGAACTCACCCCTCGAGTCCTACTCGAACTCACCCCCTCGAGTCCTACTCGAACTCACCCCCTCGAGTCCTACTCGAACTCACCCCCTCGAGTCCTACTCGAACTCACCCCCTCGAGTCTTACTCGAACTCACCCCCTCGAGTCCTACTCGAACTCACCCCTTCGAGTCCTACTCGAACTCACCCCCTCGAGTCCTACTCGAACTCACCCCCTCGAGTCCTACTCGAACTCACCCCTCGAGTCTTACTCGAACTCACCCCCTCGAGTCCTACTCGAACTCACCCCTCGAGTCCTACTCGAACTCACCCCCTCGAGTCCTACTCGAACTCACCCCCTCGAGTCCTACTCGAACTCACCCCCTCGAGTCCTACTCGAACTCACCCCCTCGAGTCTTACTCGAACTCACCCCTCGAGTCCTACTCGAACTCACCCCTTCGAGTCCTACTCGAACTCACCCCCTCGAGTCCTACTCGAACTCACCCCCTCGAGTCCTACTCGAACTCACCCCCTCGAGTCTTACTCGAACTCACCCCCTCGAGTCCTACTCGAACTCACCCCCTCGAGTCCTACTCGAACTCACCCCCTCGAGTCCTACTCGAACTCACCCCTTCGAGGCCGACGTAATCCCTGAGCGACGTCTTGTAGATTTTAGCCTGGGTGGAGGATGAGCGTGGTAGTGCCGTGGGCGGCCGTGGGCTGACACCCCCGCCCTCAAGTCCACGATCCTCCCAGTGTCCTCGCTCCCAGTCCTCATCTGGGGGCAAACAAGGTCCTCGTCTTAGCGAAACACTACAAAAAATATTGCAATGAACATTGTAAACCTCCGAAAAAACACTTAAACCACTGCAAACCACTGCAAAAACATTGTAAACCACTGCAAAAAATATTTAAACGACTACAAAAACATTGTAAACCACTTCAAAAGCATTGTAAACCACTGCAAAAGCATTGTAAACCACTGCAAAAGCATTGTAGACCATTGCCAAAAAAATTTAAACCAATACAAAAACACAACAAAAACATTGTATCAATATGCCAAAAAAATAACAAGCTTATTAAAAAAACAAATTAATAAAAAATCTAATAAGAACACTAGAAACGTGTTAAGAGAGAAACCATTTTATTTTGGCAACGTTTCGCCCAGTATAGAGAGCTCTATGTAAAGTGAATTGTTATCCCGATAAAAGCTTGACCTGTAATTGTTATCCTGATAAAAGCTTGACCTGTAATTGTTATCCCGATAAAAGCTTGACCTGTAATTGTTATCCTGATAAAAGCTTGACCTGTAATTGTTATCCCGATAAAAGCTTGACCTGTAATTGTTATCCCGATAAAAGCTTGACCTGTAATTGTTATCCCGATAAAAGCTTGACCTGTAATTGTTATCTCGATAAAAGCTTGACCTGTAATTGTTATCCCGATAAAAGCTTGACCTGTAATTGTTATCCCGATTAAAGCTTGACCTGTAATTGTTATCCCAATAAAAGCTTGACCTGTAATTGTTATCCCGATAAAAGCTTGACCTGTAATTGTTATCTCGATAAAAGCTTGACCAGCAATTGTTATCCCAATTAAAGCTTGATCTGTAATTGTTATCCCGATAAAAGCTTGACCTGTAATTGTTATCCCGATTAAAGCTTGACCTGTAATTGTTATCCCGATTAAAGCTTGACCTGTAATTGTTATCCCAATAAAAGCTTGACCTGTAATTGTTATCCCGATAAAAGCTTGACCTGTAATTGTTATCTCGATAAAAGCTTGACCAGCAATTGTTATCCCAATTAAAGCTTGACCTGTAATTGTTATCCCGATAAAAGCTTGACCTGTAATTGTTATCCCGATAAAAGCTTGACCTGTAATTGTTATCCCGATAAAAGCTTGACCTGTAATTGGTATCCCGATAAAAGCTTGACCTGTAATTATTATCCCGATAAAAGCTTGACCTGTAATTGTTATCCCGATAAAAGCTTGACCTGTAAGTGTTATCCCGATGAAAGCTTGACCTGTAATTGGTATCCCGATAAAAGCTTGACCTGTGATTAGTATCCCGATAAAAGCTTGACCTGTGATTAGTATCCCGATAAAAGCTTGACATATGCTTAGTATCCCGATAAAAGCTTGACCTGTAATTATCCCGATAAAAGCTTGACCTGTAAGTGTTATCCCGATAAAAGCTTGACCTGTAATTGGTATCCCGATAAAAGCTTGACCTGTGATTAGTATCCCGATAAAAGCTTGACCTGTGATTAGTATCCCGATAAAAGCTTGACCTGTGATTAGTATCCCGATAAAAGCTTGACATGTAATTGTTATCCCGATAAAAGCTTGACCTGTAAGTGTTATCCCGATAAAAGCTTGACCTGTAATTGTTATCCCGATAAAAGCTTGACCTGTAAGTGTTATCCCGATAAAAGCTTGACCTGTAATTGGTATCCCGATAAAAGCTTGACCTGTAAGTGTTATCCCGATAAAAGCTTGACCTGTAATTGGTATCCCGATAAAAGCTTGACCTGTGATTAGTATCCCGATAAAAGCTTGACCTGTGATTAGTATCCCGATAAAAGCTTGACCTGTGATTAGTATCCCGATAAAAGCTTGACCTGTAATTGTTATCCCGATAAAAGTTTGACCTGTAAGTGCTATCCCGATAAAAGCTTGACCTGTAATTGGTATCCCGATAAAAGCTTGACCTGTAATTGTTATCTTTGTTTTCATTCTTGTTGGTAATATTCCATTAGGAAAATCATTAGGAAAAAACAAGTGGGCGAAATGGAATGAGCAAAATTCCCGAAATGATCAATATTTAGATTCAAAATTAGAAATTCCTGGATATTTAAATTTTCTGAGGAATTTTGTGGCTCTGTTGGTAGGCGGAAGAAAAGGTCGGGAAGACTGATTCTGTTTTTGCAGATCAAAGAAACGACTGATTGATTCAGCGAACACCAGCTGATGGAAAAGAAACCTCACGACGACGTTTCGCTCCGTCCTGAACTACTCTCAAGTGACTTAAGAACATAAGAAAGAACACTACAGCAGGCCTACTGGTCCATGCGAGGCAGGTCCAGTAGGACCTTAAGTCAATGGACCAGGAGGGAGCAAAAGGTCGTCATAAAATTCCTCTCCTAGGTGTGGGTTTTTAGTAAATTCTTCCAGTCACGGTATTGAGGCAAAAAAATTATAGAGTTCCATGGCTCGGTTATCATGGCAGAAATAAAATGGTGTATATTTCAAGACAAAGTTATTTTGGTTTGAAAGAAAATCACGTATGATAAACACATGAAAAGAAAAAAACGTCCTCAGTGGACAATGTTACAAGTGGTATCCCTCAAGTAGTAGTTCTTGGCTCATTAATGATTATATTTAATAAAAACACTTGCCGAAGGTCCTGAGATTTGATATCAGAATAATTCCAGAGGTGAAAGTAATGATGTATAAAGAGAGACGAAGGAAAATGAACCTTTGATACATTTGAAGAGTTTCGAGAGTTTTACTACTCTCAAAGCCCGGCCATGGGCCAGGCTCGCCTTGTGCTTGCCTGGTCAACCAGGCTGTTGCTGCTGAAGGTTCCACATATCCATCACAGCCTGGTTGACTGACCACCTTGAAGACAGGAGAACCAGAGGAGACATATTCACGTTGTAGAAAATACTCTGGGAAACTGACAGGGTGAATAGAGACGAACTATTTGAAAAGAGTTCGCCAGAAGCAAAGGTACACAGAAACTAGAACTAAGAATGTGCCACAAAGCTCCGAGGAAAAGCTTTTGTTCCAGGATCTGTATCGTATGCAGAGTGTTTGACATAGTAAATAGTTTCAACTACCATAGACCTCACGGGGCCAGGAGCTGTGAATCAACCCATGTAACGAAAATACTGTAATGTAATGGTTTTGAAGAATGAGTCACTGGCTGGCGAAATATTTTATTATATTAGGATATGCAAATGTTACACAAGCACCATGGCAAGCACCATGGCAAGCACCATGGCAAGCACCATGGCAAGCACCATGGCAAGCACCATGGCAAGTACCATGGCAAGCACCATGGCAAGCACCATGGCAAGCACCATGACAAGCACCATGACAAGCACCATGGCAAGCACCATGGCAAGCACCATGACAAGCACCATGGCAAGCACCATGACAAGCACCATGGCAAGCACCATGACAAGCACCATGACAAGCACCATGACAAGCACCATGGCAAGCACCATGGCAAGAACCCACACACAACTTATAAACACGGAGATGAATCACAGGGAGAGAAGACAACACTAATAACATCAGAGTGGTGAAGAAGAGAGGTATCCTGGGCAACTCCATAATGAACTATAAAGCAACACACTTTTACAAGCAGCAACGACGTAAACACATCCCTCCAGCTTACAAAAGAATGGACACAATTCTATATGCACCAACATATATTTTACAAAACTTCGCAGCACTGTAATAAATTATACATGAATTTCATTACGACCCTCATGTAAAATGCACAATATATGTCATTACGAAACTAAATAAACGAGCCCACTTATTCCATTCATGTTGTCAATATAATAAATATTTATATACCTTCAACTTCCGTTGTCAATACTTACGTTCACACACATTCAACTCCCGTTGTTAATTTTAATTAACGTTCTTGCGTATCTAACTCATGTTGTCTGTATTGAATATTGTCGAGACGTAATCTAATCCTGCCTCACGAAATTTTAATATGACGATTTCAAGCAAATCACAGAACGAGGCTTCAACCCATAGTGGTGTAAAAACTGATAGGCCTGGTAGGCCTGCCAGTTTTTGCACCAAACTCCCGTTGTCAATATTTGTGAATTTCAGTACATATTCAGTACGAGTTACCAATACTAACCTAATACATCGGAATCTTTCCTCTCCTTGAGAGCGTGATGCTGAGCCGTGATGCTGGAAGATGCAGCATCCTCAGCCAGCCCCACCAACTCTGGTGGTGGTCGCTTGTACCCGCTGATGGTGACGTTGACCACACCGCTACTGCTGCTACTGCTACTGCTACTGCTGGTGTGTGTACTCGTCTGCCTGCTGCAACAGCCACACAATTTACTAGTTAGTGTTCTCTAGACTCCAATAGTATACACACACATATAAACGGCGTGTGAGATGACATGATCATTGCGTGCAAATGAACCTGATGTTAGCTGCTCATAGGCAAGTAGGACTCAACTTAGTTAAGTGATAAGAGTAGCTTTTCTCATGCATCGCGCAGAAAAAGGCGAGTATATACAGAGAAACATCGCAGTCAGCAGGATTCGAACCCACGACAGGGAGACTGGTAAGGTTCCCCGAGTGACGTTGTACACCACTCGACATCTGTGGCCAAGTGGTATAGAGCGTCACTTAGGGAACCTTGACAGTCTCCCTGTCGTGGGTTCGAATCCTGATGACTGCGATCTGTCCCTCTCTCCCTTGTAAGGTACACGGTAAGTAACTAGCACTGTAAGGTACACGGTAAGTAAACTAACCTTGGTGTAGAGTGCTTGAGTACCTCATCCAGTCTGTGAGTACGAGTGGCTGGTGTGACCGACGGTACCTGGCAGGAAGACAACAGTGACTTAGCTAGCTTCCAGGTGTGCTACCGTAATAATAGTGAAGAAAAAAAACACAGGGTGCAAAGCAAGTGTAATTGGAATGATTTGCAAGTCTCTGACTTGATGAAGCTCTGTACTCGATGTCTGTAACCACAACTAGGCGAGTACACACACACACACAATAAAGCAAGCAAGAACACACACAAGAGAGAAGGGTTCGATCAATAGAGGTTTGAACTTCCTTCCAAGGCTTGGCCCACAGCCGTCCCAGACACGAGACTCGAATGTCACAACTAGACCAGGGAAGACAAGACTCACAGAAGCCTGTGAGGATATCATTCACAGAAGTTAACCCACTCACCTGGTACTGTTCAGGTTGGCCGAAGATTTCGTAAGCAAACATAATGAGAAGCTCGATGGCCCTGGTCTGATGTACTGTGTCCACCAGGGAGCTGAGAGACGCTGATCCCTCTGACGTCCGTAGTAACGTGGGGCCGAAGACAATACCTGGAGGAGGAACGGGAGGAGAACTCACCGAGGGAAAAGACGCAGAGGAAAGAATAGGAAGCAGGAGAGAATGAGAAAGTGCCATATTCTCCCTCGCTCATTCCCTGTGTTAGAGAACACTTCCCACTCTCCAAAGTTAGGAGAAAAAAAAAGCCCCACTCACCTAACAACACCTCCCACACCTAACTTAGATAACACCACCCACACGCCTAACTTAGATAACCCCGTCCCACACACCTAACTTAGAGAACACCTCCCACACACCTGACTTAGAGAACACCTACTCACCTAAGTTAGAGGAAGGCATGTTGTTGACAGGAGCGTGTAAGGTGACACGGTGCAGGTGGTGCATGAGCAAGGCGAGGCAGTTGAGGTGGTGGCGAGGCAGTCGCCTCACTAACTCCTTCAGTTCCTCCGTCGTGCGTGCGCACTCTCCCCCGCCTCCTGTAGGACATTCCTTGGCGATTCTGCAGAAGGATCCACGCATGTTGTTCACTCACATGTGTTGCAGGTGTCTATAATGAGGCAACTCAAGCTACTCTAGGTAAGGTTTCACTTGGGTCGATTTGGTTAGGTTAGGTTAGGTTAGGTTAGGTAAGGTTAGGTCAGGTTAGGTTAGGTTAGGTTAGGTTAGGTAAGGTTAGGTTAGGTTAGGTTAGGGTAACTTAGGTTAGGTTAGGTAAGGTTAGGTTAAGTTAGGTTAGGTTAGGTTAGGTTAAGTTAGGTTAGGTTAGGTTAAGTTAGGTTAGGTTAGGTTAGGTTAGGTTAGGTTAGGTTAAGTTAGGTTAGGTTAGGTTAGGTTAAGTTAGGTTAGGTTAGGTTAGGTTAGGTTAAGTTAGGTTAGGTTAGGTTAGGTTTGGTTCACCTTGGCTTGGCTAGAATATCGCTTCTTTCTCAAATTTAACCAATAACCACAAGGAACAGCACCGTTAACCTCAAGAATACATAAATATTAAACGACAATTCGAAAAACGAACGAAAAACGACATAAGGTTCCAAAACACACGTTCGCAATTTAGTGTCAGATTTTTCTCAGTGTTCTTAACATAGAGTAAAAAAAAATACAAAAACCTAAAAGAACAACGTTTCCGAGCAGGAGGATTAAACTCCAGGATTCATCTGTGGATACGGATTAAATCCGGTCCCCGCCACTTGTACCTGTCTGAGCTGCCGCCGCCTTGTTCAACCTCTGTACAACCAGAGACCTTGTACCACAATAACACTGTAAGAGCGTAACACAGCATATAACATAGTATGTAATGCTGCATATAACACAGCATATTATACAGTGTATAACACAGCATATAACACAGTTTATAACACAGTAAATAACACAGCATATAACATAGTATATAATGCAGCATATAACACAGCATATTATACAGTGTATAACACAGCATATAACACAGTATATTACACATAGAATAACACAGCATATATACAGTTATATAACACAGATTTAACACAGCAATAACATATTATAACAGCATATAACACAGCACATTTACAGTATATAACAGCAATACACAGTAAGCACACAGACATAACACACAGATATAACACAGACATAACAGCATATAAACAGCATATAAACAGATATAACACAGCATATAACAAGAATAGAACAGCATATAACAAGTATTATAACACAAGAATAAACACAGCATATAACAAGATATAACACAGATATAACACAGTATCATAACACAGATATATAACACAGATATACACAGTAATAAACAGCATATAACACAGATATAACACAGAGACAGCATATAACAAGAATATAATACAGCATATAACAAGACATATAACAAGGATATAACACAGCATATAAACAGGATATAACACAGATTACACGAAATAAACAAGTATATAACACTAGACAACACGATAAATAACACAGACTAACACAAGACATAACACAAGACAAAAGTAAGCATACACAAGATATAACACAAGACATAACACAAACGAAACGTAAAACACAAGATATAACACAAGACATAACACAAGACATAAACATAGACATAACACAAGACATAACACAAGACATAACACAAGACATAACACTAGAACATAACACAAGACATAACACAAGACATAAACAAGACTAACACAAGAATAACACAAGACATAACACAAGACATAACACAGACATAACACAAGACATAACACAAGACATAACACAAGACATAACACAAGACATAACACAAGACATAACACAAGACATAACACTAGACATAACAAAGACATACACAAGACATAACACAAGACATAACACAAGACATAACACAGACATAACACAAGACATAACACAAGACATAACACAAGACAAAAACACAAGACAAACACAAGACATAACACAAGACATAACACAAGACGAACACAAGACATAACACAAGACATAACACAAGACATAACACAAGACATAACACAAGAAATAACACAAGACATAAAACACAAGACTAACACAAGACATAACACAAGACATAACACAAGACATAACACAAGACATAACACAAGACTAACACAAGACATAACACAAGACAAACACAAGACATAACACAAGACATAACACAAGACATAACACAAGACAACACAAGACATAACACAAGACATAACACAAGACATAACACAAGACATAACACAAGACAAAAGACAAGACATAACACAAGACATAACACAAGACAACACAAGACATAACACAAGACATAACACAAGACAACAAACAACAAGACATAACACAAGACAACACAAGACATAAACACAAGACATAACACAAGACACGTAACACAAGACTAACACAAGACATAACACAAGACATAACACAAGACATAACACAAGACAAACACAAGACATAACAACAAGACATAACACAAGACATAACACAAGACAACACAAGACATAACACAAGACATAACACAAGACAAACACAAGACATAACACAAGACAACACACATAGACATAAACAAAACCAAGACAAACACAAGACATAACACAGACATAACACAAGACATAACACAAGACATAACACAAGACATAACACAAGACATAACACAAGACATAACACAAGACATAACACAAGACATAACACAAGACATAACACAAGACGTAACACAAGACATAACACAAGACAACACAAGACATAACACAAGACAACACAAGACATAACACAAGACAACACAAGACATAACACAAAACAACACAAGACATAACACAAGACATAACACAAGACAACACAAGACGTAACACAAGACAACACAAGACATAACACAAGACAACACAAGACGTAACACAAGACGTAACACAAGACATAACACAAGACGTAACACAAGACATAACACAAGACAACACAAGACGTAACACAAGACGTAACACAAGACATAACACAAGACAGTAACACAAGACATAACACAAGACAACACAAGACGTAACACAAGACGTAACACAAGACGTAACACAATACATAACACAAGTCAACACAAGACGTAACACAAGACATAACACAAGACTAACACAAGCCACGATAACACAAGACGTAACACAAGACATAACACAAGACATACACAAGACGTAACACAAGAAACGTAACACGAGACATAAACACAAGACAACACAAGACATAACACAAGACATACACAAGACTACCAAGACGAACACAAGACTAACACAAGACATAACACAAGACAATAACACAAGACGTAACACAAGACGTAACACAAGACATAACACAAGACATAACACAAGTACATAACACAAGACAACACAAGACGTAACACAAGACATAACACAAGACATAACACAAGACAACACAAGACGTAACACAAGACATAACACAAGACATAACACAAGACATAACACAGACTAACACAAGACATAACACAAGACATAAACACACAGACGTAACACAAGACATAAAACACAAGACATAACACAAGACAACACAAGACGTAACACAAGACATAACACAAGACATAACACAAGACATTACACACAAGACGTAACACAAGACGTAACACAAGACATAAACACAAGACGTAACACAAGACGTAACACAAGACTAACACAAGATTAACACAAGACGTACACAAATACACAGACATAACACAAAGTAACACAAGACTAACACAAGACATAACACAAGACGTAACACAAGACATAACACAAGACGTAACACAAGACACGTAACACAAGTAACGATAAACACAAGACATAACACAAGACGTAACACAAGACGTAACACAAGACGTAACACAAGACATAATACAACACAAGACGTAACACAAGACGTAACACAAGACGTAACACAAGACATAACACAAGACGTAACACAAGACGTAACACAAGACGTAACACAAGACATAACACAATACGTAACACAAGACATAACACAAGACGTAACACAAGACGTAACACAAGACATAACACAACGCACTATATTATTCATACATCTGGTCTTATGACATTAATATTTTTCAACTGCAACAAACTTATTTTTCCAAATATTTATAGGAAGGTTAAAGGAGGAGGGTTGAAGGCCAGGAACAGTGCGGGCTTTATCCTCCGTCCAGCAAGACGGTCAAGTTAGTAACATTGTACGAACCTTGTCTACAAAAACACTGATGATAATTAAGTGAGAGGGGAAACAACTGGGAGAAACGAGGTGGTTAGAGCTGAGTAAGGCATATAAACGACTTAATTAAGATGCTGGACGGTTGACTAAGCTGAATTTATAGTAACGACCAGCATTAATATCGGGATTGTTGTAATGGGAAGGCATTTCCCAGTGCTCATGAGGGCTAGATTAGTGGGGGCTGGTGATGGTTGTGGTGGTGGTGGTGTTGGTGGTGGTGGTGGTGGTGTCGGTGGTGATGGTGTCGGTGGTAGCGGTGGTGGTGGTGGTGGTGGCGGTGGTGGCGGTGGTGGTGGTGTTGGTGGTGGCGGTGGTGGTGGTGGCGGTGGTGGTGGTGGTGGCGGCGGTGGTGGTGGTGGCGGTGGTGGCGGTGGTAGGGGTGGCGGTGGTGGCGGTGGTGGCGGTGGCGGTGGTGGCGGTGGTGGCGGTGGCGGTGGTGGCGGTGGTGGCGGTGGCGGTGGTGGCGGTGGTGGTGGCGGTAGTGGTGGTGGTGGCGGTGGTGGTGGTGATGGTGGTGGTGGTGATGGTGGTGGTGGTGGTGGTGATGATGGTGGTGGTGGCGTTGGCGGTGGTGATGGTGGTGGTGGTGGCGGTGGTGGTGGCGGTGGTGGTGGTGGCGGCGGTGATGGTGGTGGTGGTGGCGGTGGCGGTGGTGGTGGCGGTGGTGGTGGTGGCGGCGGCGGCGGTGGTGGTGATGGTGGTGGTGGTGGCGGTGGTGGTGGAGGCACTGTTGTTGGAGATAATGATACAGTTCCCTCCTGAAGACTCCTGCTTATTTCAACAATATATCCATCTGCTGGTAGTACGTTGAAAAGTCTCGGACCACGGATGATGATACAGTGTTCTCTTATCGTTCCCGTGGTGCACAACTTGAAAACATTTCTTCCAACATCCCTTCAGTGCCTTGATATGGTAGTGTGTAGATTTGGATGAATGGTTTACAGTACAGATAAAGTGAAGAACTAAACACATGTACAACATCTGGGTATCTTTATTGTAGATGTTTTACCAACCAGTGACTTTATCGGTGCAATACATGGACATAATAAAGATGAGATAATCAGTCCTTCAGTCTACGATGCTCTTCAACAACTCCAAGACTGAGGGACTGATTACCTCATCTTTTGCATATAATTCAACATTCTTCACATTATGTCTTTGTATTGATAAAGTCACTGGATGATGGAACGTCTACAAATAAAGATACCCAGATGTCGTACATATGTCTAATTTTTTATATCTCTCTTCTTCCCTCAAGACAGAACAATCCCAGCAATATTCATCTTTCAAAACTGTATAGATTCATCAGGTCATGACTTAACAGAACTATACATAGCAAAGTTCCGTCAAAATATAGTTCTATACTGTGTCTCTCACTCTGTTACTATTAATATTAAGTTGTATGTTATCATCACATATTTCCGAACTATTAAAAATCATCACAAAGCAATGAAAACAGTTCCCGATTCCTTATTATTATTTCACGATGAATATCAACAAATCAATCTAAGCCATATATTGTAAGTCATCTCACAAGTCACCGGGTAATGTTCTAGATGCACAAATAAACAATTGATTTCTTGCCATTATCCCTTTTTTTTCAAACTGAGCAACAAGGCAGTGAGCTATCGAGTGGCGTTTCATTACTTTCCATTCGGTTTGTTCCAGCTCAATGGTGTACGAACGTCCGGGGCAGATTCTTCTTTTTTTTGAGGACATGCCACTGAAACAAATGAAAGTCCTTTAGGTTGGACACCGAGGAACACACTTTCGAGGGATCAACAGGATGAAATAGCGCATTGCCGACGAGTGTGAAGACATATCGCCCGCACAGGCCAAACGTTTCTTCAGTGGAGATTTCCAGTGTGACGGTAGAGGCGCTGAGAACCAGGTTTTGTGGGGCGACGTTGTGTTAGTGGAAGCTTGAGCTATAACCTGTGTGTTTTGTGCTCGTTCTGGGGTTGTACCTTGGTTATATCGGCTTGGACTGTGTATTGAACGTCTGTTTACTGAAGTCCTTGCTAGGACAGTATACTGAACGTCTGTTTATTGAAGTTCTATCTAGTATTGTGTATTGACATTCGTTTAGTGACGTTCTAGCTGGGAACGCCGACAATAAACCCAATTCATGGATGTCTTTGAGATTCAAATTCCCATGTGAAATTTAACACAACCAGCATATGCAACAGCCAGGCTTAAACTGCCACTGCTGTTTTGTAAGTTGTCAAACAGTTGCACAACTGCCACCTGGCTTCATCTCCCTGTAGACGGAATTTTTTCCCGTCCCCTTGTTGAGTGGTGGCTGGGAGTGGTGGCTGGGAGTGGTGGCTGGGAGTGGTGGCTGGGAGCAGTGGCTAGGAGTGGTGGCTGGGGTTGGTCAAAGGAGTCAGGGGTTTACACGCCTCTCAAAACTGTCACCATCTCCCTGAATCGTGTGAGTTTACTCCACTCGTGAACGCTGGCAGACTTGCCAGATTCTCCTGTCTTGTGAACATTTTAATACTTGTGAAATACCTACCAGCTCTCCCAGCCCGGTCTGATGCCAGGCTTTTCCTGACAGGTAAATCTTAATTCCTCTTACATTCACAACATATTTTTGTCTTGTTTCTCAGTAGCTCTTTGCAGTATTATATCTCCAGCTCCCAGGGAGTTAGATTCCTTTCCCAGAAACTATACACGTCATAAAGGGCGTCTGAAATTACTGAAGCATAAGGTTGAATACCATGTCTTCCTCTTGTAATTAGAATAAAAATATGGACGTTATATAGATGGAGTTATGAATGTGACTAGTTATGGTACGAGTTAGGTTAGGTTAAGTTAGGTTAGGTTAGGTTCGTCAGCAAACAGTATAAGTGTCCCCTGACGCGGGTCTTAGTCATATGTTGAACCGTCATTGGAGTTTTTGGTCATCTGGCCGAGACCTTCAGCTGGCTTATAGGTCAATCCCTTTAAAATTTGTGGTTATCATTACTTATGTACGAGTGTCAAGAAAATGCTGCTTGTTACGATAACCTGTTCAGTAGTGTTGTTCTTATAGCAAGAAGCTTAACACATGTGTACGTGTGAAGGTGGTGTAGTTACACGTGAATGGAATACAATACCGACAAGATGAAGAATTAGACACATATGAAACATCTATGTATCTTTATTGTAGACGTTTCGCCAACCAGTGGCTTTATCAATTTGTACTGATAAAGCCACTGGATGACGTAACATCTACATGTGTCTAATTCTTCATGGTGGGGCAGGTTGAGTGTCTTGCTCGTGCTAAACTCAATGATCTGAGTGTCACGTGATGTTTCCCTTCCTGTAGACACCTAACTTACCCATAACAACTGTGTGTCCATAATAACAATCTTCGGCAATCTATCAAAACAGAGCAATTAACTGAGGTGTGGAAGACAGCAAGTACTGTAGTCCTAATTTTTAGGAAATAAGACAGACGGGCAGCATTAAACTAGAGACCAGTGTCACTGACATGCCTTACCTGATGAACTCCGGGTAGAGCCTGAAGGAAAGCAGAGGTTCGGGTAGCTGACGAAGGTACAGCTTTAGGACGTTAGCGATGACGTTGGGGTGTTGATCTGTGAGGTCGACCAGGTTGGCACCGTTCTCAAAGGCCTGACACAACTTCTCCACCCGGTGCTTCACGCCAGACACCCGATAGATGCCCTGATACCAGGAGAAGAACCAGGTCTCAATACTTGTTCTTGTATGCAATAAGATCACAGTAAACAGGTAATATCAGAACGTGCAAAACAACTACTGATGAAAAGTAGTGAACCTCCAAGCGCTTTCGTTATTTCTCTCATTATCAAGGAACTGTGTACTTATATGTGTGTGGGTGTGAAACTCCGGAGGCTTGATCCTCCGTCAAGAATTTCACCGTCTAACTTCCCAGCCGCGACCCGAGAGTATAGTGACTCGGTCATAGCAAGACCAAGTGTCATAGCCGGGTCATGACACTCTACTCCCGTCTACCGTTCATCCTAGTTGAATGGCTACACCATTCAATCTAGTTCAGTGCCTGTGGTCACAGTCGTCTGGGAATCACTGAATGTCCTAGCTGAGGACGAACCCTCTTGTATTATACAATACTTGACCTCTTCTGGCCTCAGCAAAGGTCAGCACTATATTGGAATGACAGGACTGCCGACAAATATAGCAATAAGATATTATTTACAGACTATTAAAGGGTAAAATACCTTTAAGGAAGAAACGCTGTTACTAAATAAAGGTTTATTCTTGAAATGTACACAAATAACCCGCACAGGGAGAAAGTTACGATGACGTTTAGGATTGACTTGGACCATAAACTAGTCACACACTAACACACGAAGGTAAGAGTGCGGGTTATTTGCGTCTTGTTCCAGTCACGATATTCTTCTTTCTGGAAAGAGCATTTTCTTACCAAGGGTCACCTCTGATCAATAGTGACCAACTGAGGTGGACTGGAGAGGATTTATAAAGACAGCAAGGGGATTCAACGAGGCTTATGGAGCTTTACTGACAATAAGGACATTTTAGGAGGCACAGGAAGTTTAAAAGCTAAAGGGATTTAGGGAAGTAATTATGAACTTTAAACAAACTGAGCATATAAGACCTCCTTGCACTCTATCTGAGCACCAATACATCAACACCTTCCAGCACTCTCTACATGAACACCAATACATCAACACCTTCCAGCACTCTCTCTGAGCACCAATACAGCTAGACGGAAGCACATACGCTCAGTGACCACCAACAATCTGACTGGATGGAGACAAGGGTCGCGAGTAATGGATGAAGGATCGATCCTCCCACTCCTTGCAATTGCCAACTCATCTTCCCCTCCGGTAATTCTTCCTCACCCCGTCCTTTCCATTACTTGGATTAATAGAGATAAGTAGGAAGAAAAATCTGATCAATAGGCTCAGAAAAGACAAAAAGGTAACCTTAATCAGAATGAAAATATAGAAGTTCATAGAGCGGGTACATACAATGCTGATAATTACAGAATACCGAGAATTATATATATATATATATATATATATATATATATATATATATATATATATATATATATATATATATATATATATATATAATATTATATATATATATATATATATATATATATATATATATATATATATATATATATGTCGTGCCGAATAGGCAGAACTTGCGATCTTGGCTTAAATAGCAACGCTCATCTTGCCATATAGGAAAAGCGAACATTTGTGTATGCAATAATTTCGCCAAAATCATTCTGAACCTAACGAAAAAAATATATTTCACTGTGTTTGTTTAGTATTAAATTATTGTAAACAAAACTAAAATATATTTAGTTGGGTTAGGCTAAAATAAATTGTTCTTGTTATAATAAGGTTAGGTAAGTTTTCTAAGATTCTTTTGGAGCAAAATTAAAAATTTTTACATTTACATTAATGAAAAAAATATATCTTTAAACGTATAAGAGAAAATTTTAGAAAGGACTTAATTTTAAATGAGTTCTTGCTAATTGACCAGTTTTACATATTCGGCACGACATATATATATATATCTTCTTTGTTTCAACACACCGGCCGTATCCCACCGAGGCAGGGTGGCGCAAAATGAAAAACGAAAGTTTCTCCTTTTACATTTAGTAATATATACAGGAGAAGGGGTTACTAGCCCCTTGCTCCCGGCATTTTAGTCGCCTCTTACAGCACGCATGGCTTACGGAGGAAGAATTCTGTTCCACTTCCCCATGGAGGTAAGAGGAAATAAACAAGGACAAGAACTAGAAAGAAAACCCAGATGGGTGTGTATATATGTGCTTGCACATGTATGTGTAGTGTGACCTAAGTGTAAGTAGAAGTAGCAAGACGTACCTGAAATCTTGCATGTTTATGAGACAGCAAAAAGGACACCAGCAATCCTACCATCATGTAAAACAATTACAGGCTTTCGTTTTACACTCACTTGGCAGGACTGTAGTACCTCCCTGGGCGGTTGTTGTCTACCAACCTACTACCTAGGATATATATATATATATATATATATATATATATATATATATATATAATATATATAATATATATATATATATATATATTATATATATATACCACGCAGAAACAGGGGGTATATACAGAGAAATATCGTAGTCAGCAGGATTCGAACCCACGAGAGGGAGGCTGGCAAAGTTCCCCAAGTGAAGCTCTAGACCACTCGGCCACAGATGCATCTATGGCCGAGTGGTCTAAAGCATCACCTTGGAACTTTGCCAGCCTCCCTGTCGTGGGTTCGAATCCTGCTGACTGCGATCTTTCTCTGTATGTACCGGCCTGTTTCTGCGTGGTACATTGATGTATGTTTGTGTGTGTTTATGAGTATGTGAACATATACAGGCTGATATTTAATGAAGAGGGGAGGGGGGTATTTTTTCCCGTGGAGTAAGGAAAGTGGACAGCGCTAATAGTGAACGAACGTAAGAAGAAAGAGGGAGAGGGAGGTGAAAGGAATAAAGAGAAAGGGGGAGTTAATTCTAGGCAAGTGAGAGTGTGAGGGAGGGGGTAGGAGGAACACTGCAGCAGACCTACTGACCCATACCAGGCAGGTCCTCCTCGAACCCAAACTCACCAACAAAAACATATGCTTAAATTTGCTCCCACTGCTACCCCAGGACAGACTTTACAAGGTTCACCAAACACCACAAATTTCCTAAACAAATCCGTATATCAGAAAAAATAATGAGATACTGAACAATTCAATTCAACTTTTGTATACAGCTGCACGATAATTGGTCGGTACATCTGTAATGAGGCAGGTTGTTAGGGTTAATTGAAGTCTATCAACCGTACGAGTGTCATTAAGGACGCAGTCCACCTAGGCACTAATATCAGGAATGCCATAGTGCCACAAATGGGCACTAAAATAAATCTTTCAATGTATAATCATGTGTATATATGTATGAGTACACGTAAACAAAGATATACACCACCAGGTGTATAATTACCAACATACCACTTTTCTGTGTATAATTACCAATATATACACTTCTCGGTGTATAAGCGCTAATATACATACTTCTAGGTATATAAACACCAATATACACAAATCTAGGTGCATAAATACCAATATACACACTTCTCGATGTATAAAACCAACAATAACACTTCCCGGTATACGGTATATACAAAGCAAAATACACCTCACCCAGTATATTTACAATTAGATGCACACTTATCGGTGTATACAAACTGAGATATACATCTCCATACACACATACATGCACAAATAGCTTCTTTTCTCATACACCTCATGTATTTGAAGTAATCCAGGTTTAAGGACCGAAACGTCTCCAAATAAAGGTATCTGAAGCGTATGCCTTCACTTCCAGCTCTCTTTAAGGTATCGAGTCATTTATTCTCCTTATAGAATCATATACCTGAATCATATACCTGAATCATATACCTTTTCAAAACATTTTCTTAATGATTCTTTAAGGACTGACCTTAATCTTGCTCCCTCTGGTGTCTATTTCTGCCACGCACTTGACCACGAGATGGGGAATCGAAGTGTTGGTCTCGCTGAGGTGCTGGGCGAGATCCACACCGAAGGTCGTCATTTTACGGGGCAGCCGCTTGTGTCCACACTGGATAGCTAGCGTCTCCAGGCACTTCTTGTGGCACCCGAGTCCACACTGTTGGATGCCAGGGAGTAGTGGGTTAGTGGTAGTGGTGAGGGTGGTGATTGTAGTGGTGATGAGGGTGGTGATTGTAGTGGTGATGAGGGTGGTGATTGTAGCGGTGGTGAGGGTGGTGATTGTAGCGGTGGTGAGGGTAGTAATTGCACTGGTGGTGGTGGTGATGATGATGAGTAATTACATAATAATGAAGTTGATAATTAATAATGACGTGATAATGAATTAATAATTAATAGCAATAATAATAATAATAATTTTGAGAAGTTACCTCAGCACATTCGTAGCCATGGAAGTAGACGTAGGAGTCACACTCACGACACCTGGAGGGCGTCTTCAGTTTTCTGAAGGTGTGACTGACTGCAGCTTTGCTCATCACCTGTCGTCTGTACGTGGGTTCCACTGTGGAGAATACAATGAAAAAATATAATTTTCTATTAAGATTATATATATCAATGCACGACGCAGAAGCAGGCGGGTATATACTGAGAAAAATCGCAGTCATCAGGCTTCAAATCCACGTCAGGGTCGTCTGGCAAGGTTCCCCTAGTGACGCTCTAGACCATTCGGCCACAGGGACATCTGTGACCGAATGGTCTTATTCTTGAATACACAGCATCAGTGTGGAACCCTCCACCTAGTCAAGAACAGGTGAAAATCGACAAAGTCCTAATGATTCCATTTAAACTGGCACCTAAGTTGAAGGAGCTAGAAGAGGGAATATTATGACAACATACATAATACTCCAAGAAATAGATGGAATACACAAGGATAAACGTTTCTTTTCGAGAGAAGACTACAGTAAAACAAACCTGGATTAACACTATATACTGATTAACACTGTACACTTAGTACCATACACTTCACAACACTATACACTTAACACTATACACTTATTAGCACCATACACTTAATAACACTATACACTTCATAACACTATACACTTATTAACACTATGCACTAGGCACTTACTTATTAACACTAGGCACTTATTGACACTATACACTTATTAACACTATGCACTAGGCACTTACTTATTAACACTAGGCACTTATTGACACTATACACTTATTGACACTATGCACTTATTAACACTACACTGATGAACGCTGAAGACGAGGGGGGCTCGAACCGCTGTCTGCAGATTGACAGTCCGGCGCTCTATCGTCTCGGCTATCCAGGCCCCCAAGAGTATTGAATTGGAACTAATACTTATAGGATTATACTCCTCAGCCAGGAAGGCTGGCAAGGTTGGGTCCCAAGTGACGCTCTAGACCACTCGGCCACATATGCCTCATAAGCTGGGTAGCCTTGTTTACAAGCCATGTTTTTTGCCAGCCTTCCTGACGTGGTTTCGAATCCTACTGGTGATCTTTCTCAGCCTGTTTGTGCGTGGTGCATTGTTACTGTAGTATATTCCCTCACAGGAACCAACTGAACTCCTTTCCTCGGCTCAGGAGCTTCAGCAGTACATCGGTTCGAATCCCTCGTCCACCCTTCTGTTTATTCATTGACAGTTGTTCAATACAACTTAATTTAAGTCCATGAAAGCAGGAAGTTAAGTGGAATGAAGTGAACAACAACAGAAAGTAAGTGGTCTCCAGATACAAAGTTGTTTGATACTGATATGTATTAAATTAAAAACACTCAGGACATGTTTACTGAAAACTTGTAGTAGTGATTAAGGTTCTATTGGAGAGAAACTTTTCCAATAACCATGTCCTAGGTGATTACATTTTGTGAAGTGAACTCCACTGAAGAGTTGAAGAGGAGACACAAGAGTGGATAAACCAGGTCGGCCGCTTGAGAAGACACGTTAAATCCCAGAGTCTCATCTAAACCAAGTTAAACAGGAAGTTGTAAACACAAGATTGCAAAGAGAAAATGGGAAACAAAAAACTGCAAACAGAAAACTGCAACATAAATCTGCAAAGAGGAAACTACAAACAGAAAATCGCCAAGAGTAAATTGCAAAAAGGAACTTGCAAACGGAAAATTGCAGAGAGAAATTGGAAAGACAAAATTGCAAAGAGGAAAACCGCAAACGGAAAATTTCAAAGATGAAATTGCAAATAAAAATTGCAAAGGGGAAACGGTAAACAGAAAATTGTAAAGAGGAAATTGCAAACATCCATCCAAGTCTGATGCTCCACAACATTTTCCAAATATTTTTCATATTTCGTATATCTTGTCTGTCTGTCTCTCCCCACAAATGATTCCTGACTTTCTTGCTCCACAATACTTCCTACTTTCTTCCTAAACATTCCTCCTTTCTGTATATCATACTGCTTTCTTTATCTCTCCTACCCTCTGGCTTTATTTACAAGTGCATCTACGCTTTATTTACAAGTGCATCTACGCTTTATTTACAAGTGCATCTACGCTTTATTTACAAGTGCATCTACGCTTTATTTACAAGTGCATCTACGCTTTATTTACAAGTGCATCTATGCTTTATTTACAAGTGCATCTACGCTTTATTTACAAGTGCATCTACGCTTTATTTACAAGTGCATCTACGCTTTATTTACAAGTGCATCTATGCTTTATTTACAAGTGCATCTACGCTTTATTTACAAGTGCATCTACGCTTTATTTACAAGTGCATTTATGCTTTATTTACAAGTGCATCAACGCTTTATTTACAAGTGCATTTACGCTTTATTTAGATTTTTATGTATAGCAGTATGTTCACTCACAGCATGAGTGGCACTACCCAGTGAGTGGCACTACCCAGTAAGTGCCACTACCCAGTGAGTGACACTACCCAGTGAGTAGCACTACCCAGTGAGTGCCACTACCCAGTGAGTGCCACTACCCAGTGAGTGGCACTATCCAGTGAGTGGCACTACCCAGTGAGCGGCACTATCCAGTGAGTGGCACTACCCAGTGAGCTGCACTATCCAGTGAGTGCCACTACCCAGTGAGTGCCACTACCCAGTGAGTGCCACTACCCAGTGAGTGCCACTACCCAGTGAATGCCACTACCCACAGTGAGTGCCACTACCCAGTGAGTGCCACTACCCAGTGAGTGTCACTACCCAGTAAGTGCCACTACCCAGTGAGTGCCACTACCCAGTGAGTGCCACTACCCAGTGAGTGCCACTACCCAGTGAGTGCCACTACCCAGTGAGCGCCACTACCCAGTGAGTGCCACTACCCAGTGAGTGCCACTACCCAGTGAGTGCCACTACCGTGAGTGCACTACCAGTGAGTGCCACTACCCAGTGAGTGCCACTACCCAGTGAGTGCCACTACCCAGTGAGTGCCACTACCCAGTGAGTGCCACTACCCAGTGAGTGCCACTGCCCACCAAGAAACTCATTATTCCGAGCAAAATCTCACAAAAAAAAGTTCAATTATCTCTCCTTGGCGACCTTGCCAAATCTTACCATTATCTGGGTCAGTCTCCAGCTCATCACCCGAGGAGATGGTGTGGGTGCGGCGTGTGGGCGTGCGGGGTGAGTGGGTGGGTGAGGCGTCCGCACTCTTGGCCGAGTGGGAGGAATCCACACTGTCAGTGTCGCTTCCACCCTGACCTGGTAGTCGACCCACTGCTGCGATGACGGCCATAGATACCCACGAGAGCGATGAAGATGAGGGAAACATACGGGATAAATTAGTCGAAGGAGTTAACAGATTAGCCAAGAAGTTAACACTCTAACCAGAGAGTTAACATGCTAAAAAAAAGTTGAATTTCTTAGCAGACTTAGCTGTGTAGCTAAGGTGATTAATCTTCCAGCCGTCAAGTTGACAGTTGGGAAAGAGTTAGACTGTCAAGGGGTTAAAGTGTCAAGGTGATGTGTCACTTTGTAATATCAAGGAGTTAGAATTAATCGGATTATATCTAAGATGTTAAACTATAATTTTTATATATATATGAGTAGAGATCGGACACATGATAATCAGAATTATTATACAGTAAGTTCACTTAAAAAATTATTGTAATTAGTGTAATTTTAGTAAATGGTTAGTAAATTCAATTTAAAAAACATCCAAAACTGAGTAGCAAGTACTATGAAGGCCTTTTTAGTACTATTTAGGTACTATTCAGGTACTATTCAGGTACTATTTCCATCGCATTTACCAAAAAAAAAAGGATCGAAATAGTATCTGAATTTACCAAAAAAGAGTTTAAAGAGGTGAATATAATATAACAAGTTAAATCTCTTGGTTTAACTCTGCAAATTAAAAAATATTCGGAATATATATCATGTTAAAGCACTACGCAGAAACAAACTAGTATATGCAGAGAAAGATCGCAGTCAGTAGGATTCGAACCCACGTCAGGGGCTGCCCGGATTTTGAGGCATCTGTGGCCGAGTGGTGTAGAGCGTCACTTGGGGAACCTTGCCGACGCCCCTGACGTGGGTTCGAATCCTGCTGACTGCGATCTTTCTCCGTATATACCCGATTGTTTCTGCGTGGTGCATTAATACATATGTACTCAAGAGGATCATTCAAATCTAGGGTTAATGGAGGCTTGATCCTCCGTCTGTAGAGCGTGACATGCGTTACCCTTGAGGCTATGTTCTTAAGTAGGAGAATGCTTCTTGAAGCCCACCTTGGAGGTCGTCGGTGGAGGCCATGGAGCCATTAGCAGTGGAGTCGTGGTTGGGAGGCAGGTCCTGGGCTCCGGGGGTATACGGCTGGAAGGTGAAAGGAGCCTCCGGCTGCTCCTGTACCATAGAGGGACCAAGACGCTTCACAAACTCCATATACTGTGACCCAGGCTCGTACAGACGGGAACTCTCACACAGTGTCTGCAGCTGTGGGTACAAGGTGATGATCAGTGATGTGTACCCACACACAGTGTCTGCAGCTGTGGGTACAAGGTGATGATCAGTGATGTTTGCCACACATAATGTCTGCAGCTGTGGGTACAAGGTGATGATCAGTGATGTTTGCCACACATAATGTCTGCAGCTGTGGGTACAAGACGATGATCAGTGATGTTTGCTACACATAATGTCTGCAGCTGTGGGTACAAGACGATGATCAGTGATGTCTACCACACACAATGTCCGCAGCTGTGGATCATTAGTGATTTCTACACACGATTAAATTATTTCTAGCATTTTGCAAAGAAATGCTCAACGTTGTCAGGGTCATGGAGCTCCTGAGGAGCGGAAGATAATCAAACTTCATCAAAGGAAAGGCAGCTTAACTCCAAGAGCCCAGCTCCAATTGTTGAAAATAGGGTTTTGGTGAGTAGTAACTTGACATGATTGAGGGGATTCCAAGATGGTGTCCATTTGGAAGCAGAAATAGAAGGAAATACAATATAAGAAATAACACAAACATTTTGTATTGTGCTGATAATGGTATAAAACACCGACATGTTGAGGATTAAGACACATGTTCAGCACTTGGGTATCTTTATTGTTGAAACATTTCGCCTACACAGTAGGCTTCTTCAGTCAAATACAGAGACAGCAGGTGTAGTAGTGAAATGAAGATGATGTAATCAGTCCATACACATCATACACATTTTATACCCTGTGTATGTCGGTCTTCGCTCTCATACACATCCTAATACCGTGTGGGTGCTACATATTCTAACATGCGGATGTAACTTACATATATATCAACATTCTCAATAGATAATGAAACTTAAAATACACGAAGAAGCAAAAGACAACTTTTATACCAGCAAGGAGGAAAGAAAACACAAACTGGAGAAAAGAAATGAAAGAAAAGTAGCGCTGGAAAGGCTAGGAGAAAGTGAGCATGGATAACATACGGAAGCAGGAGGACAGCAGAAAACAGGAAACTAAGTAGATCTCAAAAAACAAAGAAACAAGTCGATAACTGCATAACATTGAAGGACAAAGCAGAAATTATGTATAGCCACGTTAGAAGGGAGATTAAAGTAAGAGATGATAAAGATGCAGGTAAAGTACTAAATAGAAGGCTCTAGGAGATATTCGTCGAGGAATTAGAGGAGAAAACAAGAGGAAGTGAAGGAAGAGGTGAGCCAGCTAAGCATACGGGAAATTAATAGATTAGAGGAAGAAGAAAAAGATATCATAAGAATATTAGATACAGTATAAACACCAGCATACACACACACACACACACACACACACACACACACACACACACACACCACACACACACCAGTAAACATCAGTTACTACATTAATTAGTCCATACCATGACCTCAGTGGCAGTCTTTCAGAAATATGTCACAACAACATTGAGAACAATCAGAATAAACAAGAACAATAACATCAAACAGTTCGCTGCCATTACCCTGGAACCTCCAGTGCGAGAATTATTTTTAACACACCATCCGTCTCCCACCGAAGTAGGGAGACATGGAAAAAAAAAGAAACACATTCACCATCAATCATCCAATGACTATCCTGCTATTGAAATCATGTAAATTAATATATTCATTGAGATGCGCTAAATCCGTAAGAGCTTTTTCCCGCCCCTTGACAGCAATCCTTGCGCTAGTTCGTTTCCTTACGTATTAGTGTTTCCGGTTCTGAACACTTTCAGGTAATAACACTATACAGAATTAATTTATATATCATAAAAATTTATTAATATACGGGTAAGTTTAGCGTCAGTGAGGAAAATACGGTAGAGATTGGTGTGGCAGCGGAGCAGATATTGCGTAGGTATATATATCAGAAATAGGTATCTATCTCTCAGCATGTATATACGCTAAGATATGTTTGTTTCTCAGTGTATATACACTGATAAATGTGTATTTGTATGTCTTAGTGTATATACACTGATGTGATGAATGGTTTGAAAAACCGACAAGTTGAAGATTGAGACACTCATGCAGCATATGGGAATCTTTATTCAGGAAACGTTTCGCCACACAGTGGCTTCATCAGTCCAATACAAAGAGGAGGGCGTAAGGAGAGGAGGAGAATGAGGTAATCAGTCCCTCAACCTGGAGTCGATGTGATCAGTCCATCAATCTTGTAGAATGTACAGCATAGGGCCGTAGACGTGGCTTATATACTGTAGTGAGGTGACGTGAAGCAGATGGAGGCGGGGTCATAGTGGTATCATCCACTAGTCGAAGTAGGTCTTCGTCCAAAGGTTGAACAAGTGTTGAAGAATTCTTTGTAACAATATCCCATGATGCTGCAGTGTCTGACAGTTGTGATGAATGGTTTGAAAAACCGACAAGTTGAAGATTGAGACACATGCTGCATATGCTGCATGAGTGTCTCAATCTTCAACTTGTCGGTTTTTCAAACCATTCATCACAACTGTCAGACACTGCAGCATCATGGGATCTTGTTACAAAGAATTCTTCAACACTTGTTCAACCTTTGGACGAAGACCTACTTCGACTAGTGGATGGTACCACTATGACCCCGCCTCCATCTGCTTCACGTCACCTCACTACAGTATATAAGCCACGTCTACGGCCCTATGCTGTACATTCTACAAGATTGATGGACTGATCACATCGACTCCAGGTTGAGGGACTGATTACCTCATTCTCCTCCTCTCCTTACGCCCTCCTCTTTGTATTGGACTGATGAAGCCACTGTGTGGCGAAACGTTTCCTGAATAAAGATTCCCATATGCTGCATGAGTGTCTCAATCTTCATATACACTGATAAATATGTATTTGTATCTCTCAGTGTATATACAGTGAGAAATATGTATTTGTATCTCCCAGTGTATATACAGTGAGAAATATGTATTTGTATCTCCCAGTGTATATACAGTGAGAAATATGTATTTGTATCTCACAATGTATATATAGTGAGAAATATGTATTTGTATCTCACAGTGTATATACAGTGAGAAATATGTATTTGTATCTCTCAGTGTATATACAGTGAGAAATATGTATTTGTATCTCTCAGTGTATATACAGTGAGAAATATGTATTTGTATCTCTCAGTGTATATACAGTGAGAAATATGTATTTGATCTCAGTGTATATACAGTGAGAAATATGTATTTGTATCTCCCAGTGTATATACAGTGAGAAATATGTATTTGTATCTCCCAGTGTATATACAGTGAGAAATATGTATTTGTATCTCCCAGTGTATATACAGTGAGAAATATGTATTTGTATCTCCCAGTGTATATACAGTGAGAAATATGTAATTGTATCTCAAAGTGAGAATTTCTCTAAGTCTTATTTTAAGTGATGAAGTATTCTTGACAGGTTGTGAGCAGGTAACATGCAGCCTTAATGACCCTTATGTTATCAGACTTACCTAGATGAGTGCTGGTGTTACTAGTGTTACCAGACTTACCTAGATGAGTGCTGGTGTTACTAGTGTTACCAGACTTACCTAGATGAGTGCTGGTGTTACTAGTGTTACCAGAGCTACCTAGATGAGTGCTGGTGTTACTAGTGTTACCAGACTTACCTAGATGAGTGCTGGTGTTACTAGTGTTACCAGACTTACCTAGATGAGTGCTGGTGTTACTAGTGTTACCAGAGCTACCTAGATGAGTGCTGGTGTTACTAGTGTTACCAGACTTACCTAGATGAGTGCTGGTGTTACTAGTGTTACCAGACTTTCCTAGATGAGTGCTGGTGTTACTAGTGTTACCAGAGCTACCTAGATGAGTGCTGGTGTTACTAGTGTTACCAGACTTACCTAGATGAGTGCTGGTGTTACTAGTGTTACCAGACTTACCTAGATGAGTGCTGGTGTTACTAGTGTTACCAGAGCTACCTAGATGAGTGCTGGTGTTACTAGTGTTACCAGACTTACCTAGATGAGTGCTGGTGTTACTAGTGTTACCAGAGCTACCTAGATGAGTGCTGGTGTTACTAGTGTTACCAGAGCTACCTAGATGAGTGCTGGTGTTACTAGTGTTACCAGAGCTACCTAGATGAGTGCTGGTGTACTAGTGTTACCAGACTTACCTAGATGAGTGCTGGTGTTACTAGTGTTACCAGAGCTACCTAGATGAGTGCTGGTGTTACTAGTGTTACCAGACTTACCTAGATGAGTGCTGGTGTTACTAGTGTTACCAGACTTACCTATATGAGTGCTGGTGTTACTAGTGTTACCAGAGCTACCTAGATGAGAGCTGGTGTTACTAGTGTTACCAGACTTACCTAGATGAGTCCTGGTGTTACTAGTGTTACCAGAGCTACCTAGATGAGAGCTGGTGTTACTAGTGTTACCAGAGCTACCTAGATGAGTGCTGGTGTTACTAGTGTTACCAGACTTACCTAGATGAGTGCTGGTGTTACTAGTGTTACCAGACTTACCTAGATGAGTGCTGGTGTTACTAGTGTTACCAGACTTACCTAGATGAGTGCTGGTGTTACTAGTGTTACCAGACTTACCTAGATGAGTGCTGGTGTTACTAGTGTTACCAGAGCTACCTAGATGAGAGCTGGTGGTACTAGTGTTACCAGACTTACCTAGATGAGTCCTGGTGTTACTAGTGTTACCAGAGCTACCTAGATGAGAGCTGGTGTTACTAGTGTTACCAGAGCTACCTAGATGAGTGCTGGTGTTACTAGTGTTACCAGACTTACCTAGATGAGTGCTGGTGTTACTAGTGTTACCAGACTTACCTAGATGAGTGCTGGTGTTACTAGTGTTACCAGACTTACCTAGATGAGTGCTGGTGTTACTAGTGTTACCAGACTTACCTAGATGAGTCCTGGTGTTACTAGTGTTACCAGAGCTACCTAGATGAGTGCTGGTGTTACTAGTGTTACCAGAGCTACCTAGATGAGTGCTGGTGTTACTAGTGTTACCAGAGCTACCTAGATGAGTGCTGGTGTTACTAGTGTTACCAGACTTACCTAGATGAGTGCTGGTGTTACTAGTGTTACCAGAGCTACCTAGATGAGTGCTGGTGTTACTAGTGTTACCAGAGCTACCTAGATGAGTGCTGGTGTTACTAGTGTTACCAGACTTACCTAGATGAGTGCTGGTGTTACTAGTGTTACCAGACTTACCTAGATGAGTCCTGGTGTTACTAGTGTTACCAGAGCTACCTAGATGAGTGCTGGTGTTACTAGTGTTACCAGAGCTACCTAGATGAGTGCTGGTGTTACTAGTGTTACCAGAGCTACCTAGATGAGTGCTGGTGTTACTAGTGTTACCAGACTTACCTAGATGAGTCCTGGTGTTACTAGTGTTACCAGAGCTACCTAGATGAGAGCTGGTGTTACTAGTGTTACCAGAGCTACCTAGATGAGTGCTGGTGTTACTAGTGTTACCAGAGCTACCTAGATGAGTGCTGGTGTTACTAGTGTTACCAGAGCTACCTAGATGAGTGCTGGTGTTACTAGTGTTACCAGACTTACCTAGATGAGTGCTGGTGTTACTAGTGTTACCAGACTTACCTAGATGAGTCCTGGTGTTACTAGTGTTACCAGAGCTACCTAGATGAGTGCTGGTGTTACTAGTGTTACCAGAGCTACCTAGATGAGTGCTGGTGTTACTAGTGTTACCAGACTTACCTAGATGAGTGCTGGTGTTACTAGTGTTACCAGACTTACCTAGATGAGTCCTGGTGTTACTAGTGTTACCAGAGCTACCTAGATGAGTGGTGGTGTTACTAGTGTTACCAGAGCTACCTAGATGAGTGCTGGTGTTACTAGTGTTACCAGACTTACCTAGATGAGTGCTGGTGTTACTAGTGTTACCAGACTTACCTAGATGAGTCCTGGTGTTACTAGTGTTACCAGAGCTACCTAGATGAGTGCTGGTGTTACTAGTGTTACCAGAGCTACCTAGATGAGTGCTGGTGTTACTAGTGTTACCAGAGCTACCTAGATGAGTGCTGGTGTTACTAGTGTTACCAGACTTACCTAGATGAGTCCTGGTGTTACTAGTGTTACCAGAGCTACCTAGATGAGAGCTGGTGTTACTAGTGTTACCAGAGCTACCTAGATGAGTGCTGGTGTTACTAGTGTTACCAGAGCTACCTAGATGAGTGCTGGTGTTACTAGTGTTACCAGAGCTACCTAGATGAGTGCTGGTGTTACTAGTGTTACCAGACTTACCTAGATGAGTGCTGGTGTTACTAGTGTTACCAGACTTACCTAGATGAGTCCTGGTGTTACTAGTGTTACCAGAGCTACCTAGATAGTGCTGGTGTTACTAGTGTTACCAGAGCTACCTAGATGAGTGCTGGTGTTACTAGTGTTACCAGACTTACCTAGATGAGTGCTGGTGTTACTAGTGTTACCAGAGCTACCTAGATGAGTGCTGGTGTTACTAGTGTTACCAGACTTACCTAGATGAGTCTGGTGTTACTAGTGTTACCAGAGCTACCTAGATGAGTGCTGGTGTTACTATTGTTACCAGACTTACCTAGATGAGTGCTGGTGTTACTAGTGTTACCAGACTTACCTAGATGAGTGCTGGTGTTACTAGTGTTACCAGACTTACCTAGATGAGTCCTGTGTTACTAGTGTTACCAGAGCTACCTAGATGAGTGCTGGTGTTACTAGTGTTACCAGACTTACCTAGATGAGTGCTGGTGTTACTAGTGTTACCAGAGCTACCTAGATGAGTGCTGGTGTTACTAGTGTTACCAGAGCTACCTAGATGAGTGCTGGTGTTACTAGTGTTACCAGAGCTACCTAGATGAGTGCTGGTGTTACTAGTGTTACCAGACTTACCTAGATGAGTGCTGGTGTTACTAGTGTTACCAGACTTACCTAGATGAGTGCTGGTGTTACTAGTGTTACCAGACTTACCTAGATGAGTGCTGGTGTTACTATTGTTACCAGAGCTACGTAGATGAGAGCTGGTGTTACTAGTGTTACCAGACTTACCTAGATGAGTGCTGGTGTTACTAGTGTTACCAGACTTACCTAGATGAGTGCTGGTGTTACTAGTGTTACCAGAGCTACGTAGATGAGAGCTGGTGTTACTAGTGTTACCAGAGCTACCTAGATGAGAGCTGGTGTTACTAGTGTTACCAGACTTACCTAGATGAGTCCTGGTGTTACTAGTGTTACCAGAGCTACCTAGATGAGTGCTGGTGTTACTAATGTTACCAGACTTACCTAGATGAGTGCTGGTGTTACTAGTGTTACCAGACTTACCTAGATGAGTGCTGGTGTTACTAGTGTTACCAGACTTACCTAGATGAGTCCTGGTGTTACTAGTGTTACCAGAGCTACCTAGATGAGTGCTGGTGTTACTAGTGTTACCAGAGCTACCTAAATGAGTGTTGGTGTTACTAATGTTACCAGAGCTACCTAGATGAGTGCTGGTGTTACTAGTGTTACCAGAGCTACCTAAATGAGTGTTGGTGTTACTAATGTTACCAGAGCTACCTAGATGAGTTCTGGTGTTACTAGTGTTACCAGACTTACCTAGATGAGTGCTGGTGTTACTAGTGTTTCCAGACTTACCTAGATGAGTGCTGGTGTTACTAGTGTTACCAGAGCTACCTAGATGAGAGCTGGTGTTACTAGTGTTACCAGACTTACCTAGATGAGTCCTGGTGTTACTAGTGTTACCAGAGCTACCTAGATGAGTGCTGGTGTTACTAGTGTTACCAGAGCTACCTAGATGAGTGCTGGTGTTACTAGTGTTACCAGAGCTACCTAAATGAGTGTTGGTGTTACTAATGTTACCAGAGCTACCTAGATGAGTGCTGGTGTTACTAGTGTTACCAGAGCTACCTAGATGAGTGCTGGTGTTACTAGTGTTACCAGAGCTACCTAAATGAGTGTTGGTGTTACTAATGTTACCAGAGCTACCTAGATGAGTGCTGGTGTTACTAGTGTTACCAGAGCTACCTAAATGAGTGTTGGTGTTACTAATGTTACCAGAGCTACCTAGACGGTTGGTGGTGTTACTACAGTGATACCAGATCCACCTAGACGAGGGTTGGTGCTAATACAGTGTTACCTGAGCTACCTAGACGGGTGCTGGTGTTACTATAGAGTTACCAGACTCACCTAGATGAGTACTAATATTACTACAGTGTTACCAGATCTATCTAGACCGGTGTCAGCGCTGCTACAGTGATGCCATGCTTACCTGGACGGGTGCTGGCGCTGCTACAGTGTTACCAGACCTACTAGACAAATGGTGATGCTGCTACAGTGTTACCATACCTACCTGAACGGGTGCCGGCGCTGCTACAGTGTGCTGTAGCTGGAAATAAGCCACAGTGACGGCCTTCATGGTCTGGTCACACTGCAAGATGAGCTCGCGCGCCTGCACCAGGACATCACGCTTCACTCTGAGTAAGGAGGCGTGGCGCTCGTTGGCTTCACTCACACACGCCTTGTACCATACCTCTGCCTCCCGTGCCTGCAACAGTAGTCGTTGTAGCAGGAGTAGTAGTAGTAATAGTGGTAGGAGTAGCAGCAGGAGTAGTAGCAGTAATAGCAGTAGTAGCAGGATTAGTAGTAATAGTAACAGGAGAAATAGGAGTAGGAGCAACAATAGTAGTAGTAGTAATAGTAGTAACAGTAGTAGTAGTAATAGTAGTAGTAGCAGTAGCAGTAGTAATAATAGTAGTATTAGTAATAGCAGAAGTAGTAGTAGTAGTAGTAGTAGTAGTAGTAGGAATATACAAACAATATTAATAATATAGAGGATAGGACATTGAAAATGCCAGTTTCGCATAATTATAAGTTCAGACAAGATTTAAGAGAGTCTCCGCTCACCTTCTGGAGCGCCTCATCTCGTTTTCTTTCCAGTTTCTCCAGTGCTTCAGTGTTGTCAGCGCGGGACACCATCTCCCGGGCCTTGATAACCTCCTGGAGATGAACCACCAGAAGAAATATATTACCATATAACAGTATTGGGAGAAAATTATATCGTGTTTTCCCAGTGACTTATCAATGGTTGTGTCTGTGAGAGAGAGAGAGACAGAGAGACAGAAAGAGACAGAGAGAAAGTAAGTTAAGTAAGAAAGAGAGAATTTGATTCACGAGAAATATGACAATGGATGAGTGTAGTTTTTCATCAGTGCGGCAGCACTCCTCTTGCAAATAAAAAAATATATTAATTTTTTTTTTTAAATAAAAGTGTCAGAGGAATTATTAACACATGTTGCCTTGCTGCCAGACGTACGATAATCTTATGCCAGACGCACGATAACCTCACTGCCGGTCTGACGACAACCTCACTGCCAGCCGCACGACAACATATCTACCAGCTGCACAACAGCTGATGTAGGATAATAGCTCTTAGCCTGTAAAATAGATGTATAAAAAAGCACTGCCAGCCACACAACAGCCTCACTGCCAGCCGCACAACAACCTCACTGCCAGCCGCACAACAACCTCACTGCCAGCCGCACAACAACCTCACTGCCAGCCGCACAACAACCTCACTGCCAGCTGCAAAACAACCTCACTGCCAGCCGCACGACAAAGCAATAACTCGGCCCTATAAACAAGAGCTGTATTGACTTCTCTCCTCTTTCTCATACCTTCAATGTTTGTGTTGTGGATCCCATGAGACCGATTTTGAGAGCCTGACTCTTATTGTCAAAAATAAAAGAGACGGGAGTGCAAGAACCATGTACCATATTATTCCCAATTTATATGAAGCGCTAAACCCTGTGTGTCATTGGGGTAAAGTAGTTTTTGAAGGCTCGATCCTTCGTCCGCGAAGCAAGAAACCCTACACTCAGGCATATTTCCATTAAATTAAAATGCTATTTGATGGGAAGATGGACTGCGGTTTATAGGTGTCATATTGTTTTACAACACGGAATGAGTCGGTCGATAGAGGTGAAACTGTGATGGGGGTGTAAGATATCCGTTATTTTTTCCTCGTCTCTCTCAGCAACATCAGCCATCAAATAAGTTGATTTTCCAGTGGGATACAGTGCGTCATTTTCTGCACGATTTATGCCCAGAGAAATTCACATTTCTCCAGTGTGTGTAAATTGAGAGATACACGCCTCTCAGTGTACATAAACTGAGCGAAACACGCCTCTCAGTGTACCTAAACTGAGAGATACACGCCTCTCAGTGTACCTAAACTGAGAGATACACGCCTCTCAGTGTACCTAAACTGAGATACACGCCTCTCAGTGTACCTAAACTGAGAGATACACGCCTCTCAGCGTACCTAAACTGAGGATACACCTTCAGGTACTAACTGAGATAACCTCTCAGTGTACCTAAACTGAGAGATACACGCCTCTCAGCGTACATAAACTGAGAGATACACGCCTCTCAGTGTATGTGGACTGAGACATACACGCCTCTCAGTGTACATAAATTGAGAGATACACGCCTCTCAGTGTATGTAGACTGAGAGATACACGCCTCTCAGTGTGCATAAACTGAGAGGTACACGCCTCTCAGTGTGCATAAACTGAGAGGTACACGCCTCTCAGTGTGCATAAACTGAGAGGTACACGCCTCTCAGTGTGCATAAACTGAGGTACACGCCTCTCAGTGTGTATAAACTGAGAGGTACACGCCTCTCAGTGTGCATAAACTGAGAGGTACACGCCTCTCAGTGTGCATAAACTGAAAGGTACACGCCTCTCAGTGTGCATAAACTGAGATGTACACGCCTCTCAGTGTGCATAAACTGAGATGTACACGCCTCTCAGTGTATGTAGACTGAGAGATACACGCCTCTCACTATCTCTTTTCCCAAGGGAACTTTGCGGTGCTCCTCTGTTCTTATATGTCAAAAACTGTCCTTGTTCTGAATCATCCATACAGGCTTAACCAGATTAATAATAACAATAATAATAATAATAATAATAATAATAATAATAATAATAATAATAATAATAATAATAATAATAATAATAATAATAATAATAATGAAAACATCCTGATTTTCGTGAGGGGGGTAGACTAGGTAGGGTCGCCATCAGCTGGACCACGAGGCGTCGCTGGGAGTCGCGATGTGTTGTGTCGCTTAGAAATAAATGCAATTTGTGTTGTCAGTCGTATTGTGTGCTGCATGCATTAGTGTGTTGCATCCTCAGCAAGGTACCTGGCGACCATAGAAGAGGTAAGTAGGTGTCAGCATGCACAGAGAACACGTTTAATAAGTGATTTACATACTGTGTGATTTTGGCGCCTCAGACCGACATTGGACTCCTCTTGTTTTCAAAAGAATATATATTCCTTGAGGTGTATATTTCTCCTTTTATGTACACTCACGGGTGTATATCTTGGTATATTTGCACTGCGAGGCGCAGATTAGCGTATATGCACTTATGAGATGTGTACCTAAGTGTGTATAACTGATAAGTGACTTCAAGGGGAAGGCGCCAGAAAGTTACCAGAGAATCACAATTGTTGCATTGAAGGGCTCTTGATCCGGGGAATTGGGGATGCTTTTCCTTGGATCGAATTGGATTTCCTGCCATTCCCCCAGGTGTGTGAAGTGCGGGTTTAGCGCTTCTCCATGAATTTAACAATTTTAAGTTGTCGATATGGGTGACAATAGTATTTGCTTCTGTTAAGTTGTATAGCACATTGTGCTATGTTAATAACATCCAGCTAGCACGAGTGTCAACATTGCTTATACAGATGTAAACATCTAATTAGCACGAGTGTCAACATTACTTAACAGATGTAAACATCTAATTAGCACGAGTGTCAACATTACTTAACAGATGTAAACATCTAATTAGCACGAGTGTCAACATTGCTTATACAGATGTAAACATCTAATTAGCACGAGTGTCAACATTACTTAACAGATGTAAACATCTAATTAGCACGAGTGTCAACATTACTTAACAGATGTAAACATCTAATTAGCACGAGTGTCAACATTACTTAACAGATGTAAACATCTAATTAGCACGAGTGTCAACATTACTTAACAGATGTAAACATCTAATTAGCACGAGTGTCAACATTACTTAACAGATGTAAACATCTAATTAGCACGAGTGTCAACATTACTTAACAGATGTAAACATCTAATTAGCACGAGTGTCAACATTACTTAACAGATGTAAACATCTAATTAGCACGAGTGTCAACATTGCTTATACAGATGTAAACATCTAATTAGCACGAGTGTCAACATTACTTAACAGATGTAAACATCTAGTTAGCATGAGTGTCTCTTAAGAGAAGGAGGATCGAGTCTTGGCTACTAGTGCTGACTGACCCATACAGGTTCATCGCTTCTCTCTCTCATACCTGTTGTCTCTGAACGTAGATAACCTTGGACTTCTTGAGATTAGAGACAGCCTCCGTGACTCTCTTCAGTTCCTTGTGCCACGCGTCCTTAATCGCCTTCCTCGACCGTTCATGCTCGTTCCTCCGTGTGGTGAGAGGCTGAGGGAGAGAGAAGAGGGGGGAGAACCTGAGGGTGAGATGCTTTAAGAGGAGAGAGATGACAGGGGAGGAGTGAGGGAGAGTGTCACTTCAGACACATTTGTACCAACACCTCTCTTATCAACACGACTTTTGTAATAACACCTTACCTATCAACACACTTTTGTTCCAACACCTTAACTATTATCACAGACTTTTGTACAAATACCTCACATATCAACACAGACTTTTGTACCAACACATCAGCTATCAACAGACTTTTGTACCAACACCTCACCTATTAACACAGACTTTTGTACCAACACCTCAACTATCAACACAGACTTTTCTACCAACACCTCAACTATCAACACAGACTTTTCTACCAACACCTCAACTATCAACACAGACTTTTCTACCAACACCTCACATAACACAGACTTTTCCCAGGCGTAAAATATATCTATAAAATAGCCCAATATCCTATGATATATTGCAACAATATTTCTTATTGCGTAACTCTGCGATACATTGACGGGAAATAAGAAAATTCTGAATCACAAATCATTGCACATTTAGAGCAACATATCACAATGATTGCACAATACTCACGGGAAATATTGCATATTCAACTGCATGTCAAAATTATATATTAAACAATTCGTCAAAATTACGCGTTGAAGAGTATTTGTTTGTAAATAAACAATCATTGTAAATTGAGTTTTATATAAACATGTATATATGTATATCTTTCTTTCTTTCAACAAACCAGCCGTATCCCACCATTATATATATATATATATATATATATATATATATATATATATATATATATATTATATATATATTATATATATATATATAATATATATATATATATATATATATATATATATATGCAGGAGGGAAGAGTATATGGAGAAAAAGAGAGAGTTAAGAGAGTGGTGAAGCAATGTAAAAAGAGAGCAAATGAGAGAGTGGGTGAGATGTTATCAACAAATTTTGTTGAAAATAAGAAAAGTTTTGGAGTGAGATTAACAAGTTAAGGAAGCCTAGAGAACAAATGGATTTGTCAGTTAAAAATAGGAGAGGAGAGTTATTAAATGGAGAGTTAGAGGTATTGGGAAGATGGAGGGAATATTTTGAGGAATTGTTAAATGTTGATGAAGATAGGGAAGCTGTGATTTCGTGTATAGGGCAAGGAGGAAAAACATCTTGTAGGAGTGAGGAAGAGCCAGTTGGGGAGTGTGGGGAGAATTTTCGTGAGGCAGTAGGGAAAAAAGAAAGGGGGTAAAGGGGCCGGGTTTTATGGGATAAAGATAAAAGTTTAAAAAAAAGGTGGGGATATGTTTTTTGGGTGGTTGGTGCAATTATTTAAAAAAATGTTTGGGAAAGGGGCAAAGAGAGTGCAAAAATTTTTAGGGGGGTAAAATCGTTGATTTTACCGGTAAAGTGTATGGTTAAAATTATTATTGAAAAAAATTAAAAAAAAGACTGAGAAAGGGTTTGCAGATGAACAAGGGCGGCTTTAGGAAAGGGAAAAGGGGTGTGTGGACCAGGTTGGGTTTTAACCCCCGAAAAAATATAAAATGAACAGTATTTAGATAAGGGGGGGTTTAAAAAGGGCTTTGTGGGATTTATGGATTTGGAAAAGGGGGTAAGACAGGGTGGGGGAGGGGGCAAATTTTGGCAGATGTTGCAGGTTTTATGGGGTTTGGAGGTAGGGTTCCCGAAAGCATGAAGAGTTTTTTTTCGAGGAAATGACCTTTAAGTTAGAGTACATAGGAAAGAGGGGGAAAATTTTTTCCCAGTAAAAAAAGGCCTTAGCAGGGATGGTGATGTCGCCGTGGTTGTTTAAATTATTTATAGATGGGGGTTTTAAGAAAGTAAATGCGAGGGTTTTTTTACAAGAGGGGTGGAGTTTTAAAAAATAAAGAAACACACAAAAAAATGGGGTTGTCACAGGTTTCTCTTTTCTGATGACACTGTGCTCTTGGGGGTTCTGAAGAGAATTTGCCCGAGATTGGTGGATGAATTTTGGGAGGGGGTGCAAAAAAAAAAAAAAAAAAATTAAAAAATGAAAACCGGAAAAGTAAGGTTTTGGGGGATAACAAAAAAAAATTTGGGGATTTAAAGTTTTTATATCAGTTGTAGGAGAGAGTATGGGGGAAGTGAATGTTAAATTTAGTATTTGGGAGTGGGGCGTTCACGGAAAGGGGCTAAGAAGGATGAGGTTAATTCAAGAATTTTATGAGGGGGGAAAGGGGGAGTGGTGCACTTAATTTTTGGAGACAAAGAAAATTTGTCCTTGGAGGCAAAGAGGGGGTTTTATGAGAGTTTTAGTTTTACCCAAAACTCTTATATGGGTGTTTAAGCATGGGTGATGAATTTGCAGGGGAGGAAAAAGGCTGGGGGAGTGGAAAAGTCATGTCTGAGGGCAAATTTTGGGGTGAATAAAAGCAGAGAATTCGTAGTTTTTGGGAATTTGGAGGAGGTGCGGGTTTTCCCAAAACCCGGGTTTTCCGAGGGGTGAGGGAAGGGGTTGTTGAGGTGGTTCGGACATGTAGAGGAATGGAGTGAAACAATGACTTCAAGAGTGTATCAGTCTGTAGTGGAAGGAAGGCGGGGGTAGGGGTCGGCCTGGGAAAAGGTTGGAGGGAGGGGGTAAAGGAGGTTTTGTGTGCGCGAGGGGCTTGGACTTCCAGCAGGCGTGCGTGAGCGTGTTTGATAGGAGTGAATGGAGACGAATGGTTTTTAATACTTGACGTGCTGTTGGAGTGTGAGCAAGTAACATTTATGAAGGGTTCAGGGAAACCGGCAGGCCGGACTTGAGTCCTGGAGATGGGAAGTACAGTGCCTGCACTCTAAGGAGGGGTGTTAATGTTGCAGTTTAAAAACTGTAGTGTAAAGCACCCTTCTGGCAAGACAGTGATGGAGTGAATGATGGTGAAAGTTTTTCTTTTTCGGGCCACCCTGCCTTGGTGGGAATCGGCCAGTGTGATAATAAAAAAAAAATATATATATATATATATATTATATATATATATATATATAATATATACATATATATATATATATATATATATATATATATATATATATATATATATATATATATATATATATATATATACATATATATATATATATACATTATTATATATATATATATATAATTATATATATACATTATATATATATATATAATATAATTATATATATATATATATATATATATATATATATATATATATATATATATATATACATTATATATATGCATATATATATTATATAATATTATATATATATATATATTATATAATATATATATATATATATATATATATACACACACACACACACACAGAGCAAGCTAGGCGTCTCCAGCCAGATAATTGGCAAGTAGGACAATTAGGGTGATGTCTATGACTATCTATCCCTCGTGTTCGAGTAATGAGAAGGTAAGTCAATGCCACGCTTGTCCCCCAGCGCCAGGGGAGAGAGAGAGAGATGGAAGCGTCTGCTTAATCTATACGAAAGTTGGAGAAAAGAAGTAAGAAATGTAAAGTCTGCGGATACATGTATTTATGTTTCATTACTACATGCTTTTTTTTGGACAAAAAAAAATATTATTGTTATCATTATTTTTCTTAAAACAGACGTTAAGTGCGTCTGTCTTTAAATTCAAACGTATAGAACGTTTGCCTTAAAATAAAGACATCAGTAGCGTTTCTCTTTCTTAAAAATACAGATGTAAAGAACGTTTTTTCTTAAAATACGGTCATGAAGAACGTTTCTATTGACATTAAGCGAGACGTGTGTAAAGTGATTGCAGTGCTCCTGGTTGACATGTTCCACCTGCGGCCGCTTGGTTGAGTTAATGATGTTTTCTGGTACCTTCATCTAACTAGCGACAAGTTATAGCGAGGTGAAGGAGGTGGCGCCTACTTCAGAAAGGCTGCGCCTGCCTGCAACAGATTGTGGCGAACTTGCGAGTGTTAGCGAGTTGTGGCGCGAGGTGAGGAGTAAGAGCTTGTGGCAGTTGAAGTTACGGGAGAAAGTTTAGAATGAACGGTACGAGGCGAAAGGGTGACCTAAGGAAGATAGAAGAACGCCGTGCCAGACACGACCCTTGTCATACCAGTTCCACCGAATTCTATGCACTGTCAACAACACAACTTCTGCCACAACCTTCACCACCACAACCTCCACCACCACAATAACACCACCACAACCACAATAGCACCATCACAACCACCATAAATACAAAAACACCACCACAATTACAATAATGCCACCACATCCACAACCTTGACCTTGCAGTCAACCGCCTGCCATCAGCCAAACTATATATTTTTTCCATTTTGGACTCCTTCAGTATATGCCTTAATTTATCCTCACCCCCAAGGTCATAACGCTTATCAATCTCAATGTTGACATGTTTCTGTCAAGACAGTGATTGCATGAAAGACGGTGAAGCTGTTTCTTCTAACTTTACGACCTGTGATGGCAGAGTGAATTCTGGCTTTTATTTTTGTTTTTGTTTTTTTAGTCACTCCCACCAATGAAGATTAACCCCCAGAAAAAAAAGAAACATTCACCATCATTCGTTCAACAGCTGTCTTGCAAGACCTGTGCAATCTTCTCAGTATTCGTGAGACTGATGAGGTGGGTAATTGTTGTGTGGTACCTCGTCTGCCTTCTTCATCCTCGTTTACCCTCCTCTCTCTCTGTCTCTCTGTCTGTCTCTGTCTGTCTTCTTCTCTCTCTCTCTCTCTTCTCTCTCTCTCTCTCTCTCTCTCTCTCTCTCTCTCTCTCTCTCTCTCTCTCAATCAATACAGCATCCATCGACTGTATCAACACTCACAATATTTCAATTATAGCACAGCTACAAATATTCTCACTACCATCACCATCACCACCGCAACAACAACCATTTCCTCGCCAACTACAACAACCACCGCCACACTTTTCGCCACATAAACAAACGCAGCCACCGCTACCACAGCCAACAAGATCGTGTACTGCCACGAACAACAACAACACCACCAGACACATCCGCTACCACCACTACCACAACCACTAAAGTAACTATCACAACCACAATACTGCATCAACCACCACTCCAAAAATCTGTTCTATACAATCTCCATATTGTATTAGCAATAGCTGAATATTAGTGTGAAGGCGTTGAAACGGGAAAGTCACAGATAAGGTAATCAGTCCCTCAGCCTTGTAGACAGTAGAAGATAAGGTAATCAGTTCCTCAGTCTTGCACTAGAAATGTGTAAAATGGGAGATGAGAAAGAGAGAAATGGGAGAATGATGATTATTCTACATAAACAGAATCATCACAGCTTGTATGCCAGTCACAACAAGGAGTGGTGGAAGCTCTATCCTCCGTCCTCACATCGCTAGTGACTGCACTGTTCAGTAGCTTCTTGATTTAATAATGATCTGGAGATTAGAATATCATGCTAGGAGAAATAATGAATAATTTAAAATGGAGGGAAGAAATTTAAAGTCAATAAAAATAAACAGAACTAAGAAAACAGTTAACTGAGGAAATGTGTATTAGTAGCATATTACATTTATTAGTAGTATATTACATTTATTAGTAGTATATTACATTTATTAGTAGTATATTACATTTAGTAGTAGTTTATTGCATTTATAAGTGTAAAAAAGGGCGTTCCACTTTACGGCGATTTCAGCTTTATGGCGGTAGCCTGGAACCTAACCTGCCGTATAAGTGGGCTCCTACTGTATATATATCCACTCTGTCTGTCTGTCTGTCTCTCTCTCTCTCTCTCTCTCTCTCTTCTCTCTCTCTCTGTCTGTCTCTGTCTGTCTGTCTGTCTGTCTGTCTCTCTCTCTCTCTCTCTCTCTCTATCTATCTATCTATCTATCTATCTATATATATATTATATATATATATATATATATATATATATATATATATATATTTATGCATATATACATTGAGAGACATACACATCTCTGTGTATATAATCTTGTTCATGAGTGGGATTTAAAAGTAATCGATTACATTGGTTATTGTGCGCTCTGGTCATACGAAAATTAATTACATTGTCAATTTGTTGTATTTTTTTTACAGATCTGTTTATGTTATTACGAATTTGTTGTTATTATTTTTATTTATTTTTTTAATTTGTTGCTATGATTTCTGATTTCTTACCATTTTTTATTTGTTGCTATCATTACGAGATTATTGCTATTATTACCAGTTTGTTGCTATCATTACGAGATTATTGCTATCATTACCAGTTTGTTGCTATCATTACGAGATTATTGCTATTATTACCAGTTTGTTGCTATCATTACGAGATTATTGCTATTATTACCAGTTTGTTGCTATCATTACGAGATTATTGCTATCATTACCAGTTTGTTTCTATCATTACGAGATTATTGCTATCATTATCAGTTTGTTGCTATCATTACGAGATTATTGCTATCATTACCAGTTTGTTGCTATCATTACGAGATTATTGCTATTATTACCAGTTTGTTTCTATCATTACGAGATTATTGCTATCATTACCAGTTTGTTGCTATCATTACGAGATTATTGCTATTATTACCAGTTTGTTTCTATCATTACGAGATTATTGCTATCATTACCAGTTTGTTTCTATCATTACGAGATTATTGCTATCATTACCAGTTTGTTGCTATCATTACGTATTGGTTGTTGTCGTTAAAAATATTTTGTCATCATACAGACGTTGTCATCAGAATACAAAGAAAACTATTCATAATCTGTTAACAGTCATTCCACCAACCATTTCCACAATTCATTCCTAGCCGTGGACGGCAACCCACGTTACAGAAATAGTCACATTGTATTTAAAACTGCAGGGGCGGTGAACGATGGTAAGGCTTTATCCTTGGTCAGGCTTTATCCATGGTCAGGCTTTATCCTCTGGAACAATACACAA
>NC_069490.1:7044069-7089069 GCF_026875155.1 Cherax quadricarinatus
TGTGCTTGTCTATCTGCCACTTTTCCCCTTCTATATACTAACAAGCTGCCCTCAGGTTCAGACAACACAAAGCTGGACTGACTTTGGTAAACAAGAGCAACTTTGAACTTAATCTCTGTGCAAAGATTAAAGTGATCTTTGTTGTAACTACTAGCGGATTACAGGTGAAAATTCCGCTTAAGTTTATATATGATATATATATATATATATATATATATATATATATATATATATATATATATATATATATATATATACACATACATATATACATACATGTATATGGTAAACAACCACGGAAGGGAGTTGAATGATAGCTCTAGTAATCTCGTGTTGCAATGAGCACATCATCAGCAGCTTCCAATATTGCAGAGAAGAGGATGAAGTCTAAGCAAACACGTTCTCATTTTCTCATTATCCTCTTCCTAATCATCCTCGTCATCGTATTCCTCCTCCAGGGTGAGGCTGTGACCTGCTCCACAATGCTAGTCACTTCCCAGAATTTATATTACGACGTCCAGTGACATCGAATGCCAATCCCCTCAAGGGGTAAGTGGGAAAGAGAGAGGGAAGTGAAGAGGATGGGAGGGGTGAGAGGCAAGAGAGAGGAGGCGGGGCGGGAGAGAGAGAGAGACGGAGGATGTTGAGATGGAGGATGTTAATAGAGGATTGAAGGTAGAATGGACAGAGATAATGTAGGTGGATTAGGAGAGAGGGGAATAGGAGATGATTTAACAAAAGGGGAATGGAAGGTGGATTAGGAGAGAAGAGTCCAGGTTGAAGGATTGATTACTTCAATCTCTTCCTCATCTTCTACTGTCATTTTCTGCACTGGACTGAGGAATCCACTGGCTGGCGAAACGTTTCCTCAGTTAAGATTCCCACATGTTACACGACGATGTTGTGGCTAGCTGGCTGTCTTAGCTAGTCACTCTTACGTACCGGAGAAATACCTGTGACCGGTTTCAAGAGTCATTCTAATCTCTATGCCCGAACCTCCTGCTGGAGAGGTCCAAGCAGCCGAGGTGTTGATGGATTTCTCATTTACTTGGCAATTCTCCTAAATGGACCATTATTTGAGTTGGTGAGCCTTCAAATGGACGGCCCTATCATGTTAAATAGGGTAGTAACAACATACTGCAGGTGTTCCCACAGTGTAACTATCATATAGAATAGGGTAGTAGTACACTGCGGTGTTCCCACGATGTAACTGTCATACAGAATAGGATAGTAGTACACTGCAGTGTTTCCACAATGTAACTATCATACAGAGTAGGATAGTAGTACACTGCGGTGTTCCCATAATGTAATTATCATGCAGAATAGGATAGTAGTACACTGCGGTGTTCCCACAATGTAACTATCATACAGAATAGGATAGCGGTACACTGCGGTGTTCCCATAATGTAATTGTCATACAGAATAGGATAGCAGTACACTGCGGTGTTCCCATAATGTAACTGTCATACAGAATAGGGTAGCAGCACACCGTGGGTGTTCCTACAGTGTAACTATCATAGATAATAGCGTAGTAGCGTAATGTTGGTGCATGTAATTTGTCTCAGTAAAAAAAAAAAAAGACGAACACCAGGATACCAAGATGTCCTCTAGTATCACTTTGTGATACTAGAGGTCATCTAGTATCACAAAGGACTCCGTTTAGTGATTCTTTGTGTTATGCAGGTTAGATATGGTTGAAGATCCATCTACCCACTATTCCTGTCATTCCTTTATCAGCGCACTTGTCCTGTTTCCTGACGAACCTTACCTAACCTAATATAACCTAACCCAACCTAACCTAACCTAACTTAACGTAACGCACGGTAACTACGGTAACGCATCGTGTGTGCTGTCACATCATGATCGCACGTGTTGAAGGCTTTCACAAAGTTTGTGTCTCCCGAGGCAGGCTTAAAACAATATGGAACCCACCAGTTATCAGGTATCTCGGAGAGGGTAACTTGAAGCGGTTGCGTGTATTTTTGCTGTTTCTAGTACGGTGTAATTGGGTCGTTCTCCCGAGGATGAGAGCGTATCTTTTACGAAAGGGAGTTCGCTCCCTACCACCACGAGATTGTTAGAAAATAGGACTCAGGTGCAACTAATGTGACATTTTATTGTGGTAACGTTTCGCTCTCCAGGAGCTTCGTCAAGCCGAAAGCAAAACGTTGCCACGATAAACTGTCACATTATTTGCATCCGTGGCCTTGTACCTAACATTTTGTGGGTAATTCTACCATTGAGTATCTTTAGCGATGAAACATTTCGCCTACACAGTAGGATTCTTCAGTCAAATACAAAGGGATCAGTAGTAATGAAATGAAGATAATGTAATCGATCCATCAACCTTGGTTACCCAGCGTGGGAGAGCAGCGGTGAGTGGGGTCGGAAGAGTGGACATTCTGTATGAGGTTTACAGAGTACCTCATTAGAGGGCGTTTCAGATCAGCTCCCCGAACTGGCCGGCATTCACAAGGAACGGACGAGACTACTAGGACGAGGAGTAACTTAATCTAATTACTGTTGCCTGGGAAACTGCTACCACACCACCTCAACAACACAGTCCAAAGATCAGCACAGTGGGGGTTACAGATCAGCACAGTGGGGGTTACAGATCAGCACAGTGGGGGTTACAGATCAGCACAGTGGGGGTTACAGATCAGCACAGTGGGGGTTTACAGATCAGCACAGTGGCGGTTACGGATCAGTACAGTGGGCTGCATAGATTAACAAAGTAGGGTTCCACAACCAGCAGAGTGGGGCCCCACAAACCAAGACAGTTGGACCCCACGGACCATCACAGCAGGGCCCCACAGACCATCACAGCAGGGCCCCACAAACCATCACAGCGAGTAATGTATATCACTTCCTCGATGGAGTAAGTCATTTCCCTGGAGAAATTTCACTTACAAGGTGACTAGGAGTGGTACTGCAGAGCTCCCCTTCCCACCTTGATGAGCTCATTAAGCTTAACAAGCTTCTAGCGTAATGACGCTCACAAGAATACAGGTTTCTAGGCTCGAGAGAGAGAGAGCAGAAATTGAAAGAGCAGATTTTGAGACGAAGACCGTGATAGAGCCCAGTTTTAGAGAGCAGATCTTGAGACGGAAGACCGTGATAGAGCCCAGTTTTAGAGAGCAGATCTTGAGACGGAAGACCGTGATAGAGCCCAGTTTTAGAGAGCAGAGCAGAGAGCAGATCTTGAGACGGAAGAACGTGATAGAGCCCAGTTTTAGAGAGCAGAACAGAGAGCAGATCTTGAGACGGAAGACCGTGATAGAGCCCAGTTTTAGAGAGCAGAGCAGAGAGCAGATCTTGAGACGGAAAAGACCGTGATAGAGCCCAGTTTTAGAGAGCATGAACAGAGAGCAGATCTTGAGACGGAAGACCGTGATAGAGCCCAGTTTTAGAGAGCAGAGCAGAGAGCAGATCTTGAGACGGAAGACCGTGATAGAGCCCAGTTTTAGAGAGCAGAACAGAGAGCAGATCTTGAGACGGAAGACCGTGATAGAGCCCAGTTTTAGAGAGCAGAACAGAGAGCAGATCTTGAGACGGAAGACCGTGATAGAGCCCAGTTTTAGAGAGCAGAGCAGAGAGCAGATCTTGAGACGGAAGACCGTGATAGAGCCAGTTTAGAGAGCAGAACAGAGAGCAGATCTTGAGACGGAAGAACGTGATAGAGCCCAGTTTTAGAGAGCAGAACAGAGAGCATATCTAGAGACGGAAGACCGTGATAGAGCCCAGTTTTAGAGAGCAGAACAGAGAGCAGATCTTGAGACGGAAGAACGTGATAGAGCCCAGTTTTAGAGAGCAGAACAGAGAGCCATATCTAGAGACGGAAGACCGTGATAGAGCCCAGTTTTAGAGGCAGAACAGAGAGCAGATCTAGAGACGGAAGAACCGTGATAGAGCCCAGTTTTAGAGAGCAGAGCAGAGAGCAGATCTTGAGACGGAAGAACGTGATAGAGCCCAGTTTTAGAGAGCTGAACAGAGAGCAGATCTTGAGACGGAAGAACGAGTAGACCCCAGTTTTAGAGAGCGAACAGAGAGCAGATCTTGAGACGGAAGACCGTGATAGAGCCCAGTTTTAGAGAGCAGAACAGAGAGCAGATCTTGAGACGGAAGAACGTGATAGAGCCCAGTTTTAGAGAGCAGAACAGAGAGCAGATCTTGAGACGGAAGACCGTGATAGAGCCCAGTTTTAGAGAGCAGAACAGAGAGCAGATCTAGAGACGGAAGACCGTGATAGAGCCCAGTTTTAGAGAGTAGAACAGAGAGCAGATCTTGAGACGGAAGAACGTGATAGAGCCCAGTTTTAGAGAGCTGAACAGAGAGCAGATCTTGAGACGGAAGAACGAGATAGAGCCCAGTTTTAGAGAGCTGAACAGAGAGCAGATCTTGAGACGGAAGAACGTGATAGAGCCCAGTTTTAGAGAGCTGAAAAGAGAGCAGATCTTGAGACGGAAGAACGAGATAGAGCCCAATTTTAGAGAGCTGAACAGAAAGCAGATCTTGAGCTTGCAGAGTAATATTAAACGGTAGATTAGAGCACTTAGGTGCTGTCTTTGCTGCGCAGAAAGTTCCTGGTTAGTGGTGTCCCGTAGCTGGGTTGGTGGCGCATTCGGCTCACTTATTGAGGTCCGTGGTTCGATCTTCTGTACGGGTGGAAACAGGACGTGTTTCCTTAAGACATCTGCTGTCCATGTTCACCTAGCAGTATATAGGTACTTGGGTGTTAGTCGACTGGTGTGGGTCGCATCCCGGAGACAAAATTAACCAAATTTGCTCTAAATGCTCTGTATAACGAGGGACTTTCTATATAGTAAGTCACTCATGTCAGCTGATCTGTATATGATGTACATGTGCTTATAGAAATAAAGATTATTATTATTACAATTATTATTATTATTCACCACTTAAATGGTAGAGTACTAATCGCACAACCGAAAGTGCCCGAGTTTGATTCCCAGGCAGGGCGAGACGTGTACATCGGCACGTCTCCCACAGTGCCCATGTTCACCTAGCAGTAAATAGGTACTTGGGTGTTAGTCGACTGGTGTGGGTCGCATCCCGGAGACAAAATTAACCAGGGTGGAGAGTAAGTTCATTCACTCTCTCATTATATATAGTTTTATCACATCTATTGTTACCAGCAGTTACACTCCCTCTCTTGCTGCAGTAAGGTCCCACCACCCTGCCCACCACCCTGCCCACCACCCTGCCCACCACCCTGCCCACCACCCTGCCCATCACCCTGCCCCCATCCAACATATGTTATAATTAACATTAACCATTTACAATAAACTCTCATCTCCTCCTTGGTATTCCAAAGCTCAAACTAATTATCATTTAGAAAACTCTGTCCTAGACAAATCATTCACTGGAAATCCCCGGAAATTAATTCTTAAAGTAATCTGAGAATCTGCTCTCCAAGTTATAAGCACTGGCAAGCCCTCCCTCCGACTCTGGGTAGTTTTAAACTATTTCGCTTAAATCCCTGAATTCAGGACTTGGGCGCCTGGATCCTCTCAGATGTATTCCACTGCGTTGCTTCCTCTTATCCAAACCCATGGTTCTCTTAAACCCCATGTATCCCAACTTCAGTAATCCCATCTCGTGATACATTTGCTTAGGTAACCAGAGTGGTGTACGAGCACGGTGATGTGTAGTGGAGGTGTCAGTGAGGGGAGCACGGTGATGTGTAGTGGAGGTGTCAGTGAGGGGAACACGGTGATGTGTAGTGGAGGTGTCAGTGAGGGAAACACGGTGATGTGTAGTGGAGGTGTCAGTGAGGGGAGCACGGTGATGTGTAGTGGAGGTGTCAGTGAGGGGAGCACGGTGATGTGTAGTGGAGGTGTCAGTGAGGGGAACACAGTGATGTGTAGTGGAGGTGTCAGTGAGGGGAGCACGGTGATGTGTAGTGGAGGTGTCAGTGAGGGGAGCACGGTGATGTGTAGGGAGGTGTCAGTGAGGGGAGCACGGTGATGTGTAGTGGAGGTGTCAGTGAGGGGAACACGGTGATGTGTAGTGGAGGTGTCAGTGAGGGGAGCACGGTAATGTGTAGTGGTGTCAGTGAGGGGAACACGGTGATGTGTAGTGGAGGTGTCAGTGAGGGGAGCACGGTGATGTGTAGTGGAGGTGTCAGTGAGAGGAGCACGGTGATGTGTAGTGGACGTGTCAGTGAGGGGAGCACGGTGATGTGTAGTGGAGGTGTCAGTGAGGGGAGCACGGTGATGTGTAGTGGAGGTGTCAGTGAGGGGAGCACGGTGATGTGTAGTGGAGGTGTCAGTGAGGGAAACACGGTGATGTGTAGTGGAGGTGTCAGTGAGAGGAGCACGGTGATGTGTAGTGGAGGTGTCAGTGAGGGGAGCACGGTGATGTGTTAGTGGAGGTGTCAGTGAGGGAAACACGGTGATGTGTAGTGGAGGTGTCAGTGAGGGAAACACGGTGATGTGTAGTGGAGGTGTCAGTGAGAGGAGCACGGTGATGTGTAGTGGACGTGTCAGTGAGGGGAACAGTGATGTGTAGTGGAGGTGTCAGTGAGGGGAACAGTCATGTGTAGTGGAGGTGTCAGTGAGGGGAACAGTGATGTAATCTTAAGTTTCTCAGTGCATAACAAAACTGTTCTACTCACCCAGTGAATGATATGTAATATATATATATATATATATATATATATATATATATATATATATATATATATATAAATATATATATATATATATATATATATATATATATATATATATATATATATATATATATATATATTTTTTTTTCAACAAGTCGGGCCGTCTCCCACCGAGGCAGGGTGACCCAAAAAAGAAAGAAAACAATTTTCTTCTTATTCTTTTTAGTAATCTTTACAGGAAAAGGGGTTACTAGCCCATTGTTCCCGGCATTTTAGTTGACTTTTACAACACGCATGGCTTACGGAGGAAAGATTCTTATTCCACTTCCCCATGGATATAAAAGTGAAAAGTAATAAGACCAAGAACTATTAAGATAAAATCAAAGAAAACTCAGATGAGTGTGTATAAATAAATGTGTACATGTATGTGTAGTGTGACCTAAGTGTAAGTAGAAGTAGCAAGACATGCCTGTAATCTTGCATATATATATATATATATATATATATATATATATATATATATATATATATATATATATAATATATATATATATATATATATATATATATAGATAGATACCAGGTGTTGCACATGTGTTTCATTGATCAACTTGTCGGTTCTCTGAACCATTTATCTAGAAACCCACGTTTAGCTCTCTTACTGCAAGTTAAACGACTCTGCACTACGATCTGTGAAACTGGAATTACTCTCACTTTCCCTGGATTAAACCTGACCATTCCCACCCCGCTTCCATTAGCCAGGCACTCTATGTTCCTTATGGGTTTAGCGTTTTCCCCCATAAATGTGTCCTCCGTCAAACTGTCATCTGGGAGATCATGGTGTTCAGTTCCAGACAGGAGGATCGAACCTCCAACATTTAACAAATGTTATGCATATGATCCCGACAGAGCCGAGTGGAGAGAGTCGCGACTCGCGTCACACCAGTCACGGGTTCGATTCCCAATCCTTAAGAAATAATAAGGCAAAGAGGAATGCAACCCACAGTGGGAATCGAGGCTTACAGCACACCAGTCCTGGGTTCGATTCCCGACTTAAAAAAAAAAACAGCAATACGAGAATGAGGAACACAACGCACATTGGGCAGCTACTGAGAAGATTGTGTGGGTAAGTTTATTACGACGTTTCGGTCCGATTTGGGCCATTTACAAGTCAGACCGAAATGTCGTCGTAAGCTTCTCTGTGTTACGGTGTCCCGTAGCTCGTTCGGTAGCGCACTCAGCTCACACACTGAAGTCCGGGGATCGATCCCCGGTACGGCTGGAAAACATTAGGGCGTGTTTCTTTAAGACACTTGCTGTCCATGTTCGCCCAGCAGTTAAATAGGTACCTGGGTGTTAGTTGACTGGTGTGGGTCGCATCCTGGGACAAAATCGACCTAATTTGCCCGAAATGCAAAGGACTTTCTATATAGTAGTATGTCATTGGTGTCAGCTATGGTCTGTATACGTTGTATCGTGTACTTGTAGAAATAAAAATATTTTATTGAATTTAATTTCATGTGTGCGTTGTGTACACATAATTATGTACAGTTATCATGTAGGGTAAATTACCCAGGATAAACCAAAAAAAAAAAAAGAGTCAAAGTGAATTATTTCCGTTGATGTTCATGAATTTGTAACTTATTGGAAAGAACTCTAGGGAAGAGACGGTGTCCCGTGGCCTGGTAGACAACGCTCTCGCCTCACACACTGAGTGTCCGTGGTTCAGTCCCCGACCAGGTGAAAACACTGGGCGTGTTTCCTTACACCTGCTGTCCCCGTTCACCTAGCAAGCAAGTAGGTACCTGAGTGTTAGTCGAATGGTGTGGGTGGCATCCTGGAGGACGAGGTTGAAGGACCCCAGTGGAAATAAGATAGGTATTAGGTTAAAACAGGAAAAGTGTTTCCTGAATCGGGTCTTAGTCTTATGATGACCTGCAGTTGGAGCTTTTGATCATCTGACCGAGGCCTTCCGCTGGCTTACCCTTCCACCCCTTTAAAAAATATGGTTAATATTAAAATCGTTAGATTAATAACATTTATGTTATAAAATAAGACTGACAGTCCTCAAGGACGCACTGACTTTCCTGGGTTATCCAGAGTGACTAACCCTCCGGGGTTAAAAATCCCGAACCTAATCTTTGCACTGTGTGGGACCCACCTCCTCTTTGAGTGCTGGTCGCACGGTGTGGGCCAGTTTAGTCAGGTTTCTGGCGTGCTCCAGGTCCATCTGCGCCCTCTTCTCTATGTACGTCATCACGTCCTTGGAGTACTTGCTCCACACCTTGGCTCGGTGCAGTGCGTACTCCACACCTGTCGTGCGTAACATGTGTGTACGCATTAGTGGCAAGGCAGCGTTATGTAGCGCTTGGCTACGAATATGTGAAAATACTACATCGAAAAAAATTAGTAAACTGTTTATTGCATAAACAGGTGTTTACAAGAGACAGGTGTTTACATTACAGAAACAAGTGTTTAAACTACAGAAACAAGTGTTTAGATTACTGAAACGGGTGTTTACACGACAAAGGGGGTGTTTACACTACAAAAACAGGTGTTTACACAACAGGTGTTTACACAACAGGTGTTTACTCATCAAGAACAAATGTTACACAATAAATAGGTGTCTACAGGAAACATGTGTTTGCACAACAGAAATAGGTCGATCAACAGAGGCAGGTGTTTACACAACAAAAAGACACGTGTTTACTGAACAAAAAACGGATGTCAACAGAGTAGAAACAGGTTAAGACAACAGAAACAGGTACAAACGGAACAGAAACAGGCACTAACAGAAACAAGCATCAACAGAAGTGAAACGGAGGTTCAACCCAATCGAAACAGGCGTTAATCTGTTAGTAAAAACCTGTTATAGGTATCAGTATGCACATCTGGTTGACTGATTAGGTTTGAAGCCTAGCGACTGCACGGTTGCATGTCACCTGTACACGCACCTTTCGGTGTATATACGTTGAGAAACACATGCATCAATGTATATACGCTGAGAAACATGTGCCTCAGGGTATATACGCTGATAAATATATGCATCAGTGTATATACGCTGAGAAATGTATTCATCAGTGTATATACGCTGAGGAATGTATGCATCAGCGTATATACGCTGAGAAACACACACACCTCTCGGTGTATATACGCTCAAAACGCACCTCTCAGTGATATACACTCAGAAACACACCTCTTAGTGTATATACGCTCAGAAACACACCTCTCAATGTATATACGCTTAGAAACACACCTCTCAGTGTATATACACTCAGAAACACACCTTTCAGTGATGTACACTCAGGAACACACCTCTCAGTGTATATACGCTGAGAAACACACCTCTCAGTGTATATACACTTAGAAACACACCTCCCAGTGTATATACACTCAGAAACACACTCTCAGGGTATATACGCTCAGAAACACACCTCTCAGTGTATATACACTCAGAAACACACCTCGCAGTGTATATACACTCAGAAACACACCTTTCAGTTCTGTACACTCATGAACACACCTCTCAATGTATATACGCTGAGAAACACACCTCTCAGTGTATATACACTCAGAAACACACCTATCAGTGTATATACACTTAGAAACACACCTCCCAGTGTATATACACTCAGAAACACACTCTCAGGGTATATACGCTCAGAAACACACCTCTCAGTGTATATACACTAAGAAACACACCTCTCAGTGTATATACACTCAGAAACACACCTCTCAATGTATATACACTCAGAAACACACCTCTCAGGGTATATGCAGTGAGAAACTCATCTCTGAGTGTATGAATGGCACTGTTCAATACCGTTCACTCACAAGACGAGTGGCACTGTCCAACACTGTCTTTGTTCCCTGGTGTTCACTCACGGGAGGGGGAGGTACTGCCCAGCCAAACCTAACCCGACACATCTTAACCGAGCTTAACGTAACCTAAACGTATCGACGTGAGACTAGGTTGGTGAATAACCTTGTTCATGGCGGTGCAAGTGTTCATCAATTTGCTGGGGTGTAAGAACTTCAGGCTCCTTGAGTGCAGTGTCCACACAGCCTCCAGCACCCACGCCAGCAAGGCCTCGCTCTCCTGTCGTGCTCTCAGCGTCACTGCTTACCAGGTTCTCACAAGACTGTAAAGGAAATAAATATATTAGTTAACTGAGTGCGTTTAAAGTCTGTCTGTTAGAAGTACTGGCTAAGTTCCCACAAGACTGTAAAAGAAATAGATATATTAGTTGACTGAGTGCGTTTAAAGTCATCGGTAAGGGAGACCTTGGGTATTTTTTCGAAGCAAAGGAGGAAAAAGGGGAACAGCAACGTCCAACTTTTTTTTGGGCTCTCACCCACCTGTCGGGAACCAAACAGCCCCCAAAAACACAGCAATACCACACAGTAAAGCAGGACAGTTGCCTCTGGGAAAAAAAAATACCTATAGAATTTAAGGGATTGGTTGCGGGCTTTAGTTTTGGTGGTGTGTGTGGTTGTGTTGTGTGTGGTGGGGTGGGTGTGTGTGTGTTTTGTGGTTGTGTGTGGGTGTGGTGTGTTTGGTGTGTGGCTCCCCTCATGTTAGCTGTATATTCCCTCATCCCCAAAAAAGCCTCGTAGGAGGAAACGTTGCCCAAAAAAGCCCCCTCTGCCACTGTTATTGCCACCGGGCCTGGAACTTTGCCCCTTTGTAAACAAACTAAACATACCAACCCCAAATCTAGGGGGGAAAAACAATTAGTCGGGGCCAAACCCTCAACCCTTTCCCCTTCTCCTCTCTCTCAAAAACTTTCCAAAAGGGCAGGTGGTTCAATCCCCGTTTCAACACGCGCCTGATGCAGATTCAATTTCTCTCTGCACTTTTGACAACCTTTGAAATATTAAAATGTTAAACACCGGAGCTATACTTGTGTGGGGTTGTTGTGTTGTTGTAAAAAAGGTCGTTTTAGAACACAAATTAAACCCCAATATTTATGTAATTTAGCACAAAACATAATCCTTCGGGGGGTATCTTTTTTGTGAGGGTTGTTTTTTGGTCCGGGTTTTAAACGTAAAGTTGCTTTTTTTTCCCCGGGGGTTAAAAAAATTTGGGGCTTACACATCCGGGTTTTAAAGTGTGTTTCGTTCGTAAGTGAACTTTTAACTGTTTTCACAGTCATCTGCGGTTTTGTTGTAAGTGTCTTGTTGGGAGGTGTCCCAAAGGGATGAGGGTTGGGGGGGGGGATTTTCCCCCGGGGAATGAGGTTTGGGGGGGTTTGGGGGTCCCCCAGGGGGGAGGTTTGGGGTTTTGGGGGTTTTTCCCGGGGAAATGAGGGTTGGGGGGGTTGGGGGGTTCCCCCCGGGGGGGGTTTGAGGGTTTGGGGTTGGGGGGTTCCGGGGGTTTATTTTGGGGTTGGGAGGTGCCCCCGGGGGGGATGTGGTTGAGGTTTTGAGGTGCCCCGGGGGAAGTGAGGGTTGGGGTTGGGAAGGTACCGGGGGGTGATGGTTGGTGTTGAGAATTGTCCCGGGGGGTGTGTTTTGTTGGGAGGTGTCCCGGGGGATGGGGTTGGTTTTGGGGAATGCCCCGGGGGGGAGGGTTGGTGTTGGGAGGTGCCCAGGGGGATGATGGTTGGGGGTTGGGGGGTGTCCCAAGGGGGATATGGTTAAATTTTAGGAGGTGTCCCGGGGGGAGATGGTTGGGGTTAGGTGTCCCAGGGGGAGATTGTTGGGGTTGGGATGCCCGGGGGGGGAAAAAGAGGGTTGGGGGTGGGAGGTGTCCCGGGGGGGATGATGTTTGGGGTTGGGAGGTGCCTAGGGAAATAGGGTTTGGGGTTGGAGATGTCCCGGGGTTTGGTTTGGGGGTTGTGAGGTGTCCCAGGGGGATGAGGGGTTTGGGGTTGGGAGGTGCCCAGGGGGAGATGGGTGGGGGTTGGGGAGGTGTCCCGGGGGAGGGGGGGTTGGGAGGTTTTTCCAGGGGGGATATTGGGGTTGGAGGTACCCCCCGGGGGGAGGGGGATGTTGGGTTGGGAAGTTCCCGGGGGGAGATGTTTGGGTTAGAAGGTGCCTAGGGAGATGGGTGGGGGGGTTGGGAGATGCCCCAGGGATGATGGGGGGGTTGGGGGGTGCCCGGGGGATGATGGTTGGGGTTGGGAGGTGTCCCAGGGGGATGAGGGTTGGGGTTGGGGGGTTTCCCCAGGGGGATATGGTTAGGGTTGGGGGGTTTTCCCGGGGGGATGATTTTTGGGGGTTGGGAGGTGTTTCCGGGGGTTGATAGTTGGGGTTGGGAGGGTGTCCCAGGGGTTGTAGTTGGGGTCGGGGGTGTTCCAGGGGGTGATGGGGGGGTTTGGGAGGTTTTTCCCGGGGGGGGTTTATATTTTGGAGTTGGGAGGTGCCCGGGGGGATGATGGTTGGTTTTGGGAGGTGCCCCCCAGGGGGTTTGATGGTTGGGTTGGGGGTGCCCCGGGGGATATGGTGGTGTTGGGAGGTTACCGGGGGGGTGGTTGGGGTTGAAGGTGTCCCAGGGGGATGAGGTTGGTGTTGGGGGTTGTCCCGGGGGGATAGGGTTGGTTTTGGGGGAGGTGTCCTGGGGGGATAGGGTTTGGGGGTTGGGAGGTGTCCAGGGGGAAAAAGGGTTTGGGGGTTGGGAGGTGCCCAGGGGGAGAGGGGTTGGGGTTGGGGGGTGTCCCAGGGGGATAGGGGGGGGTTGGGGAGGTTTTCCCGGGGGGAGATGGTTGGGGTTTTGGGAGGGTTCCGGGGGGTGATAGTTGGATTTGGGGAGGTGTCCCAGGGGGATGAGGGTTTGGTGTTGGGGAGGTGTCCCAGGGGGATATGGTTGGTGTTGGCAGGTGTCCCGGGGGGGTGAGGTTTGGGTTTTTTGGGGGTGTACCAGGGGGGGGATGAGGGTTAGGGTTGAGAGGTGTTCCAGGGGGTGAGGGTTTGGGGTTTGGAGGGTTCCAGGGGGTATTTTGGGATTTGGGAGGGTCCCAGGGGGGTGATGGTTGGGTTTTGGGGAGGTGCCCAGGGGGATGAAGGTTGTGTTGGGGGTGTCCCAGGGGGTGATGGTTGGTGGGGAGGTGTACCGGGGGTGTGTTTGGGGTTGAGAGGTGTCCCAAGGGGGATGAGGGGTGTTGGGAGGGCCCCCGGGGGTTTGGGTTGGGTGTTGGGATTTTCCCCGGGGGGATGATTTTGGGAGGTGTCCCAGGGGGTTAGGTTGGGGGGTTGGAGGTGTCCAGGGGAGAGGTTGGGGTTGGGGGTGCCCAGGGGGATGATGGTTGGGGGGGGTGTTCAGAGGGATGAGGGTTTTGAGGTTGGGGGGTTTTTCCAGGGGGATGTTAGTTGGATTTGGGGGGGTGCCCCAGGGGTGAGGGTTTGGTGGGGGGAGGTGTCCCAGGGGGATGATGGTTGGTGTTGGCGGTGCCCCAGGGGATAGGGTTTGGGTTTTTTGGGGGTTACCAGGGGGATATGGTTAGGGTTGAGAGGTGTCCCAAGGGTGATTTGGGGTGGGAGGTTTCCAGGGGGGTGAGGTTGGGGGTTGGGAGGTGTTCCAGGGGGATGATATTTTGGAGTTGGGGGGTTTTTACCGGGGGAGAGGTTTGGGGGGTGAGAGGTTCCCAGGGGATGATGGTTGGGTTGGGGGGCCCAGGGGGATGAATGTTGGGGTTGGGGATGTGTCCCAAGGGGATTAGGGTTTGGGGGGTTGGGAGGTGTCCCGGGGGGGATGATGGGGGGGTTTGGGGAGGTGTCCCCAAGGGATGATGGTTGGGGTTGGGAGGTGTTCCGGGGGGATGATGTTGGATTGGAGGTTTCCGGGGGGATGAAGGGTTGGGGGTTTGGGGAGGTGTTCCAGGGGGATAAAGGTTGGGTTGGACGTGTTCCCGGGGGGATGAATTTGGGGGGTTGGGAGGTGTTTAGAGAGGAAAAGGGTTTGGGGGTTGGGAGGTTTTCCGGGGGATGATGGGTTTGGGGGGTTTCCCCAGGGGGATGATATTTGGGGGTTGGGAGGTGTTCCAGGGGGATGTTTTTGGGGGGGGGAGGTGCCCCAAAGGGGGGAGATGGTTGAAATTGGGAGGTGCCCCGGGGGATGATGGTTGGGGTTTGGGAGGGTCCCGGGGGGAAATGATGGTGAGTTGGGGGTTCCCGGGGGGGATGATATTGGGGGATGGGGGTGTTCCAGGGGGATGAGGTTTGGGGGTTGGGAGGGCCCCGGGGGGGGATGATGGTTGGGGTTGGGGGTGTTTCCGGGGGGGGATGATGGTTGGGGTTGGGAGTGTCCCGGGGTGATGTTGGGGTTGGGGGGGTGTCCCGGGGGGGGAGAAAGTTGGGGGTTTGGGGAGGTGTTCCAGGGGGATATAGTTGGGGTTGGGGGGTTCCCAGGGGGAGTAGTTGGGGTTGGGGGGTGTTCCGGGGGGAGAGGGTTTGGGGGTTTGGGATGTTCCCAGGGGGATGATAGTTGGGGTTTGGGGGGATTCCCATGGGGGATGGGGGTTGGAGTTGGAGGTGTCCCGGGGATATGTAGTGGGGTTGGGAGGTGCCCCCAGGGGGGTAGTTTGGGGTTGGGAGGGTTCCCAGGGGGATGAGGGTTGGGGTTGGGTTGTCCCGGGGGGAAAGTTGGGGGTTGGGGGGGTGTCCCCGGGGGGATGGGTTGGAGTTGGGAGGTTTCCCAGGGTATGAATTGGGGTTGGGATGTGTCCCAGGGGGATGATAGTTGGGGTTGGGAGGTGTCCCAGGGGGATGATGGTTGGAGTTGGGAGGTGTCCCAGGGATATGATAGTTGGGGTTGGGAGGTGTCCCAGGGGGATGATAGTTGGGGTTGGGAGGTGTTCCAGGGGGATGAGGTTGGGGTTTGGGATTTTTCCCAGGGATGATATTTGGGGGTTTGGGGGAGGTGCCCCATGGGATATGGTTGGAGTTGGGGGGGTGTCCCAGGGTATGAAGTTTGGGGTTGGGAGGTGCCCAGGGGGATAGTTGGGGTTGGGGATTTGTCCCGGGGGGATGAGGTTGGAGTTGGGAGGTTTTCCGGGGGATGATGGTTGGGTTGGGGGGTTTCCCAGGGATATAAATTGGGAGTTGGGGGGTGTTTCCATGGGGATATTTGGATTGGGAGGTGTTCCAGGGGGAGATAGTTGGATTGGGAGTGTCCAGGGGGATGAGGTTGGGGTTGGGAGGTGTCCCGGGGGGATGATGGTTGGGGGTTGGGGTGCCCAGGATATGTAGTTGGGGTTGGGAGGTGTCCCCGGGTGGGGTTTTGGGGGTTTGGGAGGTGTTCCAGGGGGGATGAGGGTTTGGGGGTTTGGGATGTTCCCAGGGGGAGTATTTGGGGGTTGGGAGGTGTCCCATGGGATGATGGTTGGAGTTGGGGGGTGTCCCAGGAAGATAGTTGGGTTTGGGGGGTTTTCCCGGGGGGATGATTTTGGGGGTTTGGGGGGTTTTCCCGGGGGATGAGGGGTTATTTGGGGGAGGTGCCCCAGGGAATGATAGTTGGGGTTTTGGGAGGGTCCCAGGGGGGGATATTTGGGGTTGGGAGGGTTCCAGGGGGAGTGGTTGGGGTTGGGATGGTCCCAGGGGGATATAGTTGGGGTTGGGAGGTGTCCCGGGGGGATGATGGTTTTGGAGGTGGGATGCCCCAGGATATATAGTTGGGGTTTTGGGGTGTCCCAGGGGGAGATATTGGGGGGTTGGGGGTTCCCGGGGGGAGATGGTGGAGTTGGGGGTGTACCAGGGGGATGGGTTGGAGTTGGGGGGTTTTTCCCAGGGATAGATAGTTGGGTTGGGAGGTGTTTCCGGGGGATGATATTTGGGGTTTTGGGAGGTTTTCCCAGGGGGATGATAGTTGGAGTTGGGAGGTTCCCGGGGGGATGAGGGTTGGGGGTTTGGGAGGTGTCCCGGGGGGGGATGATGGGGGGGGTTGGGGTGTCCCGGGTTTATGATGTTGGGGGGGGTGTCCCAGGGGGATGATATTTGGGGGGTTGGGGGGTATCCCCCCGATATGATAGTTGGGGTTGGGAGGTGTCCCAGGGGGAGAGGGGTTGGGGGTTTTGGGGGGTGTCCCCGGGGGGGATGATGGTTGGGGGGTTTGGGGGTTTTCCGGGGGGATGAGGGTTTGGGGGTTGGGATGTGTCCCAGGGGGAGATAGTTGGGGTTGGGAGGTGTCCCATGGGAGAGGTTGGGGATTTGGGGGGCCCAGGGGGATGATGGTTTTGAGGTTGGGGGGGTCCCAGGGGGGATTAGGGTTGGAGTTGGGGGGTTTTCCCCGGGGGGATATGGTTGGGTTGGGGGGTTCCCAGGGGGATGATGGTTGGAGTTGGGAGGTGTCCCTGGGGATGATGGTTGGTGTTGGGATGTGCCCGGGGATTGGTTGGAGTTGGGGGGGTGTCCCAGGGGGATGAGGGTTGGGGGGGTTGGGGTACAATTTCGAAGCAGTGCGAGTACTCAATGTGTTCAACCCAGGGACTGAAACACATTGACTCCGGGTAAGGGATCATTCCCCTCAAATCCTCCTTCTTCCACCTTTTCTCTCATTGGACTGAAAAAAACCACTCGCGGGGGGGTGTTTCCAGAAATAAAGATAAAAAAATATTGCAAGTTCTGTTGATCTTTTTGCATCTCGCATTTTTTGTAAACTTGACGCTCTGTTTTGAAATTTTAAACATTTTGCTCCCTATCTCTCCCACGTTTTTATATGCCTCCTTTCTTTTTTTACTCGTGAAAATACATCCTTGAGATAAAGATTGACTTTACCTTTGGAACACGTGTCTCGCATAAAGTTTTTTGGAAGATGTATCTAGAATTTAAAAGTGTTTGGGGGGGGTTGGGAAGGAATGCACTCGGAAAGGTAGGTGTGTGGTGGTTAGGCAGCAAGCGCTCGGAAGGTGAAGTGTGTGGGTGTTTGGGCAGAAAATTTTCATTCGGAAAAGGAAACGCGGGCGGTTTGACGAAGTGGTTAAAATGAAGTGGGAAGAACATGTAGGGTTTTCACCTGGACCCCCAAAATTACTTAAGTCACCCCTTAGCATAACAAACAATGGACGTTTACCTTTTTACCGTAATGCTTCCCCACTTGACGCCCTTGGGGAGGTTAATTTAAGATCTTAGAAGGGCCCACCCAGATATGGGAAAGGGAAAACAGACAGGGAAGGGGAAAAATTGGGGTAGGAAGGGAATATATAGACATGAGAAAGGGGGTATGCACGCAAAGGAAGGAAGAGATGATCCCGGAAAGGGATAGGGCAAATCAAAAGGAAATATGGAAGTTTTAAGTAGAAGAGAGAGAAAGAGGAAAAAGGAACAAAGAGCTTGGAAAACATACCGGAATGCCCACACTGAAGTGTGGTATGCTTGGATTTTGGACGTGGGTACTGTCTTGAGAGTTTTGAACGTGGGTACGGTCTTTAGAGTTTTGACGTGTGGTATGTCTTGAGAGTTCTAAAATTGTGGACTGTCTTTGGGGTTTGAACGTGTGGGACGTCTTAGATTTTTAAATTTGGACTGCTTGAGAGTTCGAAAAGTGTGGCTGTCTTGAAGTTCGAACGTGTGATACTTCTTTAGAGTTCTGAACGTGTGATACTGTCTTGAGAGTTCTTAAGTGTGGTACGTTTGAGAGTTCTGAACGGTATCTGTCTTGAAGCTCTGAACGTGTTAGTCCCGTCTTGAGAGCTCTGAACGGTATTTCCGGTCTTGGAAATTCTGAACTGTGGTACTTTCTTTAAGTTCTGAACGTGTGTACTTCTTGAGAGTTCTGAACGTGTGGTCTTCTTGGAGTTCCCGAACGGTGATCTTCTTGAGATTTGCTGTGATACTGTCTTGAATTTTTGAATGTTGGGGTCTGTCTTTGGAGTTCAAAAAGGGTACTGTCTTGAGAGTTCTGAACGTGTGTATTTTCTTGAAGTTCTGGGCGGTGTACTGTCTTGAGAGTTTTGACGTGTTACTGTCTGAATTTGAACGGGTTTGGGCGTCTTGAGAGTTCTGAAAGTGGGTACTTTTTACCTGGAGTTTAACCCGGAAAGTTCCGGGGTCAAAGCCCCGCGGGGGCCCCGGTCGAGACCAGGGGCCTCCTGGGGGATCAGAGCCTGACAACCAGGCTTGCTGTGGCTGCACGCAAAAAACCCAAAATACAGCCAAAAGCCCCTGATCCGGGAAATGATTTAGGTGCTTGCCCGTGCCCCCTTTAAGACTGCCTGGGGTTTTGGGAATCCCCCTTATGTGTGCTGGGAGGCAGTTGAAAGTCTCGGGCCCCTGACCTTATTGTATGGTCCTTAAAGTGCTATGACACCCCTGCTTTTCATTTGGGGGGGGGTTTATGCTGCCCAATCTTTTTTCTTTCGTAGTGGGGGATTTTCGGTGCAAGTTCGGTACTAGTCCCTTAGGATTTCCAGGGGTAATAACTGATCCTTTCCCCCCTGCGTTCCAGGGAATACAGGTTTTGGAAACCCCAAACATCCCCAAAAAATTAGGTGTTTTACTCGTTATGCGCGCCGTGAAAGTTCTCTGTACATTTTCTAGGTCGGCAGTTTCACCTCCTTTAAAGGTTTGTTAGTGTGCAGCAATATTTCCCGCCTAATAGAACAAGTGCCTGAAGAGTGTCATCCCTGGCTTGGCCTCCCTGTTTTAAGGTTCTTTATCCTCCGTCATTTTTTTAGCAAAGCATTTAACAATGTTAGGCCTTTAAGGTGGGTCCTCCCAATGATCACTCCCAGGTCTTTTTACGGGGTGTTTCGCTCTTTTTTGTGGCCAAATTTGTTTTGTACCTGGAAGATTTAATTCCTCATTTTACCAATCTGAGAATTAAATTTTCTCATCGTTGAACTTCATATTGTTTTTCTGCAGCCCACTGAAGTTTTGGTTATGTCTGCCTGGACTTTGCAGTGCCTGCAAGGGAAGCCTGTCTCGATTGGGGTGTCATCTGCAAAGGAAACAGGGTTCTGTCTGCATTTTTGTCTATGTCGGATATAAGGATGGGGAAAAGAGGGGAGCGAGTACTGTGCCTGTGGAACAGAGTTTTCACCGTATTTCCCGGCTTTACTCTGTTACGCTCCTCTGGTTCTGTTGGGGGAAATTATAGCCATCGACCGATTTTCCTTTTTTTTCCTTTAGCACCATTTTTGTGCGCTTTTAACCATGGCCCACACTTGCAAAGGCTTTTGCAAAGTCGTATTATTACATTCTTTTTTTTTTGTCTTTAGGCTTTTTGGACCTTGTCGTAGTGGCCAAAGTTGGACAGACAGGAGCGACCTGTTTAAACCCAGTTGCCCTGGGTTGTGTAACTGATTGGTTTCAATGGTGGGATTTTGCTTCTTGGCCCCTTTTCCAAAGATTTTTTTTAAGGGGTTTTTATGCTATTGGTCTGTAGTTTTTGCTGTTGCTTTACCCCCCCTTTTGGATGGGGAATGTCTTTGTTTTTAGTAATGTGGGACGCCCCCCGTGCCCTGCTCCCTTCCATGGATAAAAAAGGGGTTTTCGTGATAGGGGCTTCTTGCAGTTCTTGATAAAACACGGTTCCTGAGTCTGGCCCGGGGGCAGAGTGCAGGGCATTTCTTTATCGCCGTTCAAAGCTTTTGGCGTCGGATAACTCGGATAGGCTTGTGTAATCAAATTTTGTGGCTCTTCATAAAAAATTCATTTTGTTTTCGCTCTCATTGGTTAGCGGTTTGCAAAAACTGGTCAAGGGGGACTTGAGAGTTTGAACGGAGTACTGTCTTGAGAGTTCTGAAGGTAGTACTGTTTGAGATTTCTGAAGTGTATATTGTCTTGAGAGTTTAAAACGTGTAGTATTGTTTAAGTTCTGAAGGTGTAGTATTGTTTGAGATTTCTAACGGTAGACTTCTTGAGAGTTCGAACGTGTATATTGTTTGGGGTTTAAACGGTAGTATTTCTTGAAGTTCTGAACGGTAGTATTGTCTTGAGAGTTCTAAACGTGTAGTACGTCTTGGGTTCTAAACGTGTAGTATTGTTTTGGGGTTCTGAACTTTAGTATTGTCTTGAAGTTCTGAAGGTAGTATTGTTTAAAGGTTCAAACGTGTGTATTTCTTAAGTTCTGAACGTGTGTACTGTTTTGAGAGTTTGAACGTGTAGTACGTTTTGAGATTCTAAATGTTTTCCTGTTTTGAAAGTTCGAACTTTTCTATTTTTAAAACAAGTGTTAGGTAAAAGGCGTGAGTAGAGTTAAGTCTCGAATAAAAAACGGGTACCGAGCCTCCACCCCTTTTATAAGGTCCAACGTTTAGCTCTTCATGGATATAATAATAATAATAAAATAATAATAATTTAAAAAAATAATAATAATAATTAATAATAAAATAATAATCATAAAAAAAACTCTCCACCCCATTCTATAATTTTTGTGTTCATACGATTTTTCTTTGGCCCCACCACTTGACCCCCTGACCCGGCTTCCACGACCACCTTCACCTCTCCCCCCTTTCCCCCCTGGCCTCACTCCTCAAGGGGGGAAAGGGGGGCTGGTGACGAATACCCCAAATTTTAAGAGGACCGGATTAGTGAGGATGGGGAAATCGGATTCTCCGTATTTCGCAGCCTCTATATTGCAGGGTTCTGAACCCCCCCCTGATGACATCACGGGTGCTAAACCGACCGAAAGACATCTTGGAGCGCGGCACGACCTTGAATGACTCTCAAGCTGACACGAACGTGAGATGACTTTTCGGGCCAAGCCTATGTGTCCTTCAACAAACCCTCTGTACACTTCATCTTCTGTCAAGTGCTTCTGGCAGGTGCATCTTCTGTCAAGAACCTGCAAGAGGTCTGCAAGAAGCCTGCAAGATGCTTGCAAGAGGCCTGCAAGACGCCTGCAAGATGCCTGTAAGGGGGCTGCAAGTGTAGCCAGGAATAACTCAGGTGACCTTAATGAATTGCAGTATCAGTCACTATCAGCAGAGTTGAACATCAAAATGGTATACAATACCGACAGGTTGTTAGGTAAATCACATATGCAACAGTTAGACAACTTTATTCCGAAACGTTTCGCCTACACAGTAGGCTTCTTCAGTCGAATACAGAAAGTAGGCAGGAACAGTAGAGATGTGAAGACGATGTAATCAGTCCATCACCCTTGAAGTCGTAGAATTTGAGGTTGTCAGTCCCTCGGCCTGGACAAGCTTTTCAAGTGAGAAGTGTTGGATCTGAGAGGGACATGACCTCTCAGTGGCTACATTCTCACTACTACTACTACTACTACTATTCTGCACCTCTCCTTCCGACAGTATTTAAGTCTCCGCACTGTCGCTTGATCTTCAGATAGTTCCTGACTATGGAACTGAACTTCTCCAGGCCGAGGGACTGACAACCTCAAATTCTACGACTTCAAGGGTGATGGACTGATTACATCGTCTTCACATCTCTACTGTTCCTGCCTACTTTCTGTATTCGACTGAAGAAGCCTACTGTGTAGGCGAAACGTTTCGGAATAAAGTTGTCTAACTGTTGCATATGTGATTTACCTAACAATCAGCAGAGTTAGCCAGTATCAGTCACCATCAGCACAGTTAGCCAGTATCAGGCATCATCAGCACAGTTAGCCAGTATCAGTCACCATCAGCACAGTTAGCCAGTATCAGTCACCATCAGCACAGTTTGCCAGTATCAATCACCATCAGCACAGTTAGCCAGTATCAGTCACCATCAGCACAGTCAGCTAGTATCAGTCACCATCAGCACAGTTAGCCAGTATCAGTCACCATCAGCACAGTCAGCTAGTATCAGTCACCATCAGCACAGTTAGCCAGTATCAGTCACCATCAGCACAGTCAGCTAGTATCAGTCACCATCAGCACAGTTAGCCAGTATCAATCACCATCAGCACAGTTAGCCAGTATCAGTCACCATCAGCACAGTTAGCCAGTATCAGTCACCATCAGCACAGTTAGCCAGTATCAGTCACCATCAGCACAGTTAGCCAGTATCAGTCACCATCAGCACAGTTTGTCAGTATCAGTCACCATCAGCACAGTTAGCCAGTATCAGTCACCATCAGCACAGTTAGCCAGTATCAGTCACCATCAGCACAGTTTGCCAGTATCAATCACCATCAGCACAGTTAGCCAGTATCAGTCACCATCAGCACAGTCAGCTAGTATCAGTCACCATCAGCACAGTTATCCAGTATCAGTCACCATCAGCACAGTCAGCTAGTATCAGTCACCATCAGCACAGTTAGCCAGTATCAGTCACCATCAGCACAGTTAGCCAGTATCAGTCACCATCAGCACAGTTAGCCAGTATCAGTCACCATCAGCACAGTTAGCCAGTATCAGTCACCATCAGCACAGTCAGCTAGTATCAGTCACCATCAGCACATCGTTCAACACACCCACTTACCTCTAAGTACAGTCCCACCTGACACCACAACTCAACTGATCTTCCACCATCACCTGAGTGCCGCCTCACCCACTGAGGTGTAGTCTCTTATTTCTCCCAAATATTTCACCCAATCAACTCCCCAAAAGGTTTCCTTGTTTCTTGCCACCGGCTCCTAAGTGGCTACTGTTAACTCAGTCACGTATTACTTGCCTTCCCACCACAGAGACCACGTGGGTCTTCTCTCCTTGGCACTCTTTAAGGTGCCATAAAACTGATTCACTCGTGGCATTCCTCTCTTGTGGTGTTAATAATGGCTTATTGTTTCTATAATTGCTTCACTTATATTGTGTACTATACTGATGTGCGCAGTATTGTGTACTACACTGATCTGTGTAGAGGAAGTTAGAGGAAGAGCTGTGTTTCCCTAACACATACACATCACAGAGCATGGTTCTCCTGTCATATTCCACCACATAGATATTCTTGTCGCACTCCACCACGCTGGATGGGTTTTCAGATGAGGTAATGAAATCTGTCAGTCTGAGGTGGGAGGCTTTAGTTGGGGGATATGGTGATCGTCAAGCTTCCCGCTATCAGTTAAGTAACTGTGAATATAACCTTGGTCTGTGTGAACCATACGAAGTATTATTATACAAGAGTTGAATTGGGAGTGACATATCCCTTCCCCACACACATACTTGCACACACACACACACACACACACACACACACACACACACATTCTTAAAATGGTGCAGGAAAACTTGGAGAGGACGGACGCCACAAACACCAGACTACTACGTGACCCCTTATAATGAAACAACCAAGTTAGTTAGTTTGCTGTATATGAAGGTTAATGAACAAGATACATGTGCAACACCCGAGGATATGAGTCAGTGTGTCGGATGTGAAGAAGATGAATGACACACATATATAACACATGTGTAACATCTAAGTATATGAGATAGTTTGCTGGATTTGAAGATGATGATACCCAAGATTTAGCCATGTGTGGTATACGTCTCGCTCATTGTATACAAAAGAACATAAGAAAAAAGGAACACTGAAACAGGCCTACTGGCCCATGCGAGGCAGATCCAAGTTTCCTGCCGGCTTAAGAAAATGACCCAACCTAGACAGGTCAGGTCACATCCACTTAAGGAAGGAGCACGGCGTCAGACCTATTAGCACAAACTAGTCAGAACCAACTCACACCCACCTACACCCACTCATTGTAGATGAATGGTTCAGAGAACCGACATGTTGTTGAATTAGACACATGTGCAACTCTTGGGTATCTTTATTGAGGATACCCAAGAGTTGCACATGTGTCTAATTCAACACCACACCCACTCATGTATTTATCTAACCTATTTTTAAAACCACACAACGTTTTAGCTTCTATGACGGTACTCTGGAGTTTGTTCCACTCATCCACAACTCTGTTACCCTAGATTTAATTTTAAAGGCACATACACTGGACGTGTGTCGCTAAACCTGCATCACACCTGTCTATTAACGTTAAAAAAACTTCCTACTTTGTAATAAGAATTAAAATATATATCTGTATGTACAAAGATATTATGCAAAATTTGCGAACAAGCGAATCCAGATGCAAAACAACCACGGGGGGAGTTGGAAAATAGCTCTAGGCCTTTCGTGTTACAATTAGCACATCATCAGAAGCTTGCAGTGTTGGTGTCAGATGTCCAGAGATGTATTATAAGGGAGTAAATGGGAAAGATAGCAGAGGCAATGGGTGTCCACACACCCATTACCTCTGATATCTGACTTCCCAGGCTGACTTCCCAGTGACCCGAGGCTGACTTCCCAGTGACCCGAAGCTGACTTCCCAGTGACCCGTGACTAACCTCCCAGTGACCCGTGACTGACCTCCCAGTGACCTAAGGCTGACTTCCCAGTGACCCATGACTGACCTTCCAGTGACCCAAGGCTGACTTCCCAGTGACCCGTGACTGTCCTCCCAGTGACCCGAGGCTGAATTCCCAGTGACCCGTGACTGACCTCCCAGTGACCCGAGACTGACCCCACAGTGACCCGACACTGACCTTGTTCCTGGAGGAGGCGTTGGAGCAGTTGAGAATACCCCGGGAATATCAATGCTCCCAAAGATACTCAACACTCTTAACACAAGAAGAATTATCAGATCAAACATAAACAACACATCATAGTATACAACATTCCCCTAAAAATTCATACATATATTATTTTAATATATATATATATATATATATATATAATAATAAATATATTTATATAATATTATATAAATAATATAAATATATAAAAATATAATAATACATAATAAAATATATAAAAATATATATTATATATTTTAAAATATTTATAATTATATATCATACATTATATATAATATTTTTATATATATAAAAAAAATAAAAATATATATATATATTATATATAATATATTATATATATATTTATACATACATATAATTATAAAATATAAAAAATTTAAAAAATAAAAAAATTTATATAATATAATAATAAGTATGTATGAAAATTTTGGGGAAACACAAGGGGAAATCCCACTCTTTTCACTTTCATGTTGGTTTTAAAATTTGACTTAGATATTTCTCAGAATTTGTTAAATGAGATTTAGGGGCCCTTGGTGTTGTCATGTTATTCATAGGGTTTAGTGGTTTCTTCCATGACTATCATGTCACCCCGCTGGGGAGTAAAATACCCAGTACCCCCCACTGGGAGTAACTACACCAGAAACCCCCCAGCTGGGTTATAAAACCATAAACCCCCCTGGGTATAACTACCCAGCCCACCCTGGCTGGTAGTAAATACACCAGTACCACCCCCGGGGGTAGTAACTACACCATACCACCCCAGGCTGTATAAAATACACCAGTACCACCCGGCTGGTAGTAACACACCAGTACCCCCCTGGTGGTAGTAACTACCCAAATACCACCCCGGTGGGAGTAACTACACCGTACCCCCTCTGGGATAAAATACACCAGTACCCCCCAGATTGGTATTACTACAAGGGCACCCAGGCTGGTTAACTTAAAAACCGACCACCCTGGTGGGAGTGACTATCAGTGTCACCCAGGCTGGTAGTAATACACCCCCCAGGTGGTAGTGATCATCAAAAGTCCCCCCCAGTGGTAGTAACTACCCAGTACCACCCCGGATGGATTTACTACATTACCCAGGCGGTGTAACACACCAGTACCACCAGGGTGGTAGTAATAAAAACCATACCACCCTGGGTGGTAGTGCTATCAGTGTCACCCCGGCTGGTAGTAACTACACCATACCACCAGGGCTGGTAGTAACTACACCCTCCACCCGGGCTGGTAGTAACTACCAAGACCACCAGGGCTGGTAGTAACTACACCATACCACCCAGGATGGGAGTGACTTAGTGTCACCCAGGCTGGTAGTAATACACCCGTACCACCGGGGTGGTAGAACACCCAGTACCCCCCCTGGTGTAAAACACCAGTACCCCCAGGCGGTAGTAACAAACCCTACCACCCAGGCTGGGATAACTACACCAGTACCACCCACTGGTAGTAATACACCAGTACCACCCGGCTGGTAGTAACACACCAGTAAACCCCCCGGGTGTAGTAAATAACCCTTCCACCCCGGTGGGATAATACACCAGTAAAAACCCAGGTTGGTAACTAAAACCAGTACCACCCAGGCTGGTAGTAAGGAAACCACCGTCACTCAATGGACAAACTACACCAGTGCCACCCAGGGGAAATAACTACACCAGTGTTTTCCCCGCGGGAGTACTATCAGTGTCACCCAGGCTGGTAGTAACTGTCAATGTCACCCCGGCGGTAGAACTACACCCGTTCCACCCAGATGGGGAATAATTCAGTGCCACCCAGGCTGGTAACTTCAGTGCCACCCGGGTGAAAAAACTATCGTCCACCCGGGTGTTAACTACACCATTGCCAGGAGGGTTGGTGATAAAACCCGTGCCAGCCAGGGTTTAGTGATCCTACACAAGTGGCATGGTGCCAGAGGGCACTCGCCATCACTCAAAAGGGCGCCTCGTAAAACTAACTCCACCATCATGGGTTTTCCCCAAACCAGAAATTGGATTCCCATAATTTTTTTTTCCCCCCATCAGGGATAACAATCTTATATATATTATAATATAATATTATGTGTGTGTGGTGTGTGGTGTGTGTGGTTGTGTGGTGTGTGTGTGTGTGGTGTGTTTTGTGTGAGGTGTGTGTAAAGGTAGAAAGTTGAAAGTGAAATAGAAAAGAGAAAGGTGATGAGGGTATAAAATTTTTTAGATAAAAAAAAATTTTTTGGATATAAAATTTGGGGGAGGAGGAGTATGGAAAATGAATTTTTTCAGACACTTGGGATTTTGACGTGTCGGCGGATGGATTTATAAAAGGGATGAGGTTAAATCATAAAATTTTGGATGGGGGAAAAAAAGGGGGTTAGTGGTGCTTTTGAGGTTTTAATGGGGAGTCAAAAAACTTTTATCAAGGAAACAAAAAAGGGGAAAGGTATGAAAGTAAAATTTTAACCCCAACTCTTATTTTTGGAAATTGAAGTTTTGGGTGGTAAATTCAGCAGCGGGGGGAAAGGGTTTTGGAGGAAATTTGGAGATGTCCTGTCTGGGAAAAGTGGGGGGGTAAATATTATCAAAAAAATTCGGAGTGGGGAAAAATTAGGAAAAAGGTTGGAAAAATAAAAGCTTTAAAGTCAGAGGGCAGAAGGGGGGTTGTTGAGGGGTTTTGGGGTTCATTTAGAGAAAAAGGGATCAAAGAAATTTTGACAGGGAAACATATAAATCTATGGGGGAAGGAAAGGGGGGGAAAGGGGCCCCGCCCTCGAAAAGGGGGGAAAGAGGGGTAAAGGGGGGTTTTTGGGGGCGAGGGGTTTTGGACTTCCAAAAAAGCTTTTGGCATGAGCGTTTTTAGATGGGATGAAGGGAGAGGCGAATGAACTTGGGACCTAACGATCTTTGGGGGTGGGGGAGCGAGGAAAATTTGGGTAAAGGGGGATTCAGGGAAACCGATTTTTTTATAGCCCGGCCTTGGGGTCCGGGGAAAAGGGGAAAAGTACAATTCCTGCATTTTAAAAGGGGGGGTTTTAAAATTTTGGGCAGTTTGGAGGGATATGTTTTGGTATCTATAAAACTTTATATGCTTCTAAACTGTTGTATTCGAGAAACCTCTGCAAAAGCATAAATAAATGTTGAGTTTTGGTGAAAGGGTTGAATGATAAAGGAAAGTATTTTTTTTTTGGGGATTTTCTTTTTTTTAAATATATATTTTATATATAAATATTATATATATTATAAAATTAATAATATATTATAAATATTTTATAATATAAAATATATATATATAATATAATTATTATATATAGGAGAGAGAGAGAGAAAAAAACTTACAAGCACGTCTGACGTTAAACACTCAGGAAGGGAAAAACAACCCCTTATATATTCCCCGCCCGAGACCCGGAAAGTTAATTTCCAGCGACTGAGAAACCCCAGCGGGCAGCATCACGTCATTTTTAAACATGAAGCCGGGCCCTTAAAGGGTCGCCTGCAGCATGCGTAGAGTGAAAACGTTTGGGCCGGGGCTTTTTTTGGGTAATGTTTTTTTAGGAAACTTTTTCGCCAGCCAGGGGTTTCTTCAGTAATAAAAAAAGGTAAAAGTTTAGGAGGAGATGGGGGAAATCGGGTCCCTCAGCCGGAGTCAAAGTTTTGGGCCCAAATTAAGTTTTCCCCGCTGCCCTTTTTAAGCCCGCTACTGTCTTTTTTGGTAATCCCTTTTTTTTGTAAATGGGAGTCTATTGAAAAGTCTTGGCCCCCCTTGCACTTTTTGGGTCTTGCCTTTCATTGCGGCATTTTTGTCATTGAGAGTATGTTCCCCCGGAGTATTTTTTCCCACGGGGAGAATTTTTGGGTCACTGGGAGTAGGGTTTGCCACTGGGGGGTTATTTTAGTCACGGGAGTACGTTGTCCCCCGGGGATTTTGTTTCACGGGGAGTATGTTGTCAGGGAGTATGTTGCCCACGGGGAGAAACGTTGTCCGGGAGCATTTTGTAAACGGAGTAAAATTGTCACGGGGAGTATGTTGTCACTGGGAGTTAATGTCGCGGGGGAGAAATTTTGTCACTGGGAGTATTTTTTCCTCTGGGAGTATGTTGTCACTAGGAGTTTTTTTTGTCCGGGGAAGTATGTTGTCACGGGGAAAAAAATTTGTCACTGGGATATGTTTTCAACTGGGTACTTTTTCATTTGGGAGCATTTTTGCACGGGAAAATTTTTTGTCACTGGGAGTACTTTTGTCACTGGGACATTTTTTGTCACGGGGGAAAGAATGTTGTCATTTGGGAGTATTTTTTCCCATTTGGGAGTATTTTTGCCCACTGGAAGTATGTTTCACTGTATATGTTTCACGGGGAAAAGTTTCATTGGTATTTAGTTTGGGTAAAACTGGGGAAAGGTTAGTCACGGGGAAGAAACTTTGTCACTGGGAGTATGTTTTCACTGGGAAAATTTTTTGTCACGAGTTTTTTTTGTCCGGGGAGTACGTTTTCACTGGGAGCATGTTTCACGGAAAGGAATATTGTCACTGGGAGTATGTTTTTCACTGGGAGTATTTTGTCGCGGGGAGTATTTTTGTCACTGGGAGAAAAGTTGCCCTTTTGGGAGTATGTTGTCACTGGAAAATTTTTGCCCACGGGGAGTAAGTTGTCACTGGGAGTATGTTGTAAACTGTGAGTAGGGTTGTCACGGGAGTACTTGGGTCACTGGGCATGTTGTCACTGGTAGAAAGGGGTTGTCACTGGGAGTACTTTTGGTAAATGGGAGCATGTTGTCACTGGTTGTATGTTGTCACTGGAGTATTTTTGTCACTGGGAGATTTTTGTCACTGGTAGTATGTTGTCACTGGTATTATGTTTCACTGGGAGCATTTTTGTCACGGTAGAAATGTTTTGTTTTCACTGGTAGTATGTTGTCACTGGGAGCATGTTGTCACTGGTAGTATGTTATGGGTTTTCACGGAGATGTTGTCAGGAGTCACTGGTAGTATGTTGTCACTGGGAGCATGTTGTCACTGGTAGTATGTTGTCACTGGGAGCATGTTGTCACTGGTAGTATGTTGTCACTGGGAATATGTAAACGGACACAAGTGCAACTAATACGACATTTTATTGTGGCAACGTTTCGCTCGCCAGAAGCTTTGTCAAGCCGTCTATCTACCTGGAGTCTACTTGGAGGGTGTTCCGGGGGTCAACGCCCCCGCGACCCGGTCCTTAACCAGGCCTCCCGGTGGATCAGGACCGTAACGGCTCCTATGTTACAAATCCCTACTACACATAAGAGCAAAAAGTAGTGTGAGGGACTTGGGAGTGTTAATGGTCACGTAAGTCCCCTCGTCTTCTAATAACATGTTCATTTTCCACTATAATCTACCTTGTCCATTACTATCACATTTGTTTTGTCTTTTTCGTAAGGTGAAGTCCGGGATCTTTTCTTAATTTATGGTATAATTTAACAAATCTTTAATGACAATTGTGATGCAGAGGTCAGACCTATGCATTGACCCCTTGCGTTGACCCCCGGCACACCCTCCAGGTAGATAGACAGCTTGACAAAGCTTCTGGCGAGCGAAACGTTGCCACAATAAAAATGTCGCTTTAGTTGCACTTGTGTCCCTTTGCCTAACATATTGTGGGTAATTCTACTGACATATTTGAACATCTTGGAACAGAGAGGAGCAGGAGCGCCCCACGCAGTTACCTGCACGGGGAGGGGCGGCACTGGTTGAGGTACGTGCTGTCACCAACAGCCTTACTGATCAAGGGCCAGGCCTCCTTTTTCCGACGGAGGATCGAGTCTTCCACCAGCCCCTTGCGCTCTAAACCCACACGTCTAGAGCCTCAGCAAATGCAATTCCGGCCGCAGTAAGAGGGGTGGGGTGTAGAGAGGGGAGAAAATCACACGTCCAGGGGGTAACTGTGTAATATGCTGGTTTGTAGGGGAGGGGAGAGTTAGGTGAGGAAGGGGAGGGGAAAACGAGGGGAAGGTGTTGGTAGAGCTATAAATCAGTATGTGTGCTTCAGAGCAGCAATACTGTTGCCATCACTGTGTTATATGAGAGTGCTAGGTTATCTTAACAGAGGAGGAGGAGGAGGGTTGGGAAGGAGACGTATGGCAGTAGACACAGAAGAGACAGCGATGTATACTTAATTTAGTTGCAGCTCTCAAAGGCACTCGTCGATAGACACTTAGTCTTGCGTGTACTCACCTAATTGTAATGATGGGGATTGAGTCTCAGCTCCTGGCCTGTGTGTGTGTGTGCTCACCTAATTGTGGTTGCAGGGGTCGGTTAAGATAAGATAAGATAAGATTTCGTTCGGATTTTTAACCCCGGAGGGTTAGCCACCCAAGAAAGTCAGTGCGTCATCGAGGACTGTCTAACTTATTTCCATTGGGGTCCTTAATCTTGTCCCCCAGGATGCGACCCACACCAGTCGACAAACACCCAGGTACCTATTTGCTGCTAGGTGAACAGGACAACAGGTGTAAGGAAACGTGTCGAAATGTTTCCACCCGCCGGGAATCGAACCCGGGCCCTCCGCGTGTGAAGCGGGAGCTTTAGCCACCGGGCCACCCGCCACCAGGCCACCGGGCCACCCGCCACCAGGCCACCGGGCCACCCGCCACCAGGCCACCGGGCCTCTTCACTGGTCTGTGTGTTCATCTAATTGTGATTGCAGGAGTCGTTTCATAGCTCCTGGCCCTGCCTCTTCACTGGTGTGTGTTCACCTAATTGTGATTGCAAGGGTTGAGTCATAGGTCCTGGCCCTTCCTCTTCACTGGTGTGTGTGTTCACCTAATTGTGATTGCAGGGGTCGATTCATAGCTCCTGGCCCTGCCTCTTCACTGGTGTGTGTTCACTTAATTGTGATTGCAGGAGTCGTTTCATAGCTCCTGTCCCTGCCTCTTCACTGGTGTGTGTTCACTTAATTGTGATTGCAGGAGTCGTTTCATAGCTCCTGGCCCTTCCTCTTCACTGGTGTGTGGGGGGGGGCGGCCTTGGAAGGTGTACACAAACCAGAGCATCGCTGGAATATAACGTGTCTGGCAGTGACACTCCCTGGGGAGATATGTTTCACCCCAGTCCACTCCCCCACACCCCTACTCATCTCCTCCCCTCCTCTCTCTCTCTCTCTCTCTCTCTCTCTCCCACACACACACACACACACACCAGTAATAATACACGAGACAGAATGATTACTGCATGTATAATTGTGTGTACTGAATGAGAGAGAGAGAAACAGAGATAGGGAGGAAAAAGAGAGCAGAAAGGAGTAATTAAGAGCCTGGGAGAACGGATTGTCCTTATTATCTATTAAAATAAGCGAAACAGAGAGATTGGAGTGAGGAGGGAGAGAGAGAGAGAGAGCTGAAGTAGGAGAAGAGAGGGATGGACGTTCTATAGAGGAGGAAAGAGAGGAATAGAGGAATGATGGGAACTAAAAGAGAGCTAGGCAGGAAGAACGGCACCCCTGTGGTAGTTAACTTTATAGCTGTGTAATTAGCCTGATAGCTGGGTGATTAGTCTGTTAGCTGGGGGATTAGCCTGATACCTGTGTAATCAGTCTAATAACTGGGTGATTAGTCTGATAGGTAATTAGTCTGATAGCTGGGTGACTAGTCTGATAGCCGGATAATTAGCCTATAACCTGGTAATTAACCTCATATCCGGGTGATTAGCCTAAAGCCCGTTAATTAGCCTGATAGCCGGGTAATTAACCTGATAGCCGGTCAAAGGGATCTGCTGTGATCTCTTACTCGTTTATACAACTTTGCAAGCTCCTGATGATGTGTTGATTGCAACACGAAAGGTCTAGAGCTATCATTCAAATCCCCTCCCGTGGTTGTTTTGCAGGTCATTGGTCACCACCTCACCATGGTTGACCCACACCTGGTTAACCCCACACTTGGTCACCACCTCACCATGGTTGACCCACACCTGGTTAACCCCACACTTGGTCACCACCTCACCATGGTTGACCCACACCTGGTTGACCTCACACTTGGTCGCCACCTCACCGTGGTTGACCCACACCTGGTTAACCCCACACTTGGTCACCACCTCACCATGGTTGACCCACACCTGGTTGACCCCACACTTGGTCACCACCTCACCATGGTTGACCCACACCTGGTTAACCCCACACTTGGTCACCACCTCACCATGGTTGACCCACACCTGGTTAACCCCACACTTTGTCACCACCTCACCATGGTTGACCCACACTTGGTTGACCTCACACTTGGTCGCCACCTCACCATGGTTGACCCACACCTGGTTAACCCCACACTTGGTCACCACCTCACCATGGTTGACCCACACCTGGTTGACCCCACACTTGGTCACAACCTCACCATGGTTGACCCACACCTGGTTGACCTCACACTTGGTCACCACCTCACCATGGTTGACCCACACCCGGTTGACCTCACACTTGGTCACCACCTCACCATGGTTGACCCACACCTGGTTGACCTCACACTTGGTCACCACCTCACCATGGTTGACCCACACCTGGTTGACCCCACACTTGGTCACCACCTCACCATGGTTGACCCACACCCGGTTGACCTCACACTTGGTCACCACCTCACCATGGTTGACCCACACCCGGTTGACCTCACACTTGGTCACCACCTCACCATGGTTGACCCACACCTGGTTGACCTCACACTTGGTCACCACCTCACCATGGTTGACCCACACCTGGTTGACCCCACACTTGGTCACCACCTCAACCATGGTTGACCCACAACCCGGTTGACTCACACTTGGTCACCACCTCACCATGGTTGACCACACCTGGTTGACCTCACACTTGGTCACCACCTCACCATGGTTGACCCACACCTGGTTAACCCCACACTTGGTCACCACCTCACCATGGTTGACCCACACCCGGTTGACCTCACACTTGGTCACCACCTCACCATGGTTGACCCACACCCGGTTGACCCCACACTTGGTCACCACCTCACCATGGTTGACCCACACCTGGTTGACCCCACACTTGGTCACCACCTCACCATGGTTGACCCACACCTGGTTGACCTCACACTTGGTCACCACCTCACCATGGTTGACCCACACCCGGTTGACCTCACACTTGGTCACCACCTCACCATGGTTGACCCACACCTGGTTGACCTCACACTTGGTCACCACCTCACCATGGTTGACCCACACCTGGTTGACCCCACACTTGGTCACCCTCACCATGGTTGACCCACACCTGGTTGACCCCACACTTGGTCACCACCTCACATGGTTGACCCACAACCTGGTTGACCCCACACTTGGTACCACCTCACCATGGTTGACCCACACACTGGTTGACCCCACACTTGGTCACCACCTCACCATGGTTGACCCACACCTGGTTGACCCCACACTTGGTCACCACCTCACCATGGTTGACCCACACCTGGTTAACCCCACACTTGGTCACCACCTCACCATGGTTGACCCACACCTGGTTAACCCCACACTTTGTCACCACCTCACCATGGTTGACCCACACTTGGTTGACCTCACACTTGGTCACCACCTCACATGGTTGACCCACACCTGGTTGACCCCACACTTGGTCACCACCTCACCATGGTTGACCCACACCTGGTTGACCTCACACTTGGTCACCACCTCACCATGGTTGACCCACACTGGTTGACCCCACACTTGGTCACCACCTCACCATGGTTGACCCACACCTGGTTGACCCCACTTGGTCACCACCTCACCATGGTTGACCCACACCTGGTTGACCCCACACTTGGTCACCACCTCACCATGGTTGACCCACACCTGGTTGACCCCACACTTGGTCACCACCTCACCATGGTTGACCCACACCTGGTTGACCCCACACTTGGTCACCACCTCACCATGGTTGACCCACACCTGGTTAACCCCACACTTTGTCACCACCTCACCATGGTTGACCCACACTTGGTTGACCTCACACTTGGTCACCACCTCACCATGGTTGACCCACACCTGGTTGACCCCACACTTGGTCACCACCTCACCATGGTTGACCCACACCTGGTTGACCCCACACTTGGTCACCACCTCACCATGGTTGACCCACACCTGGTTGACCCCACACTTGGTCACCACCTCACCATGGTTGACCCACACCTGGTTGCCACATCATCATCATCATCATAATAATAATAATAATAATAATAATAATAATAACATTAATAACAATAATAATAATGACATTAATAATAATAATAATAATAATAATAATAATAATAATGATAATAATAATAATAATAATACCTGTCTATGGCCCGCCTGAATCGAGGACTCCAGGCAGGGTAGAAGCTGTAGCAGGGCATCTCCGGCCTTGTGCTCTGACTACATAAGGTCGAGAACAGCTTAGGGCAATATGGTATGTCAGGGTGGGCCTGTATACAGCTCCAGCATCGTATTTCCGCCCTTATGTACACTTGTCACAGTCATTTTATTTCTCTAATCTTGCGTCACCTTTTCTTTCAGAAATCGTTTAGGCTTAGGCTGGGCCAGTAGGCCTACCAACACTGCACCTCTGTTATTACGTTGTTACACTAGGCAGTGAATGATCCTTACGGATTTAGTTCTTTCTTGTGAATATAGTAATGGTAATAATAATAATAATAATAATAATAATAATAGTAACAGCAATAATGATGTTGATTTTGTAGTCTGGGGTCACAGTGTACAAGTGTGTTGATCTTATAGCCTGGGGGGTCACAGTGTACAAGTGTGTTGATCTTATAGCCTGGGGGGTCACAGTGTACAAGTGTGTTGATCTTATAGCCTGGGGGGTCACAGTGTACAAGTGTGTTGATCTTATAGCCTGGGGGTCACAGTGTACAAGTGTGTTGATCTTATAGCCTGGGGGGTCACAGTGTACAAGTGTGTTGATCTTATAGCCTGGGGGGTCACAGTGTACAAGTGTGTTGATCTTATAGCCTGGGGGGTCACAGTGTACAAGTGTGTTGATCTTATAGCCTGGGGGTCACAGTGTACAAGTGTAGTTGATCTTATAGCCTGGGGGGTCACAGTGTACAAGTGTGTTGATCTTATAGCCTGGGGGGGTCACAGTGTACAAGTGTGTTGATCTTATAGCCTGGGGGGTCACAGTGTACAAGTGTGTTGATCTTATAGCCTGGGGGGTCACAATGTACAAGTGTGTTGATTTTGTAGCCTGGGGCCACAGTGTACAAGTGTGCTGATCATGTAACCTGGGGTCACAGTGTACAAGTGTGTTGATCTTATAGCCTGGGGGGGTCACAATGTACAAGTGTGTTGATTTTGTAGCCTGGGGCCACAGTGTACAAGTGTGCTGATCATGTAACCTGGGGTCACAGTGTACAAGTGTGTTGATCTTGTAGCCTGGGGGATCACAGTGTACAAGTGTGCTGATCATGTAGCCCGGGGTCACATTGTACAAGTGTGTTGATTTTGTAGCCTGGGGTCACAGTGTACAAGTGTGTTGATCTTGTAGCCTGGGGTCACAGTGTACAAGTGTGTTGATCTTGTAGCCTGGGGTCACAGTGTACAAGTGTGTTGATCTTGTAGCCTGGGGTCACAGTGTACAAGTGTGTTGATCATGTAGCCTGGGTCACAGTGTACAAGTGTGCTGATCATGTAGCCTGGGGTCACTGTACAAGTGTGCTGATCATGTAGCCTGGGTCACAGTGTACAAGTGTGCTGATCATGTAGCCTGGGGTCACAGTGTACAAGTGTGCTGATCATGTAGCCTGGGGCACAGTGTACAAGTGTGCTGATCATGTAGCCTGGGTCACAGTGTACAAGTGTGCTGATCATGTAGCCTGGGGTCACAGTGTACAATGTGCTGATCATGTAGCCTGGGTCACAGTGTACAAGTGTGCTGATCATGTAGCTGGGGTCACAGTGTACAAGTGTGCTGATCATGTAGCCTGGGGCCACAGTGTACAAGTGTGGTGATCATGTAGCCTGGGTCACAGTGTACAAGTGTGCTGATCATGTAGCCTGGGTCACAGTGTACAAGTGTGCTGATCATGTAACCTGGGGTCACAGTGTACAAGTGTGCTGATCATGTAGCCTGGGGTCACAGTGTAAAAGTGTGTTGGTCATGTAGTCTGGGGTCACAGTGTACAAGTGTGTTGATCATGTAGCCTGGGTCACAGTGTACAAGTGTGCTGATCATGTAGCCTGGGTCACAGTGCACAAGTGTGCTGATCATGTAGCCTGGGTCACAGTGTACAAGTGTGCTGATCATGTAGCCTGGGGTCACAGTGTACAAGTGTGCTGATCATATAGCCTTGGGTCACAGTGTACAAGTGTGTTGATCATGTAGCCTGGGTCACAGTGTACAAGTGTGCTGATCATGTAGCCTTGGTCACAGTGTACAAGTGTGCTGATCATGTAGCCTGGGTCACAGTGTACAAGTGTGCTGATATTGTAGCCTGGGGTCACAGTGTACAGGTGTGCTGATCGTGTAGCCTGGGGTCACAGTGTACAAGTGTGCTGATCATGTAGCCTGGGTCACAGTGTACTAGTGTGCTGATCATGTAGCCTGGGTCACAGTGTACAAGTGTGCTGATCATGTAGCCTGGGGTCACAGTGTACAAGTGTGCTGATCATGTAGCCTGGGTCACAGTGTACAAGTGTGTTGATCATGTAGCCTGGAGTCACAATGTACAAGTGTGCTGATCATGTAGCCTGGGTCACAGTGTACAAGTGTGCTGATCATGTAGCCTGGGGTCACAGTGTACAAGTGTGCTGATCATGTAACCTGGGGTCACAGTGTACAAGTGTGCTGATCATGTAGCCTGGGGTCACAGTGTACAAGTGTGCTGATCATGTAGCCTGGGTCACAGTGTACAAGTGTGCTGATCATGTAGCCTGGGTCACAGTGTACAGGTGTGCTGATCATGCAGCCTGGGGCCACAGTGTACAAGTGTGCTGATCATGTAGCCTGGAGTCACAATGTGCAAGTGTGCTGATCATGTAGCCTGGGGTCACAGTGTACAAGTGTGCTGATCATGTAGCCTGGGTCACAGTGTACAAGTGTGCTGATCATGTAGCCTGGGGTCACAGTGTACAAGTGTGCTGATCATGTAGCCTGGGGTTACAGTGTACAATTGTGCTGATCATGTAGCCTGGGGTCACAGTGTACAAGTGTGCTGATCATGTAGCCTGGGGTCACTGTGTACAAGTGTGCTGATCATGTAGCCTGGGTCACAGTGTACAAGTGTGCTGATCATGTAGCCTGGGTCACAGTGTACAAGTGTGCTGATCATGTAGCCTTGGGTCACAGTGTACAAGTGTGCTGATCATGTAGCCTGGGTCACAGTGTACAAGTGTGCTGATCATGTAGCCTGGGGTCACAGTGTACAAGTGTGCTGATCATGTAGCCTGGGGTCACAGTGTACAAGTGTGCTGATCATGTAGCCTGGGGTCACAGTGTACAAGTGTGCTGATCATGTAGCCTGGGTCACAGTGTACAAGTGTGCTGATCATGTAGCCTGGGGTCACAGTGTACAAGTGTGCTGATCATGTAGCCTGGGGTCACAGTGTACAAGTGTGCTGATCATGTAGCCTGGGGTCACAGTGTACAAGTGTGCTGATCATGTAGCCTGGGTCACATTGTACAAGTGTGCTGATCATGTAGCCTGGGGTCACAGTGTACAAGTGTGCTGATCATGTAGCCTGGGTCACAGTGTACAAGTGTGCTGATCATGTAGCCTGGGGTCACAGTGTACAAGTGTGCTGATCATGTAGCCTGGGTCACAGTGTACAAGTGTGCTGATCATGTAGCCTGGGTCACAGTGTACAAGTGTGCTGATCATGTAGCCTGGGGTCACAGTGTACAAGTGTGCTGATCATGTAGCCTGGGTCACAGTGTACAAGTGTGCTGATCATGTAGCCTGGGGTCACAGTGTACAAGTGTGCTGATCATGTAGCCTGGGGTCACAGTGTACAAGTGTGCTGATCATGTAGCCTGGGTCACAGTGTACAAGTGTGCTGATCATGTTGCCTGGGGTCACAGTGTACAAGTGTGCTGATCATGTAGCCTGGGGTCACAGTGTACAAGTGTGCTGATCATGTAGCCTGGGGTCACAGTGTACAAGTGTGCTGATCATGTAGCCTGGGGTCACAGTGTACAAGTGTGCTGATCATGTAGCCTGGGGTCACAGTGTACAAGTGTGCTGATCATGTAGCCTGGGGTCACAGTGTACAAGTGTGCTGATCATGTAGCCTGGGGTCACAGTGTACAAGTGTGCTGATCATGTAGCCTGGGGTCACAGTGTACAAGTGTGCTGATCATGTAGCCTGGGTCACAGTGTACAAGTGTGCTGATCATGTAGCCTGGGGTCACAGTGTACAAGTGTGCTGATCATGTAGCCTGGGGTCACAGTGTACAAGTGTGCTGATCATGTAGCCTGGGTCACAGTGTACAAGTGTGCTGATCATGTACCTGGGGTCACAGTGTACAAGTGTGCTGATCATGTAGCCTTGGGTCACAGTGTACAAGTGTGCTGATCATGTAGCCTGGGTCACAGTGTACAAGTGTGCTGATCATGTAGCCTGGGGTCACAGTGTACAAGTGTGCTGATCATGTAGCCTGGGGTCACAGTGTACAAGTGTGCTGATCATGTAGCCTGGGGTCACAGTGTACAAGTGTGCTGATCATGTAGCCTGGGGTCACAGTGTACAAGTGTGCTGATCATGTAGCCTGGGGTCACAGTGTACAAGTGTGCTGATCATGTAGCCTGGGGTCACAGTGTACAAGTGTGCTGATCATGTAGCCTGGGGTCACAGTGTACAAGTGTGCTGATCATGTAGCCTGGGTCACATTGTACAAGTGTGCTGATCATGTAGCCTGGGGTCACAGTGTACAAGTGTGCTGATCATGTAGCCTGGGTCACAGTGTACAAGTGTGCTGATCATGTAGCCTGGGGTCACAGTGTACAAGTGTGCTGATCATGTAGCCTGGGTCACAGTGTACAAGTGTGCTGATCATGTAGCCTGGGTCACAGTGTACAAGTGTGCTGATCATGTAGCCTGGGGTCACAGTGTACAAGTGTGCTGATCATGTAGCCTGGGTCACAGTGTACAAGTGTGCTGATCATGTAGCCTGGGGTCACAGTGTACAAGTGTGCTGATCATGTAGCCTGGGGTCACAGTGTACAAGTGTGCTGATCATGTAGCCTGGGTCACAGTGTACAAGTGTGCTGATCATGTTGCCTGGGGTCACAGTGTACAAGTGTGCTGATCATGTAGCCTGGGGTCACAGTGTACAAGTGTGCTGATCATGTAGCCTGGGGTCACAGTGTACAAGTGTGCTGATCATGTAGCCTGGGGTCACAGTGTACAAGTGCGCTGATCATGTAGCCTGGGGTCACAGTGTACAAGTGTGCTGATCATGTAGCCTGGGGTCACAGTGTACAAGTGTGCTGATCATGTAGCCTGGGTCACAGTGTACAAGTGTGCTGATCATGTAGCCTGGGGTCACAGTGTACAAGTGTGCTGATCATGTAGCCTGGGTCACAGTGTACAAGTGTGCTGATCATGTAGCCTGGGGTCACAGTGTACAAGTGTGCTGATCATGTAGCCTGGGTCACAGTGTACAAGTGTGCTGATCATGTAGCCTGGGGTCACAGTGTACAAGTGTGCTGATCATGTAGCCTGGGTCACAGTGTACAAGTGTGCTGATCATGTAGCCTGGGTCACAGTGTACAAGTGTGCTGATCATGTAGCCTGGGTCACAGTGTACAAGTGTGCTGATCATGTAGCCTGGGGTCACAGTGTACAAGTGTGCTGATCATGTAGCCTGGGGTCACAGTGTACAAGTGTGCTGATCATGTAGCCTGGGGCCACAGTGTACAAGTGTGCTGATCATGTAGCCTGGGGTCACAGTGTACAAGTGTGCTGATCATGTAGCCTGGGGTCACAGTGTACAAGTGTGCTGATCATGTAGCCTGGGGCCACAGTGTACAAGTGTGCTGATCATGTAGCCTGGGGTCACAGTGTACAAGTGTGCTGATCATGTAGCCTGGGTCACAGTGTACAAGTGTGCTGATCATGTAGCCTGGGTCACAGTGTACAAGTGTGCTGATCATGTAGCCTGGGGTCACAGTGTACAAGTGTGCTGATCATGTAGCCTGGGGTCACAGTGTACAAGTGTGCTGATCATGTAGCCTGGGGTCACAGTGTACAAGTGTGCTGATCATGTAACCTGGGGTTACACTACAACGCTGTTCTGCTCTCCAGGTAACAGAATGAACCACATAATCCATACCACGGGCAGGATTTGAACCCGCGGTCAGAGAGTCTGGAGTTTTGAGACTCTCTGACCGCGGGTTCAAATCCTGCCCGGGGTATGGTTTGTTTGCAATCGTGTCATTACGATTTCGTGAGTCATGGACCACATATTGTCTCGTAGAGCGTACAGTGAGGGTACAAGAGAATGGAGAAAAGTAGTACTGAGAATGTAGCACCGTGATACATCTTCCAGTAATGGTATCGTACTAAAGATCGATACCATGCCTAACCCTTCTAGGGTAGGGTAGGTGCCAGAGCCCGAGCCTTTAGCTCATAAGACTGTCATTCTCATTAGCCCCCTTGGGGCGGGGATGGCAGACCAGAGAGGCCTAGCTTGTGGCTAGGCCTGGGGACAGTTGGTCCCAAAGATGAGGAGGTACTTGTGCCTCCTCCCATGGGAGACTTAGGTCTCAGACACTCCCTAGAGATTATTATTATAATCAAAAAGAAGCGCTAAGCCACAAGGACTATACAGACTCCCTAGAGAGGGAGTCAAGGCCGGGCCACCACTTGGAAAAGGCCCGGGCCGGGAGAATACCGGCGAATATTTAATAATAATAAGGTATCGTACAGAAAGATTTACAAATATTTCTTGCATTTTCCTGTTAAAACTAATGGTTTCTCGCAATATTCACTTGAGAACTGGTAATCAGTTCTCGGTTGAATATTGTGAGAAACGTGTAACTCTGCGGTACATTTAAATACAATACAGTTTAGTTCTAAAGAGATGTAGACACGAACACGAAATTGGAACCACTGCAACCACTGGTGTTAAGTCCACCAGTCTTGACGAGGCTGTGGGACTCATCACCACACACTTCTCCTCAACTACTGGTGTTGTCCGGTCAAGAGCTGGCTTCACCTTCATCCACTTCCCTGTTCGTATATTTCATAGCAGCAAATATTTAATAAAGGGAAATGCTAGGGAAAGTCAGTACAGAAGGTAATGTCTCAGAACAGGCTTCCTAGGTAGGAAAGAAAATATTTCACCGTTGGTATCTGTTACGAAGCACATGCATTCTTGGCAGGTAATTCTGTCTGATGAGAAGGCTAGTTGAGAATGGTTGGTTTAGAGAAAGACCTGCCTAGTTTGGGCCAGTAGACCTGATGCAGTGTTCGTCCATGCTTATAATTAGAGCATAAATAAGGAGTACCTACTGGTCCAAGCCAGTCAGATTCAACTCACACCCACTCATGTATTTGTTTAACCTTTGCTTATGTTATTACGCCCCCAGCACAGCTGAGGTCACGTGCCAGCGTCAAGTAATCATCAGTAAGCTACAGCAAGCCAAGGAGCAAATAACATCTGTGACCTTAATTGTAGCTTGAGGGTCAACAAGAAGCAAATCCGGCAAATATTAAATCAAAGAGGGAGGTCCAGGAGCTGAGACTTAACCCCTTCATTCTCCCTCTCGCCCTCGCTACCACTTCGATGTCATAAGCGCATTCAGATCCGCAGTTTGGTATAAAAAGACATCCTGATGTTAAACGCTGATGCTACGCCAAGGTACAAACAGACAGACTGATATAAGCACAGACCGCAGTAAATTGCCGGTGGGAAATGCTGCATCTGGCGACTGAAAGAGAAAGATCTTTCCAACGCTACGAAGATCAATCTGAGTGTTCCCTCGAGTATTATCTGTTGACCAGCTAGGCAACAGCAAGAATACATAGTCGCTCCCCACCACTGGACACAGCTGAGGTAGTTGTATAGCTTATCAACACATAGCCACTACTGAGATAGCTGGGTCTACCCCAGGACTATCACATTAAGTCATAGAGGGCACGTATAAGTTCTGTCAAGCACCTTAACTACTGGGAACGCTTGGAAGCAATTGACTTGTACTCGTTGGAACTCAGGAGAGAGAGATATATCATAATCTACACTTGGAAAATCCTGGATGGAATGGTCCCGAATCTGCACACATAAATCACTCCCTACGAAAGTAAAAGACTGGGCAGGCGATGCAAAATACCCCCAATTAAAAGTAGGGGCGCCATTAGTACACTAAGAGAAAACACCATAAGTGTCTGGGGCCCAAGACTGTTCAACAGCCTCCCATCAAGCATTAGGGGAATTACCAATAAACCCCTGGCTGCCTTCAAGAGAGAGCTGGACAGATACCTAAAGTCAGAGCCGGATCAGCCGGGCTGTGGTTCGTACGTTGGACTGCGTGCGGCCAGCAGTAACAGCCTGGTTGATCAGGCCCTGATCCATCGGGAGGCCTGGTCATGGACCGGGCCGCGGGGGCGTTGATCCCCGGAATAACCTCCAGGTATCACAGTACTGCACACAGGCCACTGGGTCTACCCCAAGACTATCACAGTACGACACAGGCAAAACACAGGTTACAATCCTTTCCTCTTGAACATTTCTACCTTCGTTCAGGCGATGTTTCATATATATATATATATATATATATATATATATATATATATATATATATATATTATATATATATATATATATATATATATATATATATATATATATATATATATATATATATATATATATATATATATATATATATATATATATATATATATATTATATCTACTGGTAGTATGTGGAAAAATGTTGAACCACAAATGTTTACACAATGTTTTTTTAAATGTATTCATGAGACCCCCCCCCCCCTTTTATTTTTTTTACTAAAGCTGTTTTACTTTTTTTTTTTTTTTTAAACTTTATAACTTAAGTTACACAAATTTATAAGTGGGAATAAGGCTGGCGTTGAGGAGGCTGTGAATCCCACTGTTGGTAGGCCTACTGCAGAGTTTCTGGTTCTTACGTCACCAGTACCTGGCTCTATGTTCTCCCTCCCAGTACCTACAACAGTGACCAGTACCTGGCTCTGTTTTTACTCCCAGTACCTACGACAGTGACCAGTACCTGGCTCTAAGCTCTCTCTCCCAGCACCTACAACAGTGACCAGTACCTGGCTCTAAGCTCTCTCTCCCAGCACCTACAACAGTGACCAGTACCTGGCTCTAAGCTCTCTCTCCCAGCACCTACAACAGTGACCAGTACCTGGCTCTAAGCTCTCTCTCCCAGCACCTACAACAGTGACCAGTACCTGGCTCTAAGCTCTCTCTCCCAGCACCTACAACAGTGACCAGTACCTGGCTCTAAGCTCTCTCTCCCAGCACCTACAACAGTGACCAGTACCTGGCTCTAAGCTCTCTCTCCCAGCACCTACAACAGTGACCAGTACCTGGCTCTAAGCTCTCTCTCCCAGCACCTACAACAGTGACCAGTACCTGGCTCTAAGCTCTCTCTCCAGCACCTACAACAGTGACCAGTACCTGGCTCTAAGCTCTCTCTCCCAGCACCTACAACAGTGACCAGTACCTGGCTCTAAGCTCTCTCTCCCAGCACCTACAACAGTGACCAGTACCTGGCTCTAAGCTCTCTCTCCCAGCACCTACAACAGTGACCAGTACCTGGCTCTAAGCTCTCTCTCCCAGCACCTACAACAGTGACCAGTACCTGGCTCTAAGCTCTTCCAGTACCTAGAAACTACTTAATCTAGCCCTGGCAATCCCCGTGCAGGGTCGTGGGAATCGCCAGGAATGGAGCCGGAACCCTGTGAAATTTCCTGGATGAGTTAGCACCCAGTGTTTTGCAAAGTGTGTGCGTGTGTGTGTGTATGTGTGTATGTGTGTGTGTATGTATGTGTG
>NC_069490.1:7091569-7099069 GCF_026875155.1 Cherax quadricarinatus
TACACCTGCCTTCACCAATGTACCACCACACTGCCTTCACCACATGTACCACCACACCTGCCTTCACCACATGTACCACTACACCTGCCTTCACCACATGTACCACTACACCTGCCTTCACCACATTACCACCACAACCTGCCTTCACCACATGTACCACTACACCTGCCTTAAACAACATGTACCACCACACCTGCCTTCACCACATGTACCACCACACCTGCCTCCACCACACCTGCCTTCACCACATGTACCACTACACCTGCCTTCACCACATGTACCACTACACCTGCCTTCACCACATGTACCACCACACCTGCCTTCACCACATGTACCACTACACCTGCCTTCACCACATGTACCACCACACCTGCCTCCACCACACCTGCCTTCACCACATGTACCACTACACCTGCCTTCACCACATGTACCACCACACCTGCCTTCACCACATGTACCACCACACCTGCCTTCACCACATGTACCACCATACCTGCCTTCACCACATGTACCACCACACCTGCCTTCACCACATGTACCACCATACTGCCTTCACCACATGTACCACCACACCTGCCTTCACCACATGTACCACCACACCTGCCTTCACCACATGTACCACTACACCTGCCTTCACCACATGTACCACCACACCTGCCTTCACCACATGTACCACCACACCTCCCTTCACCACATGTACCACCACACCTGCCTCCCCACACCTGCCTTCACCACATGAAACCACTAACACCTGCCTTCACCACATGTACCACCACAACCTGCCTTCACCACATGACCCTAACAACCACTGCCTTCACCACATTGTACCACCACACCTGCCTTCACCACATGTACCCCACCTGCCTTCACCACATGTACCACAAAACCCCTTCACCACATGTAACCACACACCTGCCTTCACCACATGTACCACCACACCTGCCTTCACCACATGTACCACCACACCTGACCACCACACCTGCCTTCACCACATGTACCACAAACACCTGCCTTCACCACATGTACCACCACACCTCCCTTCACCACATGTACCACTACACCTGCCTTCACCACATGTACCACCACACCTGCCTTCACCACATTGTACCACTACACCTGCCTTCACCACATGTACCACCACACCTGCCTTCACCACATGTACCACCACACCTGCCTCCACCACACCTGCCTTCACCACATGTACCACTACACCTGCCTTCACCACATGTACCACTACACCTGCCTTCACCACATGTACCACCACACCTGCCTTCACCACATGTACCCCACACCTGCCTTCACCACATGTACCACTACACCTGCCTTCACCACATGTACCACCACACCTGCCTTCACCACATGTACCACAAAACACCTGCCTCCACCACATGTACCACCACACCCTGCCTCCACCACATGTACCACCACACCTGCCTTCACCACATGTACCACCACACCTGCCTCCACCACACCTGCCTTCACCACATGTACCACCACACCTGCCTTCACCACATGTACCACCACACCTGCCTCCACCACATGTACCACCACACCTGCCTTCACCACATGTACCACCACACCTGCCTCCACCACACCTGCCTTCACCACATGTACCCCCCACACCTGCCTTCACCACATGTACCACCACACCTGCCTCCACCACACCTGCCTTCACCACATGTACCACCACACCTGCCTTCACCACATGTACCACTACACCTGCCTTCACCACATGTACCACCACACCTGCCTTCACCACATGTACCACCACACCTGCCTTCACCACATGTACCACCATACCTGCCTTCACCACATGTACCACCATACCTGCCTTCACCACATGTACCACCACACCTGCCTCCACCACACCTGCCTTCACCACATGTACCACTACACCTGCCTTCACCACATGTACCACCACACCTGCCTTCACCACATGTACCACTACACCTGCCTTCACCACATGTACACCACACCTGCCTCCACCACATGTACCACCACACCTGCCTTCACCACATGTACCACCACACCTGCCTCCACCACACCTGCCTTCACCACATGTACCACCACACCTGCCTTCACCACATGTACCACCACACCTGCCTCCACCACATCTGCCTTCACCACATGTACCACCACACCTGCCTTCACCACATGTACCACTACACCTGCCTTCACCACATGTACCACCACACCTGCCTTCACCACATGTACCACCACACCTGCCTTCACCACATGTACCACCATACCTGCCTTCACCACATGTACCACCATACCTGCCTTCACCACATGTACCACCACACCTGCCTCCACCACACCTGCCTTCCCACCACATGTACCACTACACCTGCCTTCACCACATGTACCACCACACCTGCCTTCACCACATGTACCACTACACCTGCCTTCACCACATGTACCACCACACCTGCCTCCACCACATGTACCACCACACCTGCCTTCACCACATGTACCACCACACCTGCCTCCACCACACCTGCCTTCACCACATGTACCACCACACCTGCCTTCACCACATGTACCACCAAAACCTGCCTCCACCACACCTGCCTTCACCACATGTACCACCACACCTGCCTTCACCACATGTACCACTACACTGCCTTCACCACATGTACCACCACACCTGCCTTCACCACATGTACCCACCACACCTGCCTTCCACCACATGTACCACCATACCTGCCTTCACCACATGTACCACCATACCTGCCTTCACCACATGTACCACCAACACCTGCCTCCACCACACCTGCCTTCACCACATGTACCACTACACCTCCCTTTCACCACATGTACCACCACAACCTGCCTTCACCACATGTACCACTACACCTGCCTTCAACCACATGTACCACCACACCTGCCTTCACCACATGTACCACCACCCCCTGCCTTCACCACATGTACCACCAACACCTGCCTTCACCACATGTACCACCACACCTGCCTCCACCACATGTACCACCACACCTGCCTTCACCACATGTACCACCACACCTGCCTTCACCACATGTACCACCACACCTGCCTTCACCACATGTAACCACTACACCTGCCTTCACCACATGTACCACTACACCTGCCTTCACCAACATGTACCACCACACCTGCCTCCACCACACCTGCCTTCACCACATGTACCACCACACCTGCCTTCACCACATGTACCACTACACCTGCCTTCACCACATGTACCACTACACCTGCCTTCACCACATGTACCACCACACCTGCCTTCACCACATGTACCACTACACCTGCCTTCACCACATGAAACCACTACACCTGCCTTCACCACATGTACCACTACACCTGCCTTCACCACATGTACCACCACACCTGCCTCCACCACAATGAAACCACCACACCTGCCTCCACCACATGTACCACCACACACCTGCCTTCACCACATGTACCACCACACCTGCCTCCACCACACCTGCCTTCACCACATGTACCACCACACCTGCCTTCACCACATGTACCACTACACTGCCTCCACCACATGTACCCACACCTGCCTCCACCACATGTACCACCACACCTGCCTTCACCACATGTACCACCACCCTGCCTCCACCACACCTGCCTTCACCACATGTACCACCACACCTGCCTTCACCACATGTACCACCACACCTGCCTCCACCACATGTACCACCACACCTGCCTTCACCACATGTACCACCACACCTGCCTCCACCACACCTGCCTTCACCACATGTACCACCACACCTGCCTTCACCACATGTACCACCACACCTGCCTCCACCACATGTACCACCACACCTGCCCCTGTTCTTTAAATTCAGGTGGGATGGGCACATGAGTGTGTGAGTTTGACCTGCCTAGAATGGGCCAGTAGACATCCTGTATTTCCTCTTTCCACCATTCTTATGTTCATATTTACGTCACAGTTAAGTGGAAGGGAGTGGAAATAAGATGACTTAGATACAGGTACACAGAGGTACAATTATCATACATAGGTCCAGGTAGGTAGGTGCTAATTAATTAGGATACCCCCCCCGAGAAACTAAATGTCGGACATAGTCCCGTCCCTGCCCCTCGCTCCTATATGTACTGGTCTGATAATCACTAATTAAATCGACTCCAGGCTGAGGGACTGATTACCTCAAACACCTTCTAAAGCGTTCTTTGTATTGGACTGAAGAATCCACTATGTGGCTGAACCTTCTCCACGATAAAGATACCCAAGTGTTGCACATGTGTCTAATTTATCAACATGTCGGTTCTGTGAACCATTCATCCACATATTTATGTATTGTTCCAGTCAGGGGTATCGTGTGCGGGTTGTGTATTGTTCCAGTCAGGGGTATCGTGTGCGGGTTGTGTATTGTTCCAGTCAGGGTATCGTGTGCGGGTTGTGTATTGTTCCAGTCAGGGGTATCGTGTGCGGGTTGTGTATTGTTCCAGTCAGGGGTATCGTGTGCGGGTTGTGTATTGTTCCAGTCAGGGGTATCGTGTGCGGGTTGTGTATTGTTCCAGTCAGGGTATCGTGTGCGGGTTGTGTATTGTTCCAGTCAGGGTATCGTGTGCGGGTTGTGTATTGTTCCAGTCAGGGTATCGTGTGCGGGTTATTTATGTATTGTTCCAGTCAGGGTATCGTGTGCCGGTTATTTATGTATTGTTCCAGTCAGGGTATCGTGTGCCGGTTATTTATGTATTGTTCCAGTCAGGGTATCGTGTGCCGGTTATTTATGTATTGTTCCAGTCAGGGTATCGTGTGCCGGTTATTTATGTATTGTTCCAGTCAGGGTATCGTGTGCCGGTTATTTATGTATTGTTCCAGTCAGGGTATCGTGTGCGGGTTGTGTATTGTTCCAGTCAGGGTATCGTGTGCCGGTTATTTATGTATTGTTCCAGTCAGGGTATCGTGTGCGGGTTATTTATGTATTGTTCCAGTCAGGGTATCGTGTGCCGGTTATTTATGTATTGTTCCAGTCAGGGTATCGTGTGCCGGTTATTTATGTATTGTTCCAGTCAGGGTATCGTGTGCGGGTTGTGTATTGTTCCAGTCAGGGTATCGTGTGCCGGTTATTTATGTATTGTTCCAGTCACCGTATTGTTCCTCTTTGTTATTCGTGTTGTATACATGGAGTTGATAGGAATAAACGTTGTTTCTCCTGGTCTTAATCTCAGGTGAGTCTTACTAGGCACTTCAAGGAAGAATTACGATACCAGAAGAATCGAATAGCAACAGCCAGGATGACAGGAGGACATCAAAGAGCTTCTTGCTATTCTTCTGGTCTCTGGGGATATTGCTTGACATCAAAGACTCCTTCCCTGTAGTGTGTGTGTGTGTGTGTGTGTGTGTGTGTGTGTGTGTGTGTGTGTGTGTGTGTGTGTGTGTGTGTGTGTGTATCACTTTCCTCGTTGGGACAACCAGACTATTCAAAGGGGAGGGGGTTAGGGACAAGGTAAACAGGAACGCAACGGCCGTTACCCCTCTTTCCTCCCCATTAACGTCACCACTGGACGCCCCATCAGCAACGGGTAAAATTACTGTGTCCACCATCGTATGTACACTAAATATGTGTGTGTGTGTGTGTGTGTGTGTGTGTGTGTGTGTGTTTTATCATGTTTTATCACTGTTTTGTCACTAATCTTTTTTTCACTGTCATTACTATCAGGGCTGCTGTTATCACTGCCAAGATAACTTGTCTCAGTGCTCACAGCGATGGTCACTGCAGTCAGTATTACACCACTGGTAATAGTCATTGCTAATAATCACTGTAATTATTGTTGTCACTGTTAATTGACACTGAAATTATTTTCACTTAAAAGTCACTGTAATATTTTTGTTTCACTGCCACACTCCTGACGTACCATCTTCACTGTAACTTGTGCTAAAACTCTCCGTCAGCATTTCGTTCCTTATCGTGAAGCTTTGTATCAGCTGAATCATCACTGTTATCATCATTATCACCGTGGGTTACTATGCAGTTTATTTTTTGTGCACCGTCGTCAGTGTCACTGTGTTATCACTGTCACAGCCAAGAGGACCACTACAATCATCAACAATCACCACTACCATATTCACTACATCACCACAATCACTATACATAAAAAAAGGCACAATACCGTGACTGGAACGATACACAAATAACCCGCACATAGAAGAGAGGAGCTTACGACGACGTTTCGGTCCGACTTGGACCATTTACAAAGTCACTTTGTAAATGGTCCAAGTCGGACCGAAACGTCGTCGTAAGCTCCTCTCTTCTATGTGCGGGTTATTTGTGTATAATCACTATACCTTCACCACCACCACAGTCACTACAGCTCCACTACCACCACAATCACTGCACCATCACTACCACCACAGTCACTACACCACAAACACCATCGCCACCATAATTAGTACACCACCACCAGCACAGTCACTTCACCATCACAGTCACTACACCACCACCAGCACAGTCACTACACCATCACAATCACTACACCACCACCAGCACAGTCACTACACCATCACAATCACTACACCACCACCAGCACAGTCACTATACCATCACAGTCACTAACACCACCACCAGCACAGTCACTACACCATCACAATCACTACACCACCACCAGCACAGTCACTACACCATCACAATCACTACACCACCACCAGCACAGTCACTACACCATCACAATCACTACACCACCACCAGCACAGTCACTACACCATCACAATCACTACACCACCACCATCACAGTCACTACACCACCACCAGCACAGTCACTACACCATCACAATCACTACACCACCACCAGCACAGTCACTACACCATCACAATCACTACACCACCACCAGCACAGTCACTACACCATCACAATCACTACACCACCACCAGCACAGTCACTATACCATCACAATCACCACACCACCACCAGCACAGTCACTACACCATCACAATCACCACACCACCACCAGCACAGTCACTACACCATCACAATCACTACACCACCACCAGCACAGTCACTATACCATCACAATCACTACACCACCACCAGCACAGTCACTATACCATCACAATCACTACACCACCACCAGCACAGTCACTATACCATCACAATCACTACACCACCACCAGCACAGTCACTATACCATCACAATCACTACACCACCACCAGCACAGTCACTACACCATCACAATCACTACACCACCACCAGCACAGTCACTACACCATCACAATCACTACACCACCACCAGCACAGTCACTATACCATCACAATCACCACACCACCACCAGCACAGTCACTACACCATCACAATCACCCACACCACCACCAGCACAGTCACTATACCATCACAATCACTACACCACCACCAGCACAGTCACTATACCATCACAATCACTACACCACCACCAGCACAGTCACTATACCATCACAATCACTACACCCCCACCAGCACAGTCACTACACCATCACAATCACTACATCACCACCAGCACAGTCACTATACC
>NC_069490.1:7104069-7111569 GCF_026875155.1 Cherax quadricarinatus
CTCTCCCTGCCTGGGTATCAAAGACGATATGTCCCTAAGGCTCACCCTGCCTGGGTATCAAAGACTATGTCCTCAAGATTCGTCCTGCCTGGGTATCAAAGACTATATGTCCCTAAGACTCGCCCTGCCTGGGTATCAAAGACTATATGTCCTCAAGACTTGCCCTGCCTGGGTATCAAAGACTATATAGCCTGGGTATCAAACCCGGTGTGTTTAACTTGTGAGCCGAGTGCTGCATCACTAAGCAACAAGACTGGACTCACAACAGCAAGATAATAGTGCGCTTCACTAGTAGCTCGATCACTAAAGCACTCAGCTCACACACCGAGGTCCGGGGTTCGAATCTCCTCCGGTACGGCTGGAAAACATTAGGGACGTGTTTCCATAAGACACCTGCTGTCCCTGTCCCTGTTCACTCGTCAGTTTAAAACGGATACGTGGGTGTTAGTGGACTGGTGTGGGTGGCATCCTGGGACAAAACTGACCTAATTTGCCCGAAATACTTAGCATAACAAGCGGCTTTCTATATAGTATTATATCATTGATGTCAACTATGGTTTGTATACCTTGTACATGTACTTGTAGTATATAAAGATATCATTATTATATTATATAAACAGTTTGTAAATGTCATTTGTAAATGTGTCCTTATTTACCGAGCAGGAGTCAGCACACCCGATGAGTGTAAATAGCTCATTTTCGTTAACGTGACAGGATTTCAACTCTCGTTGTGTAAATCACTATTGTAAATACACAGTAAATGTGGTACATTTTTCAATAAATGGATATTGATGTATGTCATCAGTCTTCACGTTTTATTCAATTAACGTAATTAAAAACACTGTTCTGTGTGACTACTGACCAAACAATACTCCTTAACAACATCTCTCTTGTTCACCATGAAAGTCGCACTATAGGAGAAGACTATTGTCAAGTCCCAACTGGGCGAGATAAGCAGAGACCTGAAGACAATACGATAAGGGATCATAAGGTTCCAGCCACGGTACTATGACCTTTTTATTCTTTAGCAGTATTCCTACACGTTAGCATTTTGCCCAGAGAGTCTCTTCCATCAATATTCTGTAGCAGAAAGTTTGTAATGGAGTTTATGGCCTTTTGTAAGGTGAGATACTCTTCCCCCTGTGTGTGAGGTAACCCAGTTCATATTGTCTCTCCAGACACCTCACTGTGTTCCTTGTTTGTCTCTGTGTTGCTGGAAATGTCTTCTTAAATTACATTTTTCCTGTGTATGGATAGGTCATCCTGAGAGATGGTAGTTCCCAAGTGATAGTAACTTCAGCTCTGCTGGAACCTAACTTTTGAAGCTGGCCCAGTTACTGAATACTTAGTGGAATACTTGGCGACATTCTCATCGTCTTAGTGGTGTCTACCAGCTCAGGCTGACACTACTGAAGTCTTCCAGCTCAGGCTGACACTACTGAAGTCTGCCAGCTCAGGCTGACACTACTGAAGTTGCCAGCTCAGGCTGACACTACTGAAGTCTGCCAGCTCAGGCTGACACTACTGAAGTCTGCCAGCTCAGGCTGACACTACTGAAGTCTGCCAGCTCAGGCTGACACTACTGAAGTCTGCCAGCTCAGGCTGACACTACTGAAGTCTACCAGCTCAGGCTGACACTACTGAAGTCTGCCAGCTCAGGCTGACACTACTGAAGTCTTCAGCTCAGGCTGACACTACTGAAGTCTCCAGCTCAGGCTGACACTACTGAAGTCTGCCAGCTCAGGCTGACACTACTGAAGTCTGCCAGCTCAGGCTGACACTAATGAAGTCTGCCAGCTCAGACTGGCACTACTGAAGTCTCCCAGCTCAGGCTGACACTACTGAAGTCTGCCAGCTCAGACTGACACTACTGAAGTCTTCCAGCTCAGGCTGACACTACTGAAGTCTGCCAGCTCAGGCTAACACTACTGAAGTCTGCCAGCTCAGACTGACACTACTGAAGTCTCCCAGCTCAGGCTGACACTACTGAAGTCTGCCAGCTCAGGCTGACACTACTGAAGTCTGCCAGCTCAGGCTGACACTACTGAAGTCTGCCAGCTCAGGCTGACACTACTGAAGTCTTCCAGCTCAGGCTGACACTACTGAAGTCTTCCAGCTCAGGCTGATACTACTGAAGTCTGCCAGCTCAGACTGACACTACTGAAGTCTTCCAGCTCAGGCTGACACTACTGAAGTCTCCCAGCTCAGGCTGACACTACTGAAGTCTCTCAGCTCAGGCTGACACTACTGAAGTCTGCCAGCTCAGGCTGACACTACTGAAGTCTGCCAGCTCAGGCTGACACTACTGAAGTCTGCCAGCTCAGGCTGACACTACTGAAGTCTGCCAGCTCAGGCTGACATTACTGAAGTCTGCCAGCTTAGGCTGACACTTGAAGTCTGCCAGCTCAGGCTGACACTACTGAAGTCTGCCAGCTCAGGCTGACACTACTGAAGTCTGCCAGCTCAGACTGACACTACTGAAGTCTGCCAGCTCAGGCTGACACTACTGAAGTCTGCCAGCTCAGGCTGACACTACTGAATCTGCCAGCTCAGGCTGACACTGCGAAGTCTGTCAGCTCAGGCTGACACTACTGAAGTCTGCCAGCTCAGGCTGACACTACTGAAGTCTGCCAGCTCAGGCTGACACTACTGAAGTCTGCCAGCTTAGGCTGACACTACTGAAGTCTGCCAGCTCAGGCTGACACTACTGAAGTCTCCCAGCTCAGGGTGACACTACTGAAGTCTCCCAGCTCAGGGTGACGAGGCACATGTTCAGGACCTGGGTATCTTTTCTGAAGACATTACGTCATTCAGATGCTTTTATCAAATCAGTATAGAGGTGTTTTGTGGGTATTGAAATAGGATACAGTAGAAGACTAGGTAATCAGTCCCTCAGCCGTAGTTTTTAAGGAATCAAGGCTGTGGGATTGCTTACTTCGGCTTCTACTGTCTCCTATTTCAACACTTCAGATCACTTCTGCATTAAATTGATAAAGCCACTGGATGGCTTTATCAATTTAATGCAGGTGTTGCACAGGTGTTTTATTTACCAACAGTAATAATAATAATAATAATAATAATAATAATAATAATAATAATAATAATAATCTTTATTTCTACAAGTATGTGATGTAACTTATACAGACCATAGCTGACATCAATGACATACTACTATATAGAAAGTCCCTTTGTTAAGTATTTCGGGCAAATTAGGTTAATTTTGTCCCCCAGGATTCGACTCACACCCGTCGGCCAACATCCAGGTACCTACTTACTGCTAAGTGAATAGGGACAGCAGATGTCTTAAGGAGACACGCCCCAATGTTTACACCGGGGATGGAACCATAGACCTCAGTATGAGAGCAAAGTACGCTACCAACCGAGCTACGGGACACATGATGGATGACACTGCTAGCTTAATTTCCGTGATAAGTGGCTGATACCAACTGGTATCATATCAGCAGATAGTGATATGACAGGAAGCCAGTAATTCCATAATAATGATGATGATAATAATAATAATAATAATAATAATCTTTATTTCTACCAACACACGATACAACTTATACAGACCATAGCTCACATCAGTGACTTATTACTATATAGAAAGCACCTTGTTATGCAGAGCATTTCGGGCAAATTAGGTTAATTTTTGACCCCAGGATGCCACCCACACCACTCGACTAACACCCAAGTACCTACTTACTGCTAGGTGAATAGGGACAGCAGGTGTGTCTTCACCTAGCAGGAATGGTAAGCTGAAGCTCTTTGCTGTCAATGGAAACAAAGCTCCATCTATCTAGGAAGTGACAAGCTAAATTTCTAGGCCGATGAATGAGAAAGAAGCTAATGTTAAGCTTTGAACTGCACCAACAAAAGCTAAAACAAAAAGCTAACATTAGCCAGCACATGAGAGCCAATCACTGACCACTTTGCTTTAGTCTACAAACATTAGTATACCTCAGTGTAGGTACAAACAACCAGTCAGTGTCTGGTATACCTCAGTGTAGGTACAAACAACCAGTCAGTGTCTGGTATACCTCAGTGTAGGTATAAACAAGCAGTCAGTGTCTGGTATACCTCAGTGTAGGTACAAACAACCAGTCAGTGTCTGGTATACCTCAGTGTAGGTATAAACAAGCAGTCAGTGTCAGGTATACCTCAGTGTAGGTACAAACAACCAGTCAGTGTCTGGTATACCTCAGTGTAGGTACAAACAAGCAGTCAGTGTCAGGTATGCCTCAGTGTAGGTACAAACAACCAGTCAGTGTCTGGTATACCTCAGTGTAGGTATAAACAAGCAGTCAGTGTCTGGTATACCTCAATGTAGGTACAAACAAGCAGTCAGTGTCAGGTATACCTCAGTGTAGGTACAAACAAGCAGTCAGTGTCTGGTATACCTCAGTGTAGGTATAAACAAGCAGTCAGTGTCAGGTATACCTCAGTATACATATTACAGCTACATAAGATTTTCATTAATCTAAGTCTGGCTTTCACTCAGCCTCAGTCAGTCAGTCGGTGGGAGTTCCAGACTAACTTCAGTAATTTCGTGTCGAGAGAAGCAGAGGCAGGTTACAGAACACTTGTGGCAGTGTTTCGCTCTCTGTAGAGCTTTATCACGTTTTGATACAGCCCTATACAGCGAAACGTTGCCACGATCAAAGCTTACTCTCTTTTTTTCAATAGTGCCTGTATCTAATTCAATGGCGTTGTGACTTGTTTGATGTCACGGCTGTTAACACTTTTTGGGCCTAGTTTCTAGGCCTCTTGTATATCCATATGCTCTTGTGCTACCCTTCACAGGGTGGATATGAGGTGCACGATAAACTAGCCACTTCGGTGGCAAAATCCAGTCTGATCCCGGGGCGTTCATCGACTCACTAGAGAAAGTAAACAGGTGAACGTTAGTAATTTGTGGCGTTATGAATCGTTTTTTTCAACACGTTCGCTTCCTGGCAAATGTAACACTCCGTTCTTAAACGTTCTCATGTTTTCTTGTTTCAACTAGAACACGTTCGTGGCGTTCTTAATTGCTCTTTCTCCCCTCCCACCTCGTTCACTTTCAAGTTCCGACGTTCACAATCCCGCAAAACACTGCCGTACGAACGCTATCGGACAGTGTACTAACTGTTAATGAGTGAGCGGAAGGCCATGGCGAAGCACCCAGGATCATTCTCACTGGAGATTATCTTATCTGTGAAATGTTCAGAAGTGTTCAACCTGTTATTTCTTATCTGCTGTGTTTATTCACGTGGGAGAGATTTTAGCCCCGTAATTGATTTTCTAAAGACCGAGGGAAGTGTATCAAGCAGGTCTATGGCGGAATTTAAATAATATTAGATAAAGCCCACATAGTGGGCTTTATCTAATATCAAACAGATCTACCTGGGTAATGTCTTTTGTGAGTAGATAAAGCTCACTGTTTGGGCGAAACGTCGTCTTTATAGGATCATATACCATATTTGTGTTTATTTTTTTGAGGTCTATGATTGAGAGAAATATAATCGAATCATATTTCATGAAAAAAATAACACAGAATTTTAAGTATAAATATTAGTTCAGGTTTACGGGGGAAGGGGGTTGAACTGAAGCTCCTGGGCCCCGTGACGTGATCCATCTTTATGTCAGTTGGTAATAATGCTTTAAGGTTTAAATTCATCTTGTCGCTCTACTAATAAAGCAAAGTGTAAGAGAGTACTAATGATGGTTACAATCACAGAGCAATAAAAGCCACAATAAAGCCTTACGACCATAATAAAGTGGTAAAGTCACATTAGAGGAGTAGTGTGAGAGTGTTGTCTCACACGGGAAGGCGGAAAGTTGATAAATGTGGCGTCAGTAGTATTTATGGTAAAAGTTAGTGTTTAGATCTGTGTTACGAATTAGGAATGTTATCACACTGGACTACTAACTCACTCACTCACTATCACACTCACTCACTCACTCATTATCACACTCACTCACTCACTCACTCACTCATCCATCACTCTCAGATTTGTAGATGAATGGTTCAGAGAACCGACATGTTGATAAATTAGACACATGTGCAACTTTTGGGTATCTTTATGGAGGAAACGTTTCACTGACCACATCGACTCAAGGTTGAGGGACTGATTACCTCATTCTCCTCCTGTTCTTCAAGTTTCTCCTACGTATGGACTGATGAAGCCACTGTGTGGCGAAACGTTTCCTCAATAAAGATACCCAAAAGTTGCACATGTGTCTAATTTATCATCACTCTCAGACTGAACCTCAGTGGAAATATCTAAGGAACCCAATAGAAATAACTCTGACTTTTTTCGGGGATATCCAAAGTATTCTACACATATGCTGCTATGTATGATAATTCATGTAACTGTATTTATGTATACCTGTACCTAAATAAACGTTGTTATTCATACGCACAACCCGTCTTACTGGGTGTGTCCTAGTTACAAGTTGTCACAGGCGTTTATTGATAGACACTTGCCCTTTTTTTGGTCTTGTGTGTGTAGTGGCACTACGAGTGGCACTCTTGAAGGGAAGGCAGCCAATCACGTGCCGGCTACAAGCTCCCAGAGACTGCCAGGTTTTCAACCAGCAATTACAGCTGAATTAGATGGTCTTGTTAAACTTTGTGAAGATAAACAGTGTGTGATGAGGAGACCAGGCAGGTCTACTGATTGTCTACCTGAGGGCTACAGGTCGTCTACCTGAGGGCTACTGGTCGTCTACCTGAGGTATACAGGTCGTCTACCTGATAGCTACAGGTCATCTACCTGAGGGCTACTCGTCGTCTACGTGAGGTCTTCAGGTCTGACAGAAGGCTACAGGTCGTCTGCCTGAGGGGCTACTAGTCATCTACCTGAGGTCTTTAGGTCTACCTGAGGGCTACGGGTCGTCTACCTGAGGTCTCAAGGTCTACCCGAGGGCTACTGGTCGTCTTCCTGAGATCATCAGGTCTACCTGAAGGCTGCTGGTCTACCTGACTTCAAGTTTACCTGAGGGCTATTGATCTACCTGAGGGCTACTGGTCTACCTGAGGGCTACTGGTCTACCTGAGGGCTGCCCGTCTACCTGAGGGCTACTGGTCTACCTGAGGGCTACTGGTCTACCTGAGAGCTACTGGTCTACCTGAGGGCCACTGGTCTACCTGAGAGCTACTGGTCTACCTGAGGGCTACTGGTCTACCTGAGGGCTACTGGTCTAACTGAGGGCTACTGGTCTACCTGAGGGCTACTGGTCTACCTGAGAGCTACTGGTCTACCTGAGGGCTACTGGTCTACCTGAGGGCTACTGGTCTATCTGAAGGCTACTGGTCTACCTGAGGGCTACTTGTCTATCTGAGGGCTACTGGTCTATCTGAGGGCTACTTGTCTACCTGAGGGCTACTTGTCTATCTGAGGGCTACTGGTCTACCTGAGGGCTACTTGTCTACCTGAGGGCTACTGGTCTACCTGAGGGCTACTGGTCTACCTGAGGGTTACTGGTCTACCTGAGGGTTACTGGTCTACCTGAGGG
>NC_069490.1:7114069-7214069 GCF_026875155.1 Cherax quadricarinatus
GCACTGTGGAACTAGATAGATAGACAGGTTGTGGAGCAACCTGGCACTGTGGAACTAGATAGACAGGTTGTGGAGCAACCTGGCACTGTGGAACTAGATAGATAGACAGGTTGTGGAGCAACCTGCCACTGTGGAACTAGATAGATAGACAGGTTGTGGAGCAACCTGCCACTGTGGAACTAGATAGATAGACAGGTTGTGGAGCAACCTGCCACTGTGGAACTAGATAGATAGACAGGTTGTGGAGCAACCTGCCACTGTGGAACTAGATAGATAGACAGGTTGTGGAGCAACCTGCCACTGTGGAACTAGATAGACAGGTTGTGGAGCAACCTGCCACTGTGGAACTAGATAGACAGGTTGTGGAGCAACCTGCCACTGTGGAACTAGATAGACAGGTTGTGGAGCAACCTGCCACTGTGGAACTAGATAGACAGGTTGTGGAGCAACCTGCCACTGTGGAACTAGATAGACAGGTTGTGGAGCAACCTGCCACTGTGGAACTAGATAGACAGGTTGTGGAGCAACCTGCCACTGTGGAACTAGATAGACAGGTTGTGGAGCAACCTGCCACTGTGGAACTAGATAGACAGGTTGTGGAGCAACCTGCCACTGTGGAACTAGATAGACAGGTTGTGGAGCAACCTGCCACTGTGGAACTAGATAGACAGGTTGTGGAGCAACCTGCCACTGTGGAACTAGATAGACAGGTTGTGGAGCAACCTGCCACTGTGGAACATTTCGCTCTCAGTGGAGTTAGAAGGTTTCTCGCTCTACGTTGACCTTTACCACTGATGCAGCTCTACGCTGAAATAAGCTCTGCAAATTTGGCATGGGAAAATTAGTCAGTATGGCTTTCTTTTCTATGTGGAGCTTTAAGCTTTCTCTCTGTGTAAAGTTTTATCACTGATAAAGCTCTAGACTGGGCGAAAGTTCTCCGCAAGTTGTGCTTTTGTTCATTATTATGAACAGTTTTACACCCAGTTGTACTCTGCGATTACCAACACTCCAGTTGTACTCTGCGATTATCAACACTCCAGTTGTACTCTGCGATTACCAACACTCCAGTTGTACTCTGCGATTACCAACACTCCAGTTGTACTCTGCGATTACCAACACTCCAGTTGTACTCTGCGATTACCAACACTCCAGTTGTACTCTGCGATTACCAACACTCCAGTTGTACTCTGCGATTACCAACATCCAGTTGTACTCTGCGATTACCAACACTCCAGTTGTACTCTGGATTACCAACACTCCATTGTACTCTGCGATTACCAACACTCCAGTTGTACTCTGCGATTACCAACATCCATGTTGTACTCTGCGATTACCAACATCCATTGTACTCTGCGATTACCAACAGTCCAGTTGTACTCTGCGATTACCAACAGTCCAGTTGTACTCTGGGATTACCAACAGTCCAGTTGTACTCTGGGATTACCAACACTCCAGTTGTACTCTGGGATTACCAACAGTCCAGTTGTACTCTGCGATTACCAACAGTCCAGTTGTACTCTGCGATTACCAGCACTCCAGTTGTACTCTGCGATTACCAACACTCCAGTTGTACTCTGGGATTACCAACAGTCCAGTTGTACTCTGGATTACCAACATCCAGTTGTACTCTGCGATTACCAACAGTCCAGTTGTACTCTGCGATTACCAACACTCCAGTTGTACTCTGCGATTACCAACACTCCAGTTGTACACTGGGATTACCAACAGTCCAGTTGTACTCTGGGATTACCAACAGTCCAGTTGTACTCTGGGATTACCAACAGTCCAGTCGTACTCTGGGATTACCAACAGTCCAGTCGTACTCTGGGATTACCAACAGTCCAGTTGTACTCTGGGATTACCAAGAGTCCAGTTGTAATCTGGGATTACCAACAATCCAGTTGTACTCTGGGATTACCAACAGTCCAGTTGTACTCTGGGATTACCAACAGTCCAGTTGTACTCTGGGATTACCAACAGTCCAGTTGTACTCTGGGATTACCAAAAGTCCAGTTGTACTCTGGGATTACCAACAGTCCAGTTGTACTCTGGGATTACCAAAAGTCCAGTTGTACTCTGGGATTACCAACAGTCCAGTTGTACTCCTGGATTACCAGCAGTCCAGTTATAATCCGGGATTACCAACAGTCCAGTTGTACTCTGGGATTACCAAAAGTCCAGTTGTACTCCGGGATTACCAACAGTCCAGTTGTACTCTGGGATTACCAGCAGTCCAGTTGTACTCCTGGATTACCAACAGTCCAGTTGTACTCCGGGATTACCAGCAGTCCAGTTGTACTCCGGGATTACCAGCAGTCCAGTTGTACTCCGGGATTAGCAATAATCCAGTTCTACTCTGGGATTAGCAACGCTGACAGTTCTACTCTGGGATTAGCAACGCTGACAGTTCTACTCTGGGATTAGCAACGCTGACAGTTTACTCTGGGATTAGCAACGCTGACAGTTCTACTCTGGGATTAGCAACGCTGACAGTTCTACTCTGGGATTAGCAACGCTGACAGTTCTACTCTGGGATTAGCAACGCTGACAGTTCTACTCTGGGATTAGCAACGCTGACAGTTCTACTCTGGATTAGCAACGCTGACAGTTCTACTCTGGATTAGCAACGCTGACAGTTCTACTCTGGGATTAGCAACGCGACAGTTCTACTCTGGGATTAGCAACGCTGACAGTTCTACTCTGGGATTAGCAACACTGACAGTTCTACTCTGGGATTAGCAACGCTGACAGTTCTACTCTGGGATTAGCAACGCTGACAGTTCTACTCTGGGATTAGCAACGCTGACAGTTCTACTCTGGGATTAGCAACGCTGACAGTTCTACTCTGGGATTAGCAACAGCTGACAGTTTCTACTCTGGGATTAGCAACGTCTTGACAGCAAGTATTCTACTCTGGGATTAGCAACGCTGACAGTTCTACTCTGGGATTAGCAACGCTGACAGTTCTACTCTGGGATTAGCAACACTGACAGTTCTACTCTGGGATTAGCAACGCTGACAGTTCTACTCTGGGATTAGCAACGCTGACAGTTCTACTCTGGGATTAGCAACGCTGACAGTTCTACTCTGGGATTAGCAACGCTGACAGTTCTACTCTGGGATTAGCAACGCTGACAGTTCTACTCTGGGATTAGCAACGCTGACAGTTCTACTCTGGGATTAGCAACGCTGACAGTTCTACTCTGGGATTAGCAACGCTGACAGTTCTACTCTGGGATTAGCAACGCTGACAGTTCTACTCTGGGATTAGCAACGCTGACAGTTCAAACTCTGGGATTAGCAACGCTGACAGTTCTACTCTGGGATTAGCAACGCTGACAGTTCTACTCTGGAATTAGCAACGCTGACAGTTCTACTCTGGGATTAGCAACGCTGACAGTTCTACTCTGGGATTAGCAACAATCACAACATGAGTGAGTAAGTAATGCAGTGTTTGAGTTAGTGATACCTGATACCTGACGTCTATCAACGTTGCATCGTGGTTGCGAAGGACAGTGTTAAGGTCGAGCGTATGATGGAGGCTGCGTCAGTGGTAGACGTGCAGGAAGATGTGTAGAGGAGGTACATGTGGAGGGACAGCTATAAAGGAGGTAGATGTGGAGAGACAGCTATAAAGAAGATGTGGAGAGACAGCTATAAAGAAGATGTGGAGAGACAGCTATAAAGAAGATGTGGAGAGACAGCTATAAAGGAGGTAGATGTGGAAGACAGCTATAAAGGAGGTAGATGTGGAGAGACAGCTATAAAGAGGTAGATGTGGAGAGACAGCTATAAAGAAGATGTGGAGAGACAGCTATAAAGAAGATGTGGAGAGACAGCTATAAAGGAGGTAGATGTGGAGAGACAGCTATAAAGGAGGTAGATGTGGAGAGACAGCTATAAAGGAGGTAGATGTGGAGAGACAGCTATAAAGAAGATGTGGAGAGACAGCTATAAAGAAGATGTGGAGAGACAGCTATAAAGGAGGTAGATGTGGAGAGACAGCTATAAAGGAGGTAGATGTGGAGAGACAGCTATAAAGGAGGTAGATGTGGAGAGACAGCTATAAAGGAGGTAGATGTGGAGAGACAGCTATAAAGGAGGTAGATGTGGAGAGACAGCTATAAAGAAGATGTGGAGAGACAGCTATAAAGAAGATGTGGAGAGACAGCTATAAAGGAGGTAGATGTGGAGAGACAGCTATAAAGGAGGAAGATGTGGAGAGACAGCTATAAAGGAGGTAGAAGTGGAGAGACAGCTATAAAGGAGGAAGATGTGGAGAGACAGCTATAAAGGAGGTAGATGTGGAGAGACAGCTATAAAGGAGGTAGATGTGGAGAGACAGCTATAAAGGAGGAAGATGTGGAGAGACAGCTATAAAGGAGGAAGATGTGGAGAGACAGCTATAAAGGAGGAAGATGTGGAGAGACAGCTATAAAGGAGGTAGATGTGGAGAGACAGCTATAAAGGAGGTAGAAGTGGAGAGACAGCTATAAAGGAGGTAGATGTGGAGAGACAGCTATAAAGAAGATGTGGAGAGACAGCTATAAAGGAGATATGGAGAGACAGCTATAAAGGAGATATGGAGAGACAGCTATAAAGGAGGTAGTTGTGGAGAGACAGCTATAAAGGAGGTAGATGTGGAGAGACAGCTATAAAGGAGGTAGAAGTGGAGAGACAGCTATAAAGGAGGTAGATGTGGAGAGACAGCTATAAAGGAGATATGGAGAGACAGCTATAAAGGAGATATGGAGAGACAGCTATAAAGGAGGTAGTTGTGGAGAGACAGCTATAAAGGAGGTAGATGTGGAGAGACAGCTATAAAGGAGGTAGATGTGGAGAGACAGCTATAAAGGAGGAAGATGTGGAGAGACAGCTATAAAGGAGGTAGATGTGGAGAGACAGCTATAAAGGAGGTAGAAGTGGAGAGACAGCTATAAAGGAGGTAGTTGTGGAGAGACAGCTATAAAGGAGGTAGATGTGGAGAGACAGCTATAAAGGAGGTAGATGTGGAGAGACAGCTATAAAGGAGGTAGATGTGGAGAGACAGCTATAAAGAAGATGTGGAGAGACAGCTATAAAGGAGATATGGAGAGACAGCTATAAAGGAGATATGGAGAGACAGCTATAAAGGAGATATGGAGAGACAGCTATGAAGGAGGAAGATGTGAAGGGAGAAAAAGAAATGGGGGAGGTCTTAAAAGGGAAGGGGCTAAGATGGAGAAAAAAGGAGGCGGGAGGTTTGGAGATCCAAAGACCTGGCTATGGCTTTTTTGTTTGTTTGTTATTGTGTTTTAAAAAATTTGTTACATCTCAGGTATCGACTCCGGGCTGAGAGCCCTGATTACCTCAAATCCCTGATCGCTCATTCTTCTTTTGGACGGGCGAGAAGTCCTGTGTGGCAATTTTTTTCCCGTGTGGACATGTGTAAAATTGGGACCAATTGTTGGTTCTCTAACCGTTTATCCACGGCCCAGAGGACCCCAGAAACACGCTGAAAACGACGGGGAAATTTTTTTGGGGAAAGGAACCTCGACAAATTCCTCCCCCAAATTTTGGATCAACCGTCTGGATGGATATATGACCAGCAGCCCCACAGCAACAACCGGTTAAAAGCACCAGACGAGCCGGGCCCCAACTACTGGACGGGATAACCTCAAAACTCATCAAGGTAAATAAGCCTGAACTTATTAACAATACACACTGGGGTAATTTGGGCCTGCATAGCATGGGCCAGTAGGCCTTCTGCAGGTTTCTTTTTTTTTACTTTGTTAATGTAGACTGAAACTACTGCTTTAGAAGCGCGCTTCAGAAGTATTGCCCAAAAAACGCCTCCAGAACTGCTGTTTCGAAACAAACTGCTTCAGAAGCGTGACCCCTGGGCTAAGCTGCATGGAGTAAAGAGGGTTAGAGCGAACCCACGAAAGGGGGGGGAAATGGAGTGAAATAAGAGAAAGATAATGGAGTGAAGAAGGGGATCTAGAGGAGAGAGGGGGGAACAGTAAAAACTTTGAATGGGGAACAGTACCACCACTGTTTGTCTCCAGCTCTATGGGACAACTGAAGTAAAGTAAGACCACCCCCCACCTTTTTTTCTTTTCCCCTCCCCCCTCCCTCTCTTTTCCCCTTTTTCCCCTCCTTCTTCCTCTTCTTCCTCTCTCCCCCCCCTTCCCCCCCTCCCTCTTTTCTCCTCTCCTCTCTTTTTTTCCCAGTTAGATTTGATCCAGAAAAGGCAGGGTATCCCGATCTCAGATCGAGGCCTCAGAGAAAGAAATATTTGAGAGGGACAGACAGACAGAGAACAACGCTGCAGAGGCAGCAGGTTGACAGGATACAATTCTGACAGCGTAGGGGTTTGATGGTACAACGCTGAAAGAACTGCAATGTTGATAAAGGGAGCAAAACTTTGACAGAGAGGTAGCAACGTTGACGCCAGCAGTGAGACAGCGTAGCACTTTTGATAGCTTCAACGCTGACAGGGGCCAGTTTTTGACGAGAGGAGCACAACGCTGACAGAGGGGCAGCAACGTTGAGGGGGCATAAAACGCTGAAAAAGAACATCAGGCAACGGGAACATCAACCCGACAGAGAAGCACAACGCGATAAAAGCATCAACGCTGACAGAGAAGATCACACCGACAGGATACGGGCACAGCCTGACAGCCGCTGCTGCACCCTCCTTCAACACGCAATTGACGCTGTCTCCCCTCACCCTTCCTCCCTCGGGGAAAAGTGTAAACAAGTAACAATAGACGCCCTCGCGATCACCTCTTCTTCAGGAGAAAACAATGAGCATCGACCCCCTGGGGGAGGACAGAGCACCCAGGGCCCGCCCGACACCCGCCGGGCGGAAACAAAGGCAGCCATTGCCTCCTCGGGGAAGGAAAGGGCAGGGCAAATGTGAAAAAACTGCCTTTTGGGACATTTTGGGCGCGTTCTTCGTTACTGCCCAAAGTTGCTGCTTCAGAATTGGCTTCAGAATTGCGCTTCAAAGCTACTGCTTCTAAAGCCCGCCCAGAAGCCGCTTCAAAAACACTGCTTAAAAGATGCGCTTCAGAAGCTATTTGTTTCAGAAGTTTTTGGCTCCAGAAGCTCCTCTCCAGGTTCCCCCCCCCGAAATTTGCTGCCCAGGGGGGGGTTTTAATGTAGCGGGGCCCAAAGGTGTGATAAAGGATAAACAAATTTTTTAGTTGGGGGGTTTACGAAAGGTTTGCAAACCCAACTTTAAAAATTACCAGTAGTTTTGAATTCAATTGGGTTCAAAAACCTTAGCAAGCCAGTCCTGAGACTAGGGGGCTTCGAACCCCTAGCAAAACCGTCCGAGACAGTAGGCTTCGACCCCTAGCAACCAGTCCTGAGACTAGTGGGTTTTTAACCCCTAGCAAGCCATCCCAGACTGTAGGGGTTTTAAAACCCCCAGCAAGCCAGTCCTGAAATAAGGCTTCGAACCCCAGCAAGCCAGTCCGAGACTAGTAGGCTTCGAATCCCTAGCATCCAGATTGAGACTGCGGGTTCGAACCCCGCAAATCTGCCTGGACTAACACTTCGAACCCCTAACAAACCAGTCCGAGGCAACAGGGTTCGAAACCCCAAAAAGCGAGTCCTGAGACTAAAAAGGGTTCGAACCCCACAAACCATCCCCGAGACTAACAGGCTTCGAAACCCCCAGCAAACCATCCTGAACTAACAGGCTTCGAACCCCCCAGCAAGCCCGTCCCGAGATAACAGTTCGAACCCCAGCAAGCCATCCCGAGACTAACAGGCTTCGAAAACCCCAGCAAACCGTCCTGAACTAACAGCTTCAACCCCTTTGCAACCAGTCCTGAACAACAGGCTTCAATCCCCAGCAAGCCCGTCCTGAGAAGCAGGCTTCGAACCCCAGCAAACCATCCTGAAACTAACGGGTTCGAACCCCTAGCAAAAACCCTCCTGAACTAACAGGCTTCGAACCCCCCCAAGCCCCGTCCTGAGGAGCAGGCTTTTGAAAACCCCCCGCAAGCCAGTCCTGAGACTAACAAGCTTCGAACCCCCAGCAAGCCGTCCTAGACAACAGGTTTGAACCCCTAGCAAACCATCCTGAAACAGCATGCCATTCGAGACTAGCAGGTTTGAACCCCCCAGCAAGCCAGCCCTGAAATAGCATGCCATCCTGAGATAGCAGGGGTTTCAAAAAACCCTTAACAACCGTCCGAAACTAGCAAACCAGTCCAGACTAGCGGCTTTGAACCCAGCAAGCCGCCTGAAAAAGCAAATAGTCTTGAGACTACAGGCTTTTAACTCTTAGCAAGCCGAATGAAAATAGCAAGCCAGTCTGAAACAGCAAGCCACTCCTGAAATTTTGCAAACCAGCCTGAAACTAGCAGCCAGTCCCCAAACTAGTTCCAGTCCAAAACTAGCCCCATCCTGAAACTAGCAAACCAATCCGAAACTAGCAACCACTCCTGAAATTAGCAGCCACCTGAAACAGCAAGCCAGTCCTGAAACGCAAGCCACTCCTGAAATTAGCAAGCCATCCCGAAACTAGCATGCCAGTCCTGAAACAGAACCGTCCTGAAACACTGCAGTCCTGAAAGTACAACCAATCCTGAAAAATAGCAACCCACTCCTGAAATTAGCAAACCCGTCCTAAACTACAATCCAGTCCTGAAAACATGCCGTCCTGAAAATAGCAACCAAAACCTGAAAAATAGCGCCACTCCTGAAATTAGCAACCAGTCCCTAAACACTTTCAGTCCTGAAAAAAATTTCCCCAATCCTGAAACTGCAATCCAGCCGAAAAATGCGGGGGGTCCCCGAAATAGCAACCCCTCCTGAAAAATAGCAATCCATCCGAAACTAGCAACCAGTCCCCCAAACACACCGTCCCGAAAAAGCAATCCATCCGAAACTAGCAAGCCAGTCCAAAAAGCAACCAGTCCTGAAACTAGCATCCAGTCCTGAAACTGCAAGCCAGTGTTTTAACCACCCATCCAGTTGGCTTGTAAAGTTTTAAATTTTGCCGCTTTCTCTCTTTGAAACAGAGATGAGGTAAGGTCTGGGGTTTTCGACCTCCGGGAGGTCCTCTTAGCAGACGATTCAGTTGGAGATGGAAAAACCAGCCTGATTTATAGATCTGGTTAAAGGGTAACGCTTTAAAAACTACAAACGTACCCTGCTGGTTCCTCAGTAACCTTGCCGGGTTTCGGGCGAGGGAAAAACCCGGCCCCCCCAATCCTTAAAATTCAAAAATTTTGGTTTTGGTATCGTTTAGAAAAAAAAAAAAAAAAAAAAAAAAACAAAAAACAAAAAAAAAAAAAATTAAATTTTTTTTTTTTTTTCCCCCCCCCCCCCCCCCCCTTTTCCCCCTCCCCCCCCCCCCCCCTTTCCCCCCCCCCCGTTTCCCCCCCCCCCCCCCCTCCCCACCCCCCCCCCCCCCCCCCCCCCCCCGGCCCCCCCCCCCCCCCCCCCCCCCCCGGGGGGGCCCCCCCCCCCCCCCCCCCCCCCCCTTTTCCCCCCCGGGGGACCCCCCCCCCCGGGGGCCCCCCCCCCCCCCCCCCCCCCCCCCCCGAAGGGGGGCCCCCCCCCCCCCCCCCCCCCCCGGGGGGGGTTTTCCCCCCCCGCCCCCACCCCCCCAAAAACCCCCCCCCCCCCCCCCCTTCCCCCCTTTCCCCCCCCCCCCCTCCCCCCCCCCCCCCCTCCGCCCTCTCTCCCCCTCCCTCCCCCTTTCTCTCTCTCTCTCTCTCTCTCTCTCTCTCTCTCTCTCTCCTCTCTCTCCCCCCTCTCTTCTCTCTCTCTCCCCCTTTTCCCTTTTTCTCCCCTCCTCTCCCCTCTCTCTCTCTCTCCCCCCTTCTCTCCTCTCTTCTCTTTTTCTCTCTCTCTCTCTTCTCTCTCTCTTCTCTCTCTCTCTTCTCCTCCCTCTCTCTCTCTCTCTCTCCTCCTCTTTCCCTCTCTCCCCTCTCTCTCTCTCTCTCTCTCTCCTCTTCCCCCTCTCCTCTTCTCTTTCTTTTCCCTCTCCTCTCTCTCTTCTCTTCCCCCTTTCCTCTCTCTCTTTTTCCTCTCTCTTTTTTCCCCTCTCTCTTCTTTCTCTTTTTTCTCCCCTCTTTCTTTTTCTCTCTCTCTCTCTCTCTTTTTCTCTCTCTCTCCTCTCCCCTCTCTCTTTCTCTCCTCTCCCCCTCCTCTTCTCTCTCTCTCTCTCCTTTCTCTCCTCCTCTCTCCTCTCTTTCTCTCCCCCCTTCTCTCTCTCTCTCTCTCTTCTCTCTCTCTCTCCCCTCTCTTTTTCTCTCTCTCTCTCTCTCTTTCTCTCTTCCTCTCTCTTCTTCTTTCTCTCTCCTCTCTCTCCCCTCTCTCTCTCTCTTTCCCTTTCTCTCTCTCTCTCTTTCTTTTCCCCTCTCTCTCTCTCTCCCTTTTTTCCCCCCTCTCCCCTCTCTCTTTTCCCCTTTTCTCTCTCTCCTCTCTCTCTCTCTCCTCTCCCCTCTCCCTTCTCTCTCTCTCTTTACTCTCTCTTCTCTCCTCTTCTCCTCTCCCCCCCTCCTCTCTTTTCCCCTTTTTCTCTCTTCTCTCTCTCTCCCCTCTCTCTCTCTTTCTCTCTCTCTCTCTTTTTTCTTCTCTCTCTCTCTCTCTCTCTTTTTTTTTTTTTTTTTTTTTTTTTTTTTTTTTTTTTTTTTTTTTTTTTTTTTTTTTTTTTACACAGGGTTTTTTGACGGGTTAGGATCCCTAGTTTTATTGAAAACTATTTACGGGTTTAAAGGGTTTTCCAATTTTTGACAAGCTAAGAGCTGTTACCTCATCAGCTATTTAAAGCATTTTTATTGTTATGAGACATACAAGTGGGGGAACAGGATAAGTTGGAGCCTCGGGGGCCCCAAAATTTTTCATTTGACAACTGACGTTATTCTTTGACTTTTTATGCGAACGAATTTTTTTTCCAATCGAGTCACCTGGGTATGTATATCCAGTGGATGATGTTCTAAAAAGGGTACAGCCAGGTGAAGTTGCTTTTTCTGCCCGCCCTTGTGGCATAAAAGCTTGTTTCGCGCTGCCTCGAAGTGATCCAAGGTGGTTTTTTGACAATTTTTGGCCTTGACATAAAAAGGCCCCCCACATCCCTCCTTGTTAAAAGGCCTGCTAAAATTTTTACAGATCCTCCAGAGGGTCCGGGCGAGAGATGAGACGTCTTGCTCTTTTCTTTCTCTGTAAGCAGTCGCAGATAGAGGGGGGAAAGGCAAACCAAGAAAGTGGAGCTATAAAGGGTGAGCGACTTGTGCCTCGTACATATCTTGCCCCCCACTGTCGCGATGGGAATACGGCGAAGGCCTGAAGCTTCCTGGCTGCCTTGTTTGCAAGTTTTACAACTGGTTCTTCATGGTTAGTTTGGGTCAAATTTCACCCCAAGGTATCAACTTTTTCTCCGGTGCCAACACCTCCCATTACCTTCTACGCCCCAGAAATTACCATCAGGTGCCTAGAAGATCTCTTGCGTTTCTCAGGTGCAAAGTTACTTGCCATCTTTTTTCCCCAAGCTGATATAGCTCTCAGCTGGTGATTGATGTATTTAGAGCAGCTGGCATTTCTCTTTTGGGATAATGAATGTCATGTACAGTCGCTGCATATGCATGTATTCTGGATGAGATGAAGAAGGTCGTTGAAGTAGACATTCCATAACAGTGGGACCCCACATTTCCCTTTGGGGAACCTTGCCCCAATGGATGTCTTGCTGATTCCCCGTTCCATTGAGGACTACATTAGAGATCTACATGAAGGAAATCACTGAGGAACATAGCGTAGACCTAAATTCCCAGTGCTTGAATTTTTTTTTGAAAGGGCCCCTGGTGCCACACCCGTCGAAAGCGCCAGCAATGTCCAGGCTACCAACCTGACTTTGGTTCACCGTGACGGGTGCCACTTAGTGGAGAGGTTTAACAACAGATCAGCCAGAGTAACCTTTCCTGAACCCAATTGCGATCACAAAGTGATGGACAAAAAAATCGTTTTGTTTTGAGATTTTGTCTCAAGGATTTACCAGTGATTGCAGGGTGACACGGGTTGTAGTGCGATTTTGCCTGCTCTTTTTTTTGTAAACAGGGACTACATTGCCTTTTTCCAGGAGAGGGCCTTTCACTTACAGGCATGCTGAAAATGCGGTTGAGGTGCTGCTACGGGTCCACATTTTCTCAAAAATTTTGGGGCTCAACTTGTCGGGGCCCACACCTTTTCTTGGTAAAGTGATTTAAGAAGGAAATGCACCTCCCCTGCCTTATTGTCCCCCCTGCATTTTTTGACACTTCTTGCAGCTACCCAAGGGAGGGTCCCTTGCTGGAATCAGAACTTGCATTTTGTAGCAAAGTGTTCAAAAAGAGGTCCGTTTTCCTTTTGACTACTATAGAGGTGGTCCCACCCTGTCGTTTAAGGTGGAATAAGTTTATCAGGGAGATAAAACCCTTGCTGTCCTTGACCAGGACCACCAGGTTTTGGGCCTACCCTACCTGATGCTAACTTTCTTTTATTCCAACCCCATTTAAAATGGCCCAAATTTTTAACACACCCATTGCCTTTCAGGCTTGATTCAGTTTTTGTTATAGTGGTAGGGGTGCCTTAACCTTCGCCATGCTTTTTACTTAGCGTAGCAGCCCCTCACAAAAGAAAGCCAAAACCCAAGCGATCTGTAGGGGTTTTTCACATATTGCCGGTGAGGAATGTGGGTTTTTTGTTGCAGATTAAGGAGTTCCAGTGAAGGCTTTTACTTGGGTTTTCAAAAATCCCCCTGGAGAAGAGCATTCCAGTCGGTGTGGGGGAGCTCGAGCAAAGGGCTGGCCAATTACCTCTTTCCCTACCAGGTTTTTGGGGTTGGACCCCCACCTCGTTCTGTTGGGGTCTTTAAATGGGTAAAAAAAAGCCTTTTGGTCAAATCCAACGTAAACCCCAGGGGGTTTACAAGGACTATGCTTTTTTGCCAGACACCACTACGGTCAAGGGAGGGCCAAGTATATAGGGGAAAACAACAAAAATTTCTCATGTCAAAAACTGCAAAAAGGTCATCAAATCCCTCTTAAAGGTGCTGGTTGAGGTCACCAACAATTATAAAATGTTGACATTGTGTTTTTGCAAAAGGGAGTCAGTTTTTCCATTAGGAAGTTGATAGGGTTGCATGTTGCCCACTGAGGTCTGTACATTGCCTGCTAGACAGAGGTACAGTGTTTAAAGAGTTGAAGAAATCATTTCAAGATGTGTAGGGGTGGCCCTCTTTTGGGGTGGGGTGAACACTTTTTGGAAAACCACAGCAAAACCACCTCCTTCCCTTCCTGTCTCTTTTCATCCATAGGTGTAGCAGCAATTCTTTCAAAATTTTTGGAGTCCTGTCACCAAAAATGTTTCAAAAAACAGCTACATGTCGGGGCTCGAGTGTTTTACAAAAACTTTGTGTGGCTCTCCAAAATTAGTAAAGAAACCCCTAATTTGGCCCACAGGTGCTGATAGACTGGCCTCATGATGAAGTGGCAGCTTTAGGTGGGGGTGTGTAGGGAATGTAAGGTCCCCCCCTTGAGAAGGTAGGGTACTTGGGGCGGCGGGATGTTGGCTGTGGCTTGTTGGGGCCCAACCCACCTGGGGGTGGGGGTGGGGAGCTGGGTGACGTGTGGGGTTGTTTACCTTCAGGTCCTGGGTTTGGAAAAGGTCTGGGGCCTCCCCCCTCCCCCCCCCCCCCCCCCCCCCCCCCCTCCCCCCCCCCTCCCCCCTCTCTCCCCCCCCTCCTCTCTCTCTCTCTCTCTCTCTTTCTCTCTCCTCTCTCTCTCTCCCCTCCTCTTCTTCTCTCTCTCTTCTCTCTTTCTCTCTTCCTCTCTCTCTCTCCTCTCTCCCTTTTTCTCTCTCTCTCCCCTCCCCTTTTCCTCTCTCTTTCCCCTTCTCCTCTCTCTCCTCCTCTCTTTCTCTCTCCCTCTCCTCTCTCTCTCTCTCTCTCTCTCATCTCTTCTCTCTTTTTCTCTCTCTTTTTTCTCTCTCTCTCTTCCCCTCTCTCTCTCTCTCTTTCTTTTTTTTCTCCTCTCTCTCTCTTTTCTCTCTCCTCCCCTCTCTCCTCTCATCTCTCTCTCTCTCTCTCTCTCCTCTCCCTCCCCTCTCTCTCTCTCCCTTTTTTTCTCTCTCTCTCTCTCTCCCTCTCCCCCCCCTTCTCTCTTCTTCTCTCTCTCCTCTCTTTTCTCTTCTCCCTCTTCTCTCCTCTCTCTCTTTCTTCTTTTCTTCTCTCTCTCTCTCTTCTCCTTCTCTCCCCTCTCTCCCTTTTTTCCCTCCCTTTTTCCTCCTTTCTTCTCTCCTTTCCCCATTTTTTACCGTTCCCCCGTGTTTTGTAAAATTTCCCTAAAAAAGTTTTTTTTCCCTTTTTAAGCGTTTTAAAAAAAAAACCTCTAGCTGACTAAATACTTATTGTTATTTTTATTATTATTATTATTTTAAATAGTAGTAGGGGAAAAGTATAGTAATAGTTCGATTTTATTATTATTTTATTATTTTATTTGTAGTATATAGAGTTTTTCGAATTTTTTTTTATTTTTATTATTATTATTATTATTTTTATTGTAGTATAGAGTAGTAGTAAATTGATTTTTTATTATATTATTATTATTATTTTATTAATTTTATTATTATTTTATTATCATTCATTCAGCAGTGTCCGTTTTCCCAAAGTTTTTTTTCCTTAACCTGTTAGTCTCTTTTAAAATACGTCCATAGCAAAACAAAATATTGAACGAATGATGGTGAAGTTCTTCCTTCTTGGGGGGGTGACCTACGTGGGAGAAACAAGCCAGTTTTGGGAAGCTCGCAGCTTTACCACCTTTAAACCCCCCCGCCCGGGAACATGCTAAGGTGGCCAACAAAAGAGGCCAGGCAAACCCAAAAGAAAAATAAAAAGAAACCATAATAAATTTTCACCGAGTTAACATTCATTTCCAAAACCCCCTTTCCCGGGGGGGGGGGGGGGGGGGAGGGGGGGGAGGGGGGGGTTATAATTGCAACCTTTATCGTTCACAACGGCTGCAAATCATTTTTAAATTTAAAAAGGCCTAAAAAAATTTTTATTGAAAATTAATCTGCATTCAAAAATTTTAAGGACAAAGTGTTTGGCTTTGTCCTGATGCCCTGCAATAATTTTCCCAACATTTTTCAACACAACGAAAAACATTATTATAAGCATAATAATACAAATATTTAAAATAAAAATAATTATAATATATATTATATATATAAAAATAAATAAAATATATAAATATGAACAACCACAGGGGAGTTGAATGATAGTTCTAGGCCTTTCGTGTTGCAATCAACACATCAGGAGCTTGCAATGTTGCAGAAAAGAGGATGAAATCCGATCAAGCGCTTTCAGACAGAGGTTATTGCTTGTTGAAGACGCACAGTGCACTGCTGCCCGTGTACCTTGTTTACTCTGAAGAGTGGCACTCTGCCCGCTGAGTGCCGCAGTTAGGTTAAGATCTTTATTATGTACCCCATACCCAAGGTGTGGGCGGTAGTCAAAGGATTACAGAGGTACATAATGGGTCCAGGGACTGGACTGCAGAGTTACAGTGGTACTTATTTATACAACAAACACTTTCAAGATCCACTCTCACACTTATCTCTCTCTCTCTCTCTCTCTCTCTCTCTCTCTCTCTCTCTCTCTCTCTATTTGACCCACAAAAAGACCAAAACACTATAAAAACCCCACAAATCCAGGGGTACGGACCAAAGCCACGTTAAGCCGCATTTTCACACTGTAAGCTTCGCCTCTCCAAGTCTGAAAAGGATTTCGGTTCATACACATATTTATCATCGTTGTGCAGACGCGTTAGAATATGTAGCTGGTGGTGTTTTGTTGGTTAGGAACCCTGTGCCTCCTGACACGGGGTTCCTGACCCCTTTCAGTGGTTCAGCATCCTCTGTATACCCCAGATAAAGTCAGCATCCTTTCATCTACCCCAGAGGGGCTCACCATCCTCTGATCTACCCCAGATAAAGTCAGCATCCTTTCATCTACCCCAGAGGGGCTCACCCCTCCTCTGATCTACCCCAGATAAAGTCAGCATCCTTTCATCTACCCCAGAGGGGCTCACCATCCTCTGATCTACCCCAGATAAAGTCAGCATCCTTTCATCTACCCCAGAGGGGCTCACCATCCTCTGATCTACCCCAGATAAAGTCAGCATCCTTTCATCTACCCCAGAGGGGCTCACCATCCTCTGATCTACTACAGATAAAGTCAGCATCCTTTCATCTACCCCTGAGAGGCTCACCATCCTCTGATCTACCCCAGATATAGTCAGCATCCTTTCATCTACCCCTGAGAGGCTCACCATCCTCTGATCTACCCCATATATAGTCAGCATCCTTTCATCTACCCCAGAGGGGCTCACTATCCTCTGATCTACCCCAGATAAAGTCAGCATCCTTTCATCTACCCCTGAGAGGTTCACCACCCTCTGATCTAACCCAGATAAAGTCAGCATCCTTTCATCTACCCCAGAGGGGCTCACCATCCTCTGATCTACCCCAGATAAAGTCAGCATTCTTTGGTCTACCCCAGAGGGGCTCACTATCCTCTGATCTACTCCAGATATAGTCAACATCCTTTCATCTACCCCAGAGGGGCTCACCATCCTCTGATTTACCCCAGATAAAGTCAGCATCCTTTCATTTACCCCAGAGGGGCTCACCATCCTCTGATCTACCCCAGATAAAGTCAGCATCCTTTCATCTACCCCAGAGGGGCTCACCATCCTCTGATCTACCCCAGATAAAGTCAGCATCCTTTCATCTACCCCAGAGGGGCTCACCATCCTCTGATCTACCCCAGATATAGTCAGCATCCTTTCATCTACCCCAGAGGGGCTCACCATCCTCTGATCTACCCCAGATAAAGTCAGCATCCTTTCATCTACCCCAGAGGGGCTCACCATCCTATGATCTACCCCAGATATAGTCAGCATCCTTTCATCTACCCCAGAGGGGCTCACCATCCTATGATCTACCCCAGATATAGTCAGCATCCTTTCATCTACCCCAGAGGGGCTCGCCATCCTATGATCTACCCCAGATATAGTCAGCATCCTTTCATCTACCCCAGAGGGGCTCACCATCCTCTGATCTACCCCAGATAAAGTCAGCATTCTTTGGTCTACCCCAGAGGGGCTCACCATCCTCTGATCTACCCCAGATAAAGTCAGCATTCTTTGGTCTACCCCAGAGGGGCTCACTATCCTCTGATCTACCCCAGATATAGTCAGCATCCTTTCATCTACCCCAGAGGGGCTCAATATCCTCTGATCTACCCCAGATAAAGTCAGCATTCTTTGGTCTACCCCAGAGGGGCTCACCATCCTCTGATCTACCCCAGATAAAGTCAGCATCCTTTCATCTACCCCAGAGGGGCTCAATATCCTCTGATCTACCCCAGATAAAGTCAGCATTCTTTGGTCTACCCCAGAGGGGCTCAATATCCTCTGATCTACCCCAGATAAAGTCAGCATCCTTTCATCTACCCCAGAGGGGCTCAATATCCTCTGATCTACCCCAGATAAAGTCAGCATCCTTTCATCTACCCCAGAGGGGCTCACCATCCTCTGATCTACCCCAGATAAAGTCAGCATCCTTTCATCTACCCCAGAGGGGCTCACCATCCTCTGATCTACCCCAGATAAAGTCAGCATTCTTTGGTCTACCCCAGAGGGGCTCACCATCCTCTGATCTACCCCAGATAAAGTCAGCATTCTTTGGTCTACCCCAGAGGGGCTCACCATCCTCTGATCTACCCCAGATAAAGTCAGCATCCTTTCATCTACCCCAGAGGGGCTCACCATCCTCTGATCTACCCCAGATAAAGTCAGCATTCTTTGGTCTACCCCAGAGGGGCTCACCATCCTCTGATCTACCCCAGATAAAGTCAGCATTCTTTGGTCTACCCCAGAGGGGCTCACCATCCTCTGATCTACCCCAGATAAAGTCAGCATCCTTTCATCTACCCCAGAGGGCTCACCATCCTCTGATCTACCCCAGATAAAGTCAGCATCCTTTCATCTACCCCAGGGGGGCTCACCATCCTCTGATCTACCCCAGATAAAGTCAGCATCCTTTCATCTACCCCAGAGGGGCTCACCATCCTCTGATCTACCCCAGATAAAGTCAGCATCCTTTCATCTACCCCAGAGGGGCTCACCATCCTCTGATCTACCCCAGATAAAGTCAGCATCCTTTCATCTACCCCAGAGGGGCTCACCATCCTCTGATCTACCCCAGATAAAGTCAGCATTCTTTGGTCTACCCCAGAGGGGCTCACCATCCTCTGATCTACCCCAGATAAAGTCAGCATTCTTTGGTCTACCCCAGAGGGGCTCACCATCCTCTGATCTACCCCAGATAAAGTCAGCATCCTTTCATCTACCCCAGAGGGGCTCACCATCCTCTGATCTACCCCAGATAAAGTCAGCATTCTTTGGTCTACCCCAGAGGGGCTCACCATCCTCTGATCTACCCCAGATAAAGTCAGCATTCTTTGGTCTACCCCAGAGGGGCTCACCATCCTCTGATCTACCCCAGATAAAGTCAGCATCCTTTCATCTACCCCAGAGGGGCTCACCATCCTCTGATCTACCCCAGATAAAGTCAGCATTCTTTGGTCTACCCCAGATGGGTTCAGTATTCCCGTATCTACCGTAGATAGATTCAACATCCCATTTAAAAATGCAAAGGATTACCACGTAGTTATTTTCTAAGACGGTTCTAAATACAGGAAAACAAAATGACTATTAGCATTCAGATATACATAGCATATGTGTGTGTAAGTGTAAGTGTGTGTAAGTGTAAGTGTGTGTAAGTGTAAGTGTGTGTAAGTGTAAGTGTGTGTAAGTGTAAGTGTGTGTAAGTGTTAGGTATACATAAACACATATAACATATGTTTACGGTGATCCGGGAGGATACGGACGAGTGGAAATATTTAGAATTGTGTTTATTATCAATGTTAGAAGTAAATCTCTAGTTTTGTTCTCTGTAATATATAAATAAGAGTTACCTTTATTTCACAGCCTTTCCCAAATTTCACTTCCGTCACTGTTCCCTCTCTCTCTCTCTCTCTCCTCTCTCTCTCTCTCTCTCTCTCTCTCTCTCTCTCTCTCTCCCTTCCGTCACTGTTCCCTCTCTCTCTCTCTCTCTCTCTCTCTCTCCCTTCCGTCACTGTTCCCTCTCTCTCTCTCTCCCTTCCGTCACTGTTCCCTCTCTCTCTCTCTCTCCCTTCCGTCACTGTTCCCTCTCTCTCTCTCTCTCCCTTCCGTCACTGTTCCCTCTCTCTCTCTCTCCCTTCCGTCACTGTTCCCTCTCTCTCTCTCTCCCTTCCGTCACTGTTCCCTCTCTCTCTCTCTCTCTCCCTTCCGTCACTGTTCCCTCTCTCTCTCTCTCCCTTCCGTCACTGTTCCCTCCTCTCTCTCTCTCCCTTCCGTCACTGTTCCCCTCTCTCTCTCTCTTCCGTCACTGTTCCATCTCTCTCTCCCTTCCGTCACTGTTCCCTCTCTCTCTCTCTCTCTCTCTCCCTTCCGTCACTGTTCCCTCTCTCTCTCTCTCTCTCTCCCCCTTCCGTCACTGTTCCCTCTCTCTCTCTCTCCCTTCCGTCACTGTTCCCTCTGTCTTCCATCATTGTTCCCTCTGTCTTCCATCACTGTTTCCTCTCTCTCTCTCTCTCTCTCTCTCTCTCTCTCTCTCTCTCTCTCTCTCTCTCTCTCTCTCTCTCCCTTCCGTCAATATTCCCTCTGTCTTCCATCACTGTTCCCTCTCTGTTCCCTTTGTCTTCCTTCACTGTTCCCTCTGTCTTCCTTCACTGTTCCCTCTGTCTTCCTTCACTGTTCCCTCTGCCTTCCGTCACTGTTCCCTCTGTCTTCTATCATTGTTCCCTCTGTCTTCCATCACTGTTCCCTCTCTCTCCCTTCCCTCACTGTTCCCCCTGTCTTCCTTCACTGTTCCCTCTGTCTTCCTTCACTGTTTTCTCTCCCGTCACTGTTCCCTCTGTCTTCCATCACTATTCCCTCTGTCTTCCTTCACTGTTCTCTCTCCCTTCCGTCACTGTTCCCTCTGTCTTCCGTCACTGTTCCCTCTGTCTTTCTTCACTGTTCCCTCTGTCTTCCTTTACTGTTCCCTCTGTCTTCCTTCACTGTTCCCTCTGTCTTCCGTCACTGTTCCCTCTGTCTTCCCTCACTGTTCCCTCTGTCTTCCTTCACTGTTCCCTCTGCCTTCCGTCACTGTTCCCTCTGTCTTCCATGATTGTTCCCTCTGTCTTCCATCACTGTTCCCTCTCTCCCTTCCCTCACTGTTCCCTCTGTCTTCCTTCGCTGTTCCCTCTGTCTTCCTTCACTGTTTTCTTTCCCTTCCGTCACTGTTCCCTATGTCTTCCATCACTATTCCCTCTGTCTTCCTTCACTGTTCTCTCTCCCTTCCGTCACTGTTCCCTCTGTCTTCCGTCACTGTTCTCTCTGTCTTCACTGTTCCCTCTGTCTTCCGTCTCTGTTCCCTCTGTCTTCCTTCACTGTTCCCTCTGTCTTCCGTCACTGTTCCCTCTTTCTTCACTGTTCCCTCTGTCTTCCGTCACTGTTCCCTCTGTCTTCCGTCACTGTTCCCTCTGTCTTCCATCACTGTTCCCTCTCTCTCCCTTCCCTCACTGTTCCCTCTGTCTTCCTTCACTGTTCCCTCTGTCTTCCATCACTGTTCCCTCTGTCTTCCTTCACTGTTCCCTCTGTCTTCCTTCACTGTTCCCTCTGTCTTCCTTCACTGTTCCCTCTGTCTTCCTTCACTGTTCTCTCTGTCTTCCTTCACTGTTCTCTCTCCCTTCCGTCACTGTTCCCTCTGTCTTCCGTCACTATTCCCTCTGTCTTCCTTCACTGTTCTCTCTCCCTTCCGTCACTGTTCCCTCTGTCTTCCTTCACTGTCCCTCTGTCTTCCTTCACTGTTCCCTCTGTCTTCCTTCACTGTTCCCTCTGTCTTCCTTCACTGTTCTCTCTGTCTTCCTTCACTGTTCTCTCTCCCATCCTTCACTATTCCCTCTGTCTTCCGTCACTATTCCCTCTGTCTTCCTTCACTGTTCTCTCTCCCTTCCGTCACTGTTCCCTCTGTCTTCCGTCACTGTTCCCTCTGTCTTTCTTCACTGTTCCCTCTGTCTTCCTTTACTGTTCCCTCTGTATTCCTTCACTGTTCCCTCTGTCTTTCTTCACTGTTCCCTCTGTCTTCCGTCACTGTTCCCTCTGTCTTCCTTCACTGTTCCCTCTGTCTTCCCTCACTGTTCCCTCTGTCTTCCTTCACTATTCCCTCTGTCTTCCTTCACTGTTCTCTCTCCCTTCCGTCACTGTTCCCTCTGTCTTCCGTCACTGTTCCCTCTGTCTTCACTGTTCCCTCTGTCTTCCTTCACTGTTCCCTCTGTCTTCCTTCACTGTTCCCTCTGTCTTCCATCACTGTTCTCTCTGTCTTCGCTGTTCCCTCTGTCTTCCGTCACTGTTCCCTCTGTCTTCCTTCACTGTTCCCTCTGTCTTTCCTCACTGTTCCCACTGTCTTCCTTCACTATTCCCTCTGTCTTCATTCACTGTTCTCTCTCCCTTCCGTCACTGTTCCCTCTGTCTTCCGCCACTGTTCCCTCTGTCTTCCCTCACTGTTCCCTCTGTCTTCCTTCACTGTTCCCTCTGTCTTCCTTCACTGTTCCCTCTGTCTTCCCTCACTGTTCCCTCTGTCTTCCTTCACTGTTCCCTCTGTCTTCCTTCACTGTTCCCTCTGTATTCCTTCACTATTCCCTCTGTCTTCCTTCACTGTTCTCTCTCCCTTCCGTCACTGTTCCCTCTGTCTTCCTTCAGTGTTCTCTCTGTCTTCCCTCACTGTTCCCTCTGTCTTCCTTCACTGTTCCCTCTGTCTTCCTTCACTGTTCCCTCTGTCTTCTATCACTGTTCCCTCTGTCTTCCGTCACTGTTCCCTCTGTCTTCCTTCACTGTTCCCTCTGTCTTCCCTCACTGTTTCCTCTGTCTTCCTTCACTATTCCCTCTGTCTTCCTTCACTGTTCTCTCTCCCTTCCGTCACTCTTCCCTCTGTCTTCCTTCACTGTTCCCTCTGTCTTCCCTCACTGTTCCCTCTGTCTTCCTTCACTGTTCCCTCTGTCTTCCTTCACTGTTCCCTCTGTCTTCCTTCACTGTTCCCTCTGTCTTCCTTCACTGTTCCCTCTCCCTTCCGTCGCTGTTCCCTCTGTCTTCCGTCACTGTTCCCTCTGTCTTCCTTCACTGTTCCCTCTGTCTTCCTTCACTGTTCCCTCTGTCTTCCATCACTGTTCCCTCTGTCTTCCATCACTGTTCCCTCTGTCTTCCATCACTGTTCCCTCTGTCTTCCTTCACTGTTCCCTCTGTCTTTCATCACTGTTTGCTCTGTCTCCTTCACTGTTCCCTCTGTCTTCCATCACTGTTCCCTCTGTCTCCTTCACTGTTCCCTCTGTCTTCCATCACTGTTACCTGTGTCTTCCATCACTGTTCCCTCTGTCTTCCATCACTGTTCCCTCTGTCTCCTTCACTGTTCCCTCTGTCTTCCGTCACTGTTCCCTCTGTCTTCCATCACTGTTCCCTCTGTCTTCCATCACTGTTCCCTCTGTCTTCCATCACTGTTCCCTCTGTCTTCCATCACTGTTCCCTCTGTCTTCCTTCACTGTTCCCTCTGTCTTCCATCACTGTTCTCTCTGTCTCCTTCACTTTTACCTCTGTCTTCCATCACTGTTCCCTCTGTCTCCTTCACTGTTCCCTCTGTCTTCCATCACTGTTCCCTCTGTCTTCCATCACTGTTCCCTCTGTCTTTCCTCACTGTTCCCTCTGTCTTCCATCACTGTTCCCTCTGTCTCCTTCACTGTTCCCTCTGTCTTCCATCACTGTTCCCTCTGTCTTCCATCACTGTTCCCTCTGTCTTCCATCACTGTTCACTCTGTCTTCCATCACTGTTCCCTCTGTCTTCCATCACTGTTCCCTCTGTCTTACATCACTGTTCCCTCTGTCTTTCATCACTGTTCCCTCTGTCTTCCATCACTGTTTCCTCTGTCTTCCTTCACTGTTCCCTCTGTCTTCCATCACTGTTCCCTCTGTCTCCTTCACTGTTCCCTCTGTCTTCCATCGCTGTTCCCTCTGTCTTCCATCACTGTTCCCTCTGTCTTCCATCACTGTTCCCTCTGTTTTCCATCACTGTTCCCTCTGTCTTCCACCACTGTTTCCTCTGTCTTCCTTCACTGTTCCCTCTGTCTTCCATCATTGTTCCCTGTCTCCTTCACTGTTCCCTCTGTCTTCCATCGCTGTTCCCTCTGTCTTCCATCACTGTTCCCTCTGTCTTCCATCACTGTTCCCTCTGTCTTCCATCACTGTTCCCTCTGTCTCCTTCACTGTTCCCTCTGTCTTCCTTCACTGTTCCCTCTGTCTTCCATCACTGTTCCCTCTGTCTTCTATCACTGTTCCCTCTGTCTTCCATCACTGTTCCCTCTGTCTCCTTCACTGTTCCTCTGTCTCCTTCACTGTTCCCTCTGTCTTCCATCACTGTTCCCTCTGTCTTCCATCACTGTTCCCTCTGTCTTCCCTCACTGTTCCCTCTGTCTTCCATCACTGTTCCCTGTCTTCCATCACTGTTCCCTCTGTCTCCTTCACTGTTCCCTCTGTCTCCTTCACTGTTCCCTCTGTCTTCCATCACTGTTCCCTCTGTCTTCCCTGACTGTTCCCTCTGTCTTCCATCACTGTTCCCTCTGTCTTCCATCACTGTTCCCTCTGTCTTCCATCACTGTTCCCTCTGTCTTCCATCACTGTTCCCTCTGTCTTCCATCACTGTTCCCTCTGTCTTCCATCACTGTTCCCTCTGTCTTCCATCACTGTTTCCTCTGTCTTCCATCACTGTTTCCTCTGTCTTCCATCACTGTTCCCTCTGTCTTCCATCACTGTTTCCTCTGTCTTCCATCACTGTTTCCTCTGTCTTCCATCACTGTTCCCTCTGTCTTCCATCACTGTTCCCTCTGTCTTCCTTCACTGTTCCCTCTGTCTTCCATCACTGTTCCCTCTGTCTTCCATCACTGTTCCCTCTGTCTTCCATCACTGTTACCTGTGTCTTCCATCACTGTTCCCTCTGTCTTCCATCACTGTTCCCTCTGTCTCCTTCACTGTTCCCTCTGTCTTCCATCACTGTTCCCTCTGTCTTCCATCACTGTTCCCTCTGTCTTCCATCACTGTTCCCTCTGTCTTCCATCACTGTTCCCTCTGTCTTCCATCACTGTTCCCTCTGTCTTTCTTCACTGTTCCCTCTGTCTTCCATCACTGTTCTCTCTGTCTCCTTCACTGTTCCCTCTGTCTTCCATCACTGTTCCCTCTGTCTCCTTCACTGTTCCCTCTGTCTTCCATCACTGTTCCCTCTGTCTTCCATCACTGTTCCCTCTGTCTTTCCTCACTGTTCCCTCTGTCTTCCATCACTGTTCCCTCTGTCTCCTTCACTGTTCCCTCTGTCTTCCATCACTGTTCCCTCTGTCTTCCATCACTGTTCCCTCTGTCTTCCATCACTGTTCACTCTGTCTTCCATCACTGTTCCCTCTGTCTTCCATCACTGTTCCCTCTGTCTTACATCACTGTTCCCTCTGTCTTTCATCACTGTTCCCTCTGTCTTCCATCACTGTTTCCTCTGTCTTCCTTCACTGTTCCCTCTGTCTTCCATCACTGTTCCCTCTGTCTCCTTCACTGTTCCCTCTGTCTTCCATCGCTGTTCCCTCTGTCTTCCATCACTGTTCCCTCTGTCTTCCATCACTGTTCCCTCTGTTTTCCATCACTGTTCCCTCTGTCTTCCACCACTGTTTCCTCTGTCGTCCTTCACTGTTCCCTCTGTCTTCCATCACTGTTCCCTCTGTCTTCCATCACTGTTCCCTCTGTCTCCTTCACTGTTCCCTCTGTCTTCCATCGCTGTTCCCTCTGTCTTCCATCACTGTTCCCTCTGTCTTCCATCACTGTTCCCTCTGTCTTCCATCACTGTTCCCTCTGTCTCCTTCACTGTTCCCTCTGTCTTCCTTCACTGTTCCCTCTGTCTTCCATCACTGTTCCCTCTGTCTTCTATCACTGTTCCCTCTGTCTTCCATCACTGTTCCCTCTGTCTCCTTCACTGTTCCCTCTGTCTCCTTCACTGTTCCCTCTGTCTTCCATCACTGTTCCCTCTGTCTTCCCTCACTGTTCCCTCTGTCTTCCATCACTGTTCCCTCTGTCTTCCATCACTGTTCCCTCTGTCTTCCCTCACTGTTCCCTCTGTCTTCCATCACTGTTCCCTCTGTCTTCCATCACTGTTCCCTGTCTTCCATCACTGTTCCCTCTGTCTCCTTCACTGTTCCCTCTGTCTCCTTCACTGTTCCCTCTGTCTTCCATCACTGTTCCTCTGTCTTCCCTGACTGTTCCCTCTGTCTTCCATCACTGTTCCCTCTGTCTTCCATCACTGTTCCCTCTGTCTTCCATCACTGTTCCCTCTGTCTTCCATCACTGTTCCCTCTGTCTTCCATCACTGTTCCCTCTGTCTTCCATCACTGTTCCCTCTGTCTTCCATCACTGTTTCCTCTGTCTTCCATCACTCTTTCCTCTGTCTTCCATCACTGTTCCCTCTGTCTTCCATCACTGTTTCCTCTGTCTTCCATCACTGTTTCCTCTGTCTTCCATCACTGTTCCCTCTGTCTTCCATCACTGTTCCCTCTGTCTTCCCTGACTGTTCCCTCTGTCTTCCATCACTGTTCCCTCTGTCTTCCATCACTGTTCCCTCTGTCTTCCATCACTGTTCCCTCTGTCTTCCATCACTGTTCCCTCTGTCTTCTATCACTGTTCCCTCTGTCTTCCATCACTGTTCCCTCTGTCTCCTTCACTGTTCCCTCTGTCTCCTTCACTGTTCCCTCTGTCTTCCATCACTGTTCCCTCTGTCTTCCCTCACTGTTCCCTCTGTCTTCCATCACTGTTCCCTCTGTCTTCCATCACTGTTCCCTCTGTCTTCCCTCACTGTTCCCTCTGTCTTCCATCACTGTTCCCTCTGTCTTCCATCACTGTTCCCTGTCTTCCATCACTGTTCCCTCTGTCTCCTTCACTGTTCCCTCTGTCTCCTTCACTGTTCCCTCTGTCTTCCATCACTGTTCCCTCTGTCTTCCCTGACTGTTCCCTCTGTCTTCCATCACTGTTCCCTCTGTCTTCCATCACTGTTCCCTCTGTCTTCCATCACTGTTCCCTCTGTCTTCCATCACTGTTCCCTCTGTCTTCCATCACTGTTCCCTCTGTCTTCCATCACTGTTCCCTCTGTCTTCCATCACTGTTTCCTCTGTCTTCCATCACTGTTTCCTCTGTCTTCCTCACTGTTCCCTCTGTCTTCCATCACTGTTCCCTCTGTCTTCCATCACTGTTTCCTCTGTCTTCCATCACTGTTCCCTCTGTCTTCCATCACTGTTCCCTCTGTTTTCCTTCACTGTTCCCTCTGTCTTCCATCACTGTTCCCTCTGTCTTCCATCACTGTTCCCTCTGTCTTCCTTCACTGTTCCCTCTGTCTTCCATCACTGTTCCCTCTGTCTTCCATCACTGTTCCCTCTGTCTTCTATCACTGTTCCCTCTGTCTTCGATCACTGTTCCCTCTGTCTTCCATCACTGTTTCCTCTGTCTTCCATCACTGTTTCCTCTGTCTTCCATCACTGTTCCCTCTGTCTTCCATCACTGTTCCCTCTGTCTTCCATCACTGTTCCCTCTGTCTTCCATCACTGTTCCCTCTGTCTTCCATCACTGTTTCCTCTGTCTTCCATCACTGTTCCCTCTGTCTCCTTCACTGTTCCCTCTGTCTTCCATCACTGTTCACTGTCTTCCATCACTGTTCACTGTCTTCCATCACTGTTCACTGTCTTCCATCACTGTTCCTTCTCTCTCCCTCACATAAATTTCCTCTCTTAAGTTATTTTCTTGAAGAATGTAAACTCTATCTTAATTATTTTTTCATTAAATTCATTCCCAGTCACCACATATGACCCACCAGGCTGTTTGCGGTGGCTGCTGGCGTCTCTGTGAGACACACACACACCAAGAGGAACATTTTTTTGCCATTTTACAAGTAATGGCGAGTCATGAGGGAGGAGGAGGAGGCTTCACAGGCTGGCAGCCTTCTGAAGTTAGCGCAGAGTAATGAGATTAATAATGTATCAGGAAGTTGTGGGCTGATGATGACTCGGGAGTTTGAAGGCAGCAGCAACAGTGTGGTTGATGTGACATCAACCTCACCTCATCAATCAATTGTTCATGATTAACGTCATCAACAACAGTGGTTAATGTGACATCAACCTCACGTCATCAATCAGTTGTTCATGATTAACGTCATCAACAACAGTGGTCAATGTGACATCAAACTCACGTCCATCAAATCAAATCTGTTCATGATTAACGTTTCCATCAACAACAGTGGTTTATGTGACATCAACCAACGTCATCAAATCATGTGTTTCATGATTAACGTCATCAACAACAGTGGTTGATGTGACATCAACCTCACGTCATCAATCAATTGTTCATGATTAACGTCATCAACAACAGTGGTTAATGTGACATAAACCTCCACGTTCATCAATCAGTTGTTTCATGATTAATCCGTCATCAACACAGTGGTTAATGTGACATCAACCTCACGTCATCAATCAGTTGTTCATGATTAACGTCATCAACAACAGTGGTTAATGTGACATCAACCTCACGTCATCAATCAGTTGTTCATGATTAACGTCATCAACAACAGTGGTTATTGTGACCATCAACACACGTCATCAATCAGTTGTTCATGATTAACGCATTCAACAACAGTGGTTAATGTGCAGACATCAACCTCACGGTCATCAATCAAGGTGTTCATTGATTATAAGTCTTCAACAACAGTGGTTAATGTGACATCAACCTCACGTCATCAATCAAGTGTTCATGATTAACGTCATCAACAACAGTGGTTAATGTGACATCAACCTCACGCTCATCAATAAGTGTTCATGTTAACGTCATCAAAAACGTGGTTAATGTGACATCAACCTCACCGTCATCAAATCAAGTGTTCATGATTAAAACGCATCAACAACAGAGGTTAAAGTGACATCAACCTTCCCGTCATCCAATCAACGTGTTCATGATTAACGTTCATCAAACACAGGTGGTTGTAATGTGGACATCAAACTCACGTCATCAATCAAGTGTTCATGATTAACGTCATCAACAACAGTGGTTAATGTGACATCAACCTCACGTCATCAATCAAGTGTTATGAGTATAGGTCATCAACAACAGTGTTAATGTGACATCAACACTCCACGTCATCCAATCAAGTTGTTCTTGATTAAAACGTCATCAACAACAGTGGTTAATGTGACATCAACCTCACGTCATCAATCAAGTGTTCATGATTAACGTCATCAACAACAGTGGTTAATGTGACATCAACCTCACGTCATCAATCAAGTGTTCATGATTAACGTCACAATCCAACAACAGTGGTTTTGTGACATCAAACCTCACGGTCATAATCAGTGTGTTCATGATTAACGCTCTCTATAAAACAACAGTGCGTTTAAAGTGACATCAACCTCCACGGTTAATCAATCAAGTGTTCATTGATTAACGTCTTTCAAACAACAGTAGGTTAATGTGCATCAACCTCACGTCATCAATCCAAGTGTTCATGAGTAACGTCACAACACAGTGGTAATGTGACTCAAACCTCCGTCATCATCATAGTGTTCATGATAACGTCATCAACAACAGTGGTAATGTGACATCATACATCACGTCCATCCAATCAAGTGTTCATGAATAACGTCATCAATCAAAACTGTGGTTAATGTGACATCAACCTCACGTCATCAATCAAGTGTTCATGATTAACGTCATCAACAACAGTGGTTAATGTGACATCAACCTCACGTCATCAATCAAGTGTTCATGATTAACGTCATCAACAACAGTGGTTAATGTGACATCAACCTTCACGTTCCTCAATCAAATGTCATGATTAAACGTCATAAACAAACAGTGGTTAATGTGACATCAACCTCACGTCATCAATCAAGTGTTCATGATTAACGTCATCAACAACAGTGGTTAATGTGACATCAACCTCACGTCATCAATCAAGTGTTCATGATTAACGTCATCAACAACAGTGGTTAATGTGACATCAACCTCACGTCATCAATCAAGTGTTCATGATTAACGTCTCAAAACAAACAAGTGGTTAATGTGACATCAACCTCACGTCATCAATCAAGTGTTCATGATTAACGTCATCAACAACAGTGGTTAATGTGACATCAACCTCACGTCATCAATCAAGTGTTCATGATTAACGTCATCAACAACAGTGGTTAATGTGACATCAACCTCACGTCATCAATCAAGTGTTCATGATTAACGTCATCAACAACAGTGGTTAGGTGACATTCAACCTCACGTCATTCAATCCAAGTGTTCATGATTCGTCATCATACCAACAGTGGTTAATGTGGACATCAACCTCCACGTCATAAATAGTGTTCAGATTAACGTCATCAACAACAGTGGTTAATGTGACATCAACCTCACGTCATCAATCAAGTGTTCATGATTAACGTCATCAACAACAGTGGTTTATGTGACCATCAACCTCACGTCTCAATTCAAGTGTTCATGATTAAACGGTCATCAACAATCAGTGGTTAAGGACATCAACCTCACGTCATCAATCAATTGTTCTATGATTTAACCGTCATCAAAAACAACAGATGGTTACCTGTGACATTCAACCCTCACGTCATCAATCAATTGTTCTGATTATACGTCTTCAAACAAACAGTGGTTAATGTTGACAGCACCTCACGTCATCAATCAATTGTTCATGATTAACGTCATCAACAACAGTGGTTAATGTGACATCAACCTCACGTCATCAATCAATTGTTCATGATTAACGTCATCAACAACAGTGGTTAATGTGACATCAACCTCACGTCATCAATCAATTGTTCATGATTAAACGTCATAAACAACAGTGGTTAATGTGACATTCCAACCCTCACGTCATTCCAATCAATTGTTCATGATTAACGTCATCAACAACAGTGGTTAATGTGACATCAACCTCACGTCATCAATCAATTGTTCATGATTAACGTCATCAACAACAGTGGTTAATGTGACATCAACCTCACGTCATCAATCAATTGTTCATGATTAACGTCATCAACAACAGTGGTTAATGTGACATCAACCTCACGTCATCAATCAATTGTTTCTTGATTTAAGTCATCAACAATCAGTGGTTAAGTGTGTCATCAACTCCGTCATCAATTCGATTGTTTCATGATTAACGCATCAACAAAACAGTGGTTAATGTGGACATCAACCTCACGTCAGCAATCAATTGTTCTGATTATCGTCATCAATACAGTGGTTAACTGTGACATCAACCTCACGTTCATCAATCAATTGTTTCATGATTAACGTCATCAAACAAACAGTGGTTAATGTGACCATTCAAACCCGTCTCGTCATCAATCAATTGTTCTATGATTATCGTCATCATAAATCAACAGTGGTTAATGTGGACTTCAATCCTCAAGTCATCAAATCAATTGTTCATGATTAAACGTCATTCAACAACAGTGGTTAAATGTGGTCATCAACCTCACGTTCATCAATAGTTTGTTCCATGATTAAACGTCATCAAGCACACCAGTGATTAATGTGACCATCAACCTCTGTCATCAATCAGTTGTCATGATTAACGTCATCATACAACAAGTGGTTAATTGTGACATTTCAACCTACGTCATCAATCAGTTGTTTCATGATTAACGTCATCAACAAAGTGGTTAATGTGACATCAACCTCACGTCATCACATCTATTGTTTCATGATTAAACCGGTTTTCATCAAACATACAGTGGTTAATGCTGACATCAACCTCAAGCATCATTCATTTGTTTCATGATTATCGTTCATCAACAACGATGGGTTAATGTGACATCAACCTCACGTCATCAATCAATTGTTCATGATTAACGTCATCACAACAAGTGGTTAATGTGACATCAACCTCACGTCATCAATCAATTGTTCATGATTAACGTCATCAACAACAGTGGTTAATGTGACATCAACTTCTCCTCAGTTTGTTGATGGTAACTGGTAAACAAAAGTACTTGGACAACATATCCAAAAAAAAAAAAAAATGTATATATGATCTTCCTTTCGTAATTCTTTGGGTGACAATACAAAACAACGAACTAGTTGGTTGGTTGGTCGGTTAAAAGGGAGGGGGGAAAGGGTTTGAAGCCTATCTACTACACGATAATCATTAAGGCTGAGTGGTAACCTGTTCACCACCAGACAAGAATAATTAGGGATTAAACTCAGCATATATATACACTGAAGAGATATATACCCCTCAGGGTGGATATATACCCCTCAGGGTGGATATACACCCCTCAGGGTGGATATACACCCCTCAAGGAGGTTATACACCCCTCAAGGGTGGATTATAACCCCTCAGGTGGAATTACACCCCTCCAGGGTGGAAATACATCCTACAGGGTGGATTATACACCCTCAGGGTGTTATATACACCCTCAGGGTGGATATACACACTCAGGGTGGATATACATCCTCAGGGTGGATTATTACACCCTTCGAGGGTGGGAATACACCCCTCAGGGTGGATATATACATCCTCAGGGTGGATATACACATCCCTCAGGGTGGATATACACCCCTCAGGGTGGATATACACCCCTCAGGGTGGACTATACCATCCCCAGGGTGGAATTATACACCCTCAGGAGATGGATATACACACCTCAGGGTGGATATTACACCCCTCAGGTTGGATATACATCCCTCAGGGTGGATATACACCTCTGGGTGGATTTATACACCCCTCCAGGGTGGCATATACACCCATCAGGGTGTGATATACACCCCCAGGGTGGATATACATTTCCGCAGGGTGGATATACACCCCTCAGGGTGGATATACACCCCTCAGGGTGGATATACACCCCTCAGGGTGGATATACACCCCTCAGGGTGGATATACACCCCTCAGGGTGGAATTACACCCCTTCAGTGGGTCGGATTATACAATCCCTCAGGGTGGATATACACCCTCAGGGTGGGATTATACACCTCATTGTTGAGTACAAAAACAAGCATATAAACAAGTTGAAGTCCATACACCGTTTTGCCAAACAAATTAATGAAAAAAAAAAACAGGTTTGCGGAAAGAAGTTTTATCGGGAATCGAGAACGTTTCGCTCTGTGCCAGAGCTTGTGGATGTAGCGAGTGGAGGAAAGCTCTGCAGAGAGGGAAACGTTTGGCGGGAGGCGAGAATTTACCTGCTGGTGAAGGCGAGGGCGAGCGAGTGGTCGATAGCTTCCAGGAAGGCGGTAGGTTAGGGTTCACCCTGCTCTCCGTAGCTGAACACTTGTTATAAAGATATACTTTATTAGACAGGAATAAAAAGTCACATTACCCTTTATTAACCAAGGATAAAAAAGTTCACAGCCTGACTGCTGCGACGAAAAGATATCCTTTATTATCATAATAAAAAAAATCACAAATTACCCTTATTAGCCTTAAATAAACGTCACAGGTCTACCCTCTTTGTAGTAAGTTGGTAGCTAGTAACCCTCCAGCGGAGGTACTTCCCTCCTGTCGGGTAGCTTAGGTTGGAAGCTAGTAAACCATCCAGGGATGGTTTCTACCCTCCTGTGGTAGTAGTGTTGGTAGCTAGTAAAACCATCCAGGGAGGTACTACCCTCCTGTGGTAGTGGTGGTAGCTAGTAAACCATCCAGGGACGTTACTTTACCCTCCCAGGTGGTAGTAGGTTGGGAGCTGTAAACCCATCCAGGGAAGGTACTACCCTCCGTGGTAGTAGGTTGGTGCAGTAAACATCCAGGGAGGTACTACCCTTCCAGTTGTAGTAGGTTGGTAGCTAGTAACCATAGGGAGGTACTTAACCTCCTGTGGTTAGTAGGTTGGTAAGCTAGTAACATCCAGTGAAAGGTACTACCTCCTGTGGTAGTAGGTTGGTAGGGTAGTAGCCATCCAGGGATGTGTTACTAACCCTCCTGCTGGTAGTAGGTTGGTAGGTTGTAGCCATCCAGGGTCAATCAAGTCACCAATGAGAACGAGCAATACCCTCTGGGGTAGTTAGGTTGGTAGGTAGTAGCCATCCAGGGAGGTTACTACACCTACTGTTAGGTAGGAGGTTGGTAGGTAGTAGCCAATCAGGGGAAGGGTACTACCCTTCCTGTGGTAGTAGGTTGGTAGGGTAGTAAGCCATCCGGGAGGTTCTACCTCCTGTGGTAGTAGGTTGGTAGGTAGAGTTAGCTTCCAGGGAGGTTCCTACCTCTGTGGTAGTAGGTTGGTAGGTAGTAACCATCCAGGGAGGTACTACCCTCCTGTGGTAGTAGGTTGGTAGGTAGTAACCATCCAGGGAGGTACTACCCTCCTGTGGTTAGTAGTTGGTAGGTAGTAACCATCAGGGAGGAGGTACTACCTCTGTGGTAGTGGGGTTGGTTGGTAGTAGCCATCCAGGGAGGTACTACCCTCCTGTGGTAGTAGGTTGGTAGGTAGTAACCATCCAGGGAGGTACTACCCTCCTGTGGTAGTAGGTTGGTAGGTACTAACCATCCAGGGAGGTACTACCCTCCTGTGGTAGTAGGTTGGTAGGTAGTAACCATCCAGGGAGGTACTACCCTCCTGTGGTAGTAGGTTGGTAGGTAGTAACCATCCAGGGAGGTACTACCCTCCTGTGGTAGTAGATTGGTAGGGTAGTAACCCACCAGGGAGGTACTACCTCTGTGGTAGTAGGTTGGTAGGTAGTAACCATCAGGGACAGGTACTACCCTCATTGTGTAGTAGGTTGGTATGGTAGTTAAGTAACCATCCAGGAAGGGTAACTTACCCTCCTGTGGTAGTAGGTCTTGGTAGCTAGTAAACCATCCAGGGAGGTACTACCCTCCTGTGGTAGTAGGATAGGTAGGTAGTAAAAAAACCTTTCCAGGGAGGGCATACCCTCCTGTGGTAGTGGTTTGGGTATCTATAGCTATTAACATACAGGGGGGTACGTACCTCCTGTGGTAGTAGGTTGGTAGGTAGTAGTATCCTCTCCACGGGAGGCACTACCCCTCCGTGGTAGTAGGTTGGTAGCTAGTAAAACATCAGGGGAGGTTCACTACCCTCCTGTGGTAGTAGGTTGGCTAGGTAGTAACCATCCAGGGAGCACTTCTCCTTCTGTTGTTATACCAACCATCAGGGAGGTACTACCTCCTGTTCTAATACAACCATCCAGGGAGGTAACTACCCTCCTGTCTAATTAGTTTAGTGAAAATGGAAATCGCAATTTTTTTTTGTTTGTCGGGTGGCAGGATTAGTGATGTTTCGGTGTCATGGTTTGGAGACATAAACACTAAGATGACTGGTCAGTTCTGCAAAAAAACTTAACCTCACATTTATTACACACATAAATCTTCTTTCCTATGCTGTTTATTACTGGGTTCTCAATGCTGTAATTTTTCTGCCCAAACGTGATTGATGTTGAGATAATTCTCCTGAATATTAACACAACAAATGGTTGTTTGTGTAGTGAAGAATATGAGAGAAACTGTTGTGTAACCTGGTAATGTATTCTGGAGAAGTTCACATAGAGTTAACAGGTAAAGTATTTCCTGACGTGGGTCATTGTCGTATTGATGGATTCCGCCAAGCTGGGAAGCTTTCTTGGTCGTCTGACTGAGATCTTTTCCTGGCTTACAGATCTACCCCTTTAAAAAATTTTGTCGTGATTATAACCATTTTGTCTGAGGTCACATATTAAAGAAAGTATTATTATTACAGGTACGTGTAATTTTGCAGTTTTAAGAGAGTTTCTCGCTGCTTGCCAGGTAAGTTTTCACGTTTTTACTTCAGTTCGTTATAAAACATTGCAAGATACCTTCTGTTATTGCTGATGCACCATCAGTAGCACATGTATGGTATACAGTACCGACAAGATAAAGAATTAGACACATGGCAACATCTGGGTATCATTATTGTAGACATTTCGCCATCCAGTGGCTTTATCAACACAAATACAAGGACATAATGAAAAGACAGTAGAACTATATACAAAAGACGAGGTAATCGTCCCTCAGTCTTGGAGTTGGTAAAAAGACCAGCGTAGTCCTGAAGAATCTCAGATCTACACGACTTGATCTTAATTTCCCAGCGGGTGACGAGATCGGACTAGTTGTGGCGTTTCACTTACTGTTATCCTCTGGCGTCACTGTGAACCAAGTGTTTTTTTTTTGGGTTTTTTGCTTTTGAGGTACGAATTCCTGTCTTGCATTATACAGCACAAATTCTCCCCTTTTCTTAAACTAAATGAGACACGAATTCTGCCCTTCCTAACTAAATGCGACACGAATTCTCCTCTTTTTAACTAAATGCGACACGAATTCTTTCTTCTGTCAGTAGGATTACAAATTGTTCTTTAGTCATAGGTATTATGTATCTACGAACGTGTACATTTAAGAACATAGAAAAAAGAAGTGAAAACACTGCAGCAGGCCTACTGGCTTATGCGAGGCATTCATTGACAACTGGAACAACTTTTATGGCAAACATGATATGTATGCAAGGGATGGGGTACATCTCTCTGGGGCAGGGGTGGTAGCACTTGCAGACTCGATTGAGAAGGGTTCATTGGTGATATGCCTATGATTTTAAACTGATGGAAGTTTGATGTATGGGTTGTGTGTTGGGAAACAGCAGGTTGCAAACCACTAGGGTTGGAGGAAACAAGTAAAATGTAATAAAAAGGCATTCAGCATGAAGTTATATAAATAAAGGACAAATAGATCAGGGTCAGCAAACAAAGGGGACAGCAGAGCGGCAGCAAGGGACTATCTCCCTTAAGAGTTTTACCTATACTAATAGAGGAGTGTAAGAAATAAGATAGTGAGCTAAGATTAAATTGCAAAGTGCAGGGAAACATAGATATCTATTGCTATTAACAGAGACTGGCCTCAATCTGAGAAGATAGGAGAGATGCCCTCTGAATGTTCACATACAAGGTTATAAAGTATTTCCACACTGACAGGGTCAACAGGAAGGGTGGTGGAGTAGCGATGTTTGTCAGAGACAATTTAAATTGTTGTGGTTAGACAAGATATAAAATTAGAAGCGTCGGCCACTGAATCTGTTTGGTTACAGCTTCTCGAGGGCCGAGAAAAACTAATTTTGGGTGTGATTTACAGGGCCCCAAATCTTGATAGGGAGTGCAGTAAACTTCTATGGGACGAAATTCGTAAGGCATCTACATACGAAAATGTTGTGCTAATGGGAGATTTCAACTATAGACAGATTGACTGGAGCAATTTGACAGGAAATTTAGAGTCAGGTGACTTTCTTGATACGATCCAGGATTGTTTTTTAAAACAGTTTGTGACAGAGCCAACTAGGGGAAATAACCTCCTTGACTTGGTTCTTGCCGGTAGGGAAACACTAATAATCTTGAGGTTAATGATGAGCTTGGGGAAAGTGATCACAAATCACTCGGTTTTAATATATCATGGAATTCCCTAATAATGGCAATCAAGTCTCCGTCCCTGACTTTCGCTGGCTGATTTCATAAGACTGAAAAATTACTTAGGTGGGCTGAACTGGAATGACCTGACTAAGGGTCAGGTAGGTGGTGATGGTTGCCGATATGACGCTTTCCAGGGCATAGTTCTAGCTGCTCAGTCAAATTACGTTCCAAATAGGGAAATCAGATCAAACAAAAATGATCCTAAATGGATGAACAATAGATTAAAATATCTGATGGTCAAAAGAGAGGCATATATAGGCAAATCAAAAGAGGAGAGGGGCAATTAAGAAATCGATATATTCAGTTAAAGAGAGAAATAAAAAAGGGAATTAGAAAAGCAAAAAGAGATTATGAGGTTAAAGTTGCAAGAGAATCGAAGACTAACCCAAAAGATAAGATCAGGGACAAGATAGGCCCACTCAAAAGTTCCTCGGGTCAGCTCACTGACAGTGATAAGGAAATGTGTAGAATTTTTAACACATACTTCCTCTCAGTTTTACACAGAGGATACCAGCGATATTCCAGAAATGATAAATTATGTAGAACAGGACGATAATAAACTGTGCACGATTAGGGTCACAAGTGACATGGTCCTTAGGCAAATAGATAAATTAAAACCTAACAAGTCCCCAGGCCCTGATGAACTGTATGCAAGGGTTTTAAAGGAGTGTAAAAAGGAGCTTAGCAAGCCTTTGGCTAATCTTTTCAACATATCACTACAAACTGGCATGAAGCCAGATAAGTGGAAAATGGCAAATGTGAAAACCTATTTTTTAAAGCAGGTGACAGGTCCTTAGCTTCGAACTATAGACCAATAAGCCTAACCCCATATGGAAAATTTAGGAACAATAATTTCCGAGCAGTTTCGAAACCCCCCTTGAAAAGCATAAATTAATCAACGAATTTTCAGCATGGTTACGAAGGGGCGTTCTTGCCTTACGAATTTATTAACTTTTTTCACTAAGGTATTTGAGGAGGTAGATCATGGTAATGAATATGATATTGTGTATATGGACTTCAGTAAGGCTTTTGACAGGGTCCCACATCAGAGACAATTGAGGAAAATTAAGGCACATGGAATAGGAGGAGAGATTTTTTCCTGGACAGAGGCATGGTTGACAAATAGGCAGCAGAGAGTTTGCATAAATGGGGAGAAATCAGGGTGGGGAAGCGTCACGAGCGGTGTTCCACAGGGGTCAGTGTTGGGCCCCCTGCTGTTCACAATCTACATAAACGACATAGATGAGGGCATAAAGAGCGACATAAGCAAGTTTGCCGATGATACCAAAATAGGCCGTCGAATTCATTCTGACGAGGACATTAGAGCACTCCAGGAAGATTTGAATAGACTGATGCAGTGGTCGGAGAAGTGGCAGATGCAGTTTAATATAGACAAATGCAAAGTTCTAAATGTTGGACAGGACAATAACCATGCCACATATAAACTAAATAATGTAGATCTTAATATTACGGATTGCGAAAAAGTTTTAGGAGTTCTGGTTAGCAGTAGTCTGAAACCAAGACAACAGTGCATAAGTGTTCGCAATAAAGCTAATAGAATCCTTGGCTTCATATCAAGAAAGCATAAATAATAGGAGTCCTCAGGTTGTTCTTCAACTCTATACATTCCTTGGTTAGGCCTCATTTAGATTATGCTGCACAGTTTTGGTCACCGTATTACAGAATGGATATAAATTCTCTGGAAAATGTACAAAGGAGGATGACAAAGTTGATCCCATGTATCAGAAACCTTCCCTATGACGATAGACTAAGGGCCCTGAATCTGCACTCTCTAGAAAGACGTAGAATTAGGGGGGATATGATTGAGGTGTATAAATGGAAGACAGGAATAAATAAAGGGGATGTAAATAGTGTGCTGAAAATATCTAGCCTAGACAAGACTCGCAGCAATGGTTTTAAGTTGGAAAAATTCAGATTCAGGAAGGATATAGGAAAGTACTGGTTTGGTAATAGAGTTGTGGATGAGTGGAACAAACTCCCGAGTACAGTTATAGAGGCCACAACGTTGTGTAGCTTTAAAAATAGGTTGGATAAATACATGAGTGGATGTGGGTGGGTGTGAGTTTGACCTGACTAGCTTGTGCTACCAGGTCGGTTGCCGTGTTCCTCCCTTAAGTCAATGTGACCTGACCTGACTAGGTTGGGTGCATTGGCTTAAGCCGGTAGGAGACTTGGACCTGCCTCGCATGGGCCAGTAGGCCTGCTGCAGTGTTCCTTCGTTCTTATGTTCTTATATCCAAGACGCCTACCGGCTTATACCACTGGCCCAACCTAGTCAGATCTACGTCACATCCACTTAAGTGGTTACCTTAATTAGATATCCACACACGGGAACATTTAAGCCATAACTTAAATATTTTTTCCTCTCTGAAGTTTCCTTCTATATTTTAATGTCTTAAGAACGGTTCGTCCGATCGAAACAAATTTATAGGCCAGTTTACTGTGACCAGGATTTTTTTTATGCAGTTATAAGTGTTATCTGATTAATTTTGTGTAGAACATTCCCTATTTTGGTTGACGTGCGATAGTTGCAGAAGCTGGTAGTAGGTAGAGTGGTGGTAGGTAGGTTAGTAGTAGCTGGGTTGGTAGTATTTGCGTTGATAGTAGCTGGGTTGGTAGTATTTGCGTTGGTAGTAGCTGGGTTGGTAGTATTTGCGTTGGTAGTAGCTGGGTTGGTAGTATTTGCGTTGGTAGTAGCTGGGTTGGTAGTATTTGCTTTGGGTATCTGGGTTGGTAGTATTTTGCTTTGGGTAGCTGGGTTGGTATATTTGCTTTGGGTAGAGCGGGGTTGGTAGTTTTTTGCGTTGGTAGAGCTGGGTTGGTATATTTGCTTTGGTAGTAGCGGGGGTTGGTATTTTTGCGTTGGTAGTGCGGGGTTGGTATATTTCGTTGGTAGTACGGGGTTTTGGTATATTTGCGTTGGTAGTAGCGGGGTTGGGTAGTATTTGGGTTGGTATAGCGGGGTTTGGGTGTATTTGCTTTGGGTAGTAGGGGGTTGGTAATTGCGTTGGTAGTAGCGGGGTTTGGTTTGTATTTGCTTTGGGTAGTAGTGGGTTAAAGTATTTGCTTTTGGTAAGCTGGGTTGGTAGTTTTTTTTGCGTTGGTAGTAGCTGGGTTGAAGTATTTGCGTTGGTAGTGCGGGGTTTTGGTAGTATTTGGTTTGGGTATAGCGGGGTTTAGTATTTGCGTTGATAGTAGCTGGGTTGGTAGTTTTTCTTTGGGTAGAAAAGCTGGGTTGGGTAGTATTTGCGTTGGTAGAGCTGGGTTGAAATTTTTTTTGCGTTGGTATACGGGTATAGGATTGGTAGTACTAGGTTATTGCAGTTAGGTTGTAGAGCTATTAGTGCAGTTGGGGTTGGTAGTAGCTATTTATGTCAGTTAGGTTGGTGTAGAAAGGGGAAGTAGATGGGTAGGGGGAAAAACTATGTTGTAGTTGCTAAATTGTCGTAGCTATCTACTGTATACTAATACACTACACCTCCCCTATGGAAAAAAGGGTATACACATAGACGAGTGTATAAAGTGCGTGCCCGAGGCGCGTCAGGGGCCCCATGTCTGGCCCTCTTTTTGACGTGTTCAATGGGGGATAAATTTCCAAAACTACCGCCCCCTCCCCCACCTCCTCAGCATCATCCAACCCCCTCTCACCCTTTACCCCCCCTCCACCTTTTCCCCTCCCACCTCCCCCCCCATTCTTTCGCCTCACCCCCCCTCCATTTCTTAGGCTTCCCGTCTACTGTGTACACTTCCATCTTGTCGACAAAATCGTCTACAATACAGTTTACTGTTATTCTTCTACTTAGCACTGAACATGGGAGCCATGTGTACTGCCTGTGTCTCTTGCTTAAGTAGTGCTTCTTTTTTAAGCAGTGCCTCCTGCTTAAAAAGTGCCTCTTGGTTAAGCAGTGTATCTTGCTTAAGAAGTGCCTCCTGCTTAATTAAGAAGTGCCTCTTGCTTAAGCAGTGCCTCTTGCTTAAGCAGTGCCTCCTGCTTAAGCATTGCCTCCTGCTTAAGCAGTGCCTCCTGCTTAAGCATTGCCTCCTGCTTAAGCAGTGCCTCCTGCTTAAGCAGTTCCTCCTGCTTAAGCAGTGCCTCCTGCTTAAGCAGTGTCTTGCTTAAGCAGGCGTCAAGTTTTCAGTGAAACATGACTGGCTGGCACTGCCTGACCATGTACACCCAGACCAGCACTCATGTTGATGGTATTAATACCCTCTGGCTCTGTCCCACCCCCCGTCTCTCTCTCTCTCTCTCTCTCTCTCTCTCTCTCTCTCTCTCTCTCTCTTTCTTCCATTCGTTTCTCTTCATTCTCCTATTCTTCTACTAATTCTTTCTTTTCAATTCTTAACTTGTGTCCCTCTTTGTCCAATACCTTTTTTTTTTACACAGGGTTTGACAAGGTTAAGGATCCCTAGCTTTATTGACAAGCTATTTACAGGTTAAGGATTCCTAACTTTATTGACAAGCTAAGAGCTGTTACCTACATCAGCTCATTTGAAAGCATTTTTATTGTTATGAAACATACATGTAGGGAACAGGATGAAGTTGGAGCCATCTGTGGGCCAGCATTTTCAAATGATCAACTGACTTTATCTAGTTGACATCATAATGCTGTATGAACGTGTTCCAGATTCGAGTCATCCTGGGGCTACATGATCTCAGATGAAGTGATGTTCTGGAGAAAGATACAGCCAGAGTGAAGTTGCTGCTTTCTGCCCGTCTTGTGGTATAAAAGCTTGTTTTACGCTGTCCTCGAAGTGGATCCAAGTGTGGTACTTTGGCAATATTGGCCTTGTACATAACAGTAAGGGCACCCACATCCCTCCTATATTGAAGGCTCTGCTGAAATGACAGATCTATCCAGGATGGGTCCAGACGAGAGATGAGACGTCTTGCTCTGTTCTCTGCCCTCTCTCTCTCTCTCTCTCTCTCTCTCTCTCTCTCTCTCTCTCTCTCTCTCTCTCTCTCTCTCTCTCTCTCTCTCTCTCTCTCTCTCTCTCTCTCTCTCTCTCTCTAGGAACCACGGTGGTGTTCAGGGGCTCTTCACCCGAGGAGCAGGATTTGTCCTACCACCTCCCTCCCTTAGAACGAACCACGATGGCCTCCCACTCTCCCCCGGTGCTATGTTGGCCCCCATACGAGGGGCCAACATAGCACCTTAACCCTTTAACTGCGTCCTATTAGTGATCATTTACCCACCAAATTCAACACACCCTAAAATCATGAGATTTTATCAAATTTTGTACATTTTAATCTTATGTATTTTTTTTTAATTTATATTTTTTTAAAAATCTTTCGACAGTTAAAGGGTAATTATAACTAAGTCAGTTTTGTGACGTTGTAGAGTTGGCCAGCCTCCAGCAGTGTTGCCAGCGTCTCCCCTCCAACCCTCCCCTCCCCCACTTCCTGCAGTGATGCCAACTCTCCTCAGAAATAATTGTGGTTACTACTGTCTCTTCAACAACACAACTTTACACTTTCAGGACCATCAGGTTTTTTTAATTAGGCACATGTGTAACACCTAGGTGTCAGTATGTGGAGGAGCCTCACCCAGCAGTGACTGAGTCTAACACACAGAACAACACATGTGTAACACCTAGGTGTCAGTATGTGGAGGAGCCTCACCCAGCAGTGACTCTGTGAGTCTAACACACAGAACAACACATGTGTAACACCTGGGTGTCAGTATGTGGAGGAGCCTCACCCAGCAGTGACTCTGTGAGTCTAACACACAGAACAACACATGTGTAACACCTGGGTGTCAGTACGTGGAGGAGCCTCACCCAGTAGTGACTCTGTGAGTCTAAACACACAGAACAACACATGTGTAACACCTGGGTGTCAGTACGTGGAGGAGCCTCACCCAGTAGTGACTCTGTGAGTCTAACACACAGAACAACACATGTGTAACACCTGGGTGTCAGTATGTGGAGGAGCCTCACCCAGCAGTGACTGAGTCTAACACACAGAACAACACATGTGTAACACCTGGGTGTCAGTACGTGGAGGAGCCTCACCCAGCAGTGACTCTGTGAGTCTAACACACAGAACAACACATGTGTAACACCTGGGTGTCAGTACGTGGAGGAGCCTCACCCAGCAGTGACTCTGTGAGTCTAACACACAGAACAACACATGTGTAACACCTGGGTGTCAGTATGTGGAGGAGCCTCACCCAGCAGTGACTCTGTGAGTCTAACACACAGAACAACACATGTGCAACACCTGGGTGTCAGTATGTGGAGGAGCCTCACCCAGCGTGACTCTGTGAGTCTAACACACAGAACAACACATGTGTAACACCTAGGTGTCAGTATGTGGAGGAGCCTCACCCAGCAGTGACTCTGTGAGTCTAACACACAGAACAACACACGTGTAACACCTGGTGTCAGTATGTGGAGGAGCCTCACCCAGCAGTGACTCTGTGAGTCTAACACACAGAACAACACATGTGTAACACCTGGGTGTCAGTACGTGGAGGAGCCTCACCAGCAGTGATTCTGTGAGTCTAACACACAGAACAACACATGTGTAACACCTGGGTGTCAGTACGTGGAGGAGCCTCACCCAGCAGTGACTCTGTGAGTCTAACACACAGAACAACACATGTGTAACACCTGGGTGTCAGTACGTGGAGGAGCCTCACCCAGCAGTGACTCTGTGAGTCTAACACACAGAACAACACATGTGTAACACCTGGGTGTCAGTACTTGGAGGAGCCTCACCCAGCAGTGACTCTGTGAGTCTAACACACAGAACAACACATGTGTAACACCTGGGTGTCAGTACGTGGAGGAGCCTCACCCAGCAGTGACTCTGTGAGTCTAACACACAGAACAACACATGTGCAACACCTGGGTGTCAGTACGTGGAGGAGCCTCACCCAGCAGTGACTCTGTGAGTCTAACACACAGAACAACACATGTGTAACACCTGGGTGTCAGTATGTGGAGGAGCCTCACCCAGCAGTGACTCTGTGAGTCTAACACACAGAACAAAAACATGTGTAACACCTGGGTGTCAGTACGTGGAGGAGCCTCACCCAGTAGTGACTCTGTGAGTCTAACACACAGAACAACACATTGTTAACACCTGGGTGTCAGTACGTGGAGGAGCCTCACCCAGTAGTGACTCTGTGAGTCTAACACACAGAACAACACATGTGTAACACCTGGGTGTCAGTATGTGGAGGAGCCTCACCCAGCAGTGACTGAGTCTAACACACAGAACAACACATGTGTAACACCTGGTGTCAGTACGTGGAGGAGCCTCACCCAGCAGTGACTCTGTGAGTCTAACACACAGAACAACACATGTGTAACACCTGGGTGTCAGTACGTGGAGGAGCCTCACCCAGCAGTGACTCTGTGAGTCTAACACACAGAACAACACATGTGTAACACCTGGTGTCAGTATGTGGAGGAGCCTCACCCAGCAGTGACTCTGTGAGTCTAACACACAGAACAACACATGTGCAACACCTGGGTGTCAGTATGTGGAGGAGCCTCACCCAGCAGTGACTCTGTGAGTCTAACACACAGAACAACACATGTGTAACACCTAGGTGTCAGTATGTGGAGGAGCCTCACCCAGCAGTGACTCTGTGAGTCTAACACACAGAACAACACACGTGTAACACCTGGGTGTCAGTATGTGGAGGAGCCTCACCCAGCAGTGACTCTGTGAGTCTAACACACAGAACAACACATGTGTAACACATGGGTGTCAGTACGTGGAGGAGCCTCACCCAGCAGTGATTCTGTGAGTCTAACACACAGAACAACACATGTGTAACACCTGGGTGTCAGTACGTGGAGGAGCCTCACCCAGCAGTGACTCTGTGAGTCTAACACACAGAACAACACATGTGTAACACCTGGGTGTCAGTACGTGGAGGAGCCTCACCCAGCAGTGACTCTGTGAGTCTAACACACAGAACAACACATGTGTAACACCTGGGTGTCAGTACGTGGAGGAGCCTCACCCAGCAGTGACTCTGTGAGTCTAACACACAGAACAACACATGTGTAACACCTGGGTGTCAGTACGTGGAGGAGCCTCACCCAGCAGTGACTCTGTGAGTCTAACACACAGAACAACACATGTGCAACACCTGGGTGTCAGTACGTGGAGGAGCCTCACCCAGCAGTGACTCTGTGAGTCTAACACACAGAACAACACATGTGCAACACCTGGGTGTCAGTACGTGGAGGAGCCTCACCCAGCAGTGACTCTGTGAGTCTAACACACAGAACAACACATGTGCAACACCTAGGTGTCAGTACGTGGAGGAGCCTCACCCAGTAGTGACTGTGAGTCTAACACACAGAACAACACATGTGCAACACCTAGGTGTCAGTATGTGGAGGAGCCTCACCCAGCAGTGACTCTGTGAGTCTAACACACAGAACAACACATGTGCAACACCTAGGTGTCAGTATGTGGAGGAGCCTCACCCAGCAGTGACTCTGTGAGTCTAACACACAGAACAACACATGTGCAACACCTAGGTGTCAGTATGTGGAGGAGCCTCACCCAGCAGTGACTGTGAGTCTAACACACAGAACAACACATGTGCAACACCTGGGTGTCAGTACGTGGAGGAGCCTCACCCAGCAGTGACTCTGTGAGTCTAACACACAGAACAACACATGTGCAACACCTGGGTGTCAGTACGTGGAGGAGCCTCACCCAGCAGTGACTCTGTGAGTCTAACACACAGAACAACACATGTGCAACACCTAGGTGTCAGTACGTGGAGGAGCCTCACCCAGTAGTGACTGTGAGTCTAACACACAGAACAACACATGTGCAACACCTAGGTGTCAGTATGTGGAGGAACCTCACCCAGCAGTGACTCTGTGAGTCTAACACACAGAACAACACATGTGCAAACACCTAGGTGTCAGTATGTGGAGGAGCCTCACCCAGCAGTGACTCTGTGAGTCTAACACACAGAACAACACATGTGCAACACCTAGGTGTCAGTACGTGGAGGAGCCTCACCCAGCAGTGACTCTGTGAGTCTAACACACAGAACAACACATGTGCAACACCTAGGTGTCAGTATGTGGAGGAGCCTCACCCAGTAGTGACTCTGTGAGTCTAACACACAGAACAACACATGTGCAACACCTAGGTGTCAGTATGTGGAGGAGCCTCACCCAGTAGTGACTCTGTGAGTCTAACACACAGAACAATATTGCAGAATACAATGGCTATAATCATAACTATAATTTTTAAAGGAGTGGATTGGTAAGTCAGCGGAAGGCCTCTGTCAGATGACCAAAAGCTCCAGCGGTGGGTCATCATATGACCAAGATCCGCGTCAGGAAACACTTGTTCTGTTTCCTGACGAACATTACCTAATAATGTGCCTAGGACAAAATTAACACACAGACACACACACACAGACACAGACACAGACACACACACACACACACACACACACACACACACACACACACACACACACACACACACACACACACACACACACACACACACACACACACACAGACACACACACAGACACACACCCAGGCACACACACACAGACACACACACAGACACACACACAGACACACACACACACACACACACACACACACACCACACACACACACACACACACACACACAAACACACACACACACACACACACACACACACACACACAGCGAAGAGGCGGGGCCAGGAGCTATGACTCGACCCCTGCAACCACAAATAGGTGAGTATACACACACACACACACACACACACACACACACACACACACACACACACACACACACACACACACCACACACACACACACACACACAAAACCACAGGGAGATTGACTGGGAAAACCTGGAGCCACATGGGGGTCCCGAAACATGGAGAGCCAGGATGTTGGACGTGGTGCTGGAAAACCTCATGCACCAACATGTTAAGGACACTACAAGAGTGAGAGGGAAGGATGAACCAGCAAGATTGGACCTTGTGTTCACCCTGGGCAGCTCAGACATTGAGGACATCAAGTATGAGAGTCCCCTAGGAGCTAGCGACCACGTGGTTCTGTGCTTTGAATATATAGTAGAGCTGCAAGTGGAGAGAATAACAGGAGTTGAATGGGAAAAGCCTGACTATAAAAGAGGGGACTACATAGGGTTGAAGAACTTCCTGCGGGGGGTCCAGTGGAACAGAGAACTGGCAGGAAAACTAGTAAATGAAATGATGGAATATGTAACAACAAAATGCAAGGAGGCAGTGGAAAGGTTTATTCCCAAGGGCAACAGTAACAACGGGAAGACCAGAACGAGCCCCTGGTTTACCCGACGGTGTAAGGAGGCAAAAACAAAGTGCAATAGAGAATGGAAAAAGTACAGAAGGCAGAGAACACACGAAAATAGGGAGATCAGTCGCAGAGCCAGGAATAAGTACGCACAGGTAAGGAGGGAGACCCAGCGAGTATGAAAATGACATAGCATCGAGAATCAAGACTGACCCGAAACTGTTGTATAGCCACATCAGGAGGAAGACAACAATCAAAGACCAGGTGATCAGATTAAGGACAGAAGGTGGAGAACTCACAAGAAATGATCAGGAGGTATGTGAGGAGCTGAACAGGAGATTTAAGCAAGTTTTTACAGTAGAGACAGGAAGGGCTGTGGGAAGACAGCACAGAAGGGAACATCAAGAGGGAATATACCAACAAGTGTTGGATGACATACGAACAACTGAGGAGGAGGTGAAGAAGCTCTTAAGTGACCTTGACACCTCAAAAGGCGATGGGACCGGACATCTCCCCATGGGTCCTTAGAGAAGGAGCAGAGATGCTGTGCGTGCCTCTAACCACAATCTTCAACACATCCCTTGAAACTGGGCAACTACCTGAGAAATGGAAGACAGCTAATGAAGTCCCCATATTTAAGAAAGGAAACAGAAACGAGGCACTAAACTACAGACCTATGTTTCTGACATGTATTGTGTGCAAAGTCATGGAGAAGATTATCAGGAGGAGAGTGGTCGAACACCTGGAAAGGAACAAGATTATAAATGAAAACCAGCATGGGTTCATGGAAGGCAAATCTTGTATCACAAACCTCCTGGAGTTTTATGACAAGGTAACAGAAGTAAGACACGAGAGAGAGGGGTGGGTAGATTGCGTTTTCCTAGACTGCAGGAAGGCTTTTGACACAGTTCCCCACAAGAGATTAGTGCAGAAGCTGGAGGATCAGGCGCATGTAAAAGGGAGGGCACTGCAATGGATAAGGGAATACCTGACAGGGAGGCAGCAACGAGTCATGGTACGTGAAGAGGTATCACAGTGGGCGCCTGTTACGAGCGGGGTCCTACAGGGGTCAGTTCTAGGACCAGTGCTATTTTTGATATATGTGAACGACATGATGGAAGGAATAGACTCTGAAGTGTCCCTGTTCGCAGATGACGTGAAGTTGATGAGAAAAATTAAATCGGACGAGGATGAGGCAGGACTGCAAAGAGACCTGGACAGGCTGGACATGTGGTCCAGTAACTGGCTTCTCGAATTCAATCCAGCCAAATGCAAAGTCATGAAGATTGGGGAGGGGCAAAGAAGACCGCAGACAGAGTATAGGCTAGGTGGACAAAGACTACAGACCTCACTCAGGGAGAAAGACCTTGGGGTGACCATAACACCGAGCACATCACCGGAGGCACACATCAACCAAATAACCGCTGCAATATACGGGCGCCTGGCAAACCTGAGAATAGCGTTCCCATACCTTAATAAGGAATCGTTCAAGACACTGTACACTGTGTATGTTAGGCCCATACTGGAGTATACAGCACCAGTCTGGAACCCACACCTGGTCAAGCACGTCAAGAAGTTAGAGAAAGTACAAATGTTTGCAACAAGGCTAGTCCCAGAGCTCAAGAGAATGTCGTACGAGGAAAGGTTAAGGGAAATCGGACTGACGACACTGGAGGACAGAAGGGTCAGGGGAGACATGATAACGACATACAAGATACTGCGGGGAATAGACAAGGTGGACAGAGATAGGATGTTCCAGAGAGGGGACACAGGGAAAAGGGGTCACAACTGGAAGCTGAAGACTCAGACGAGTCACAGGGACGTTAGGAAGTATTTCTTCAGTCCAGTCATAGAGTTGTCAGCAAGTGGAATAGCCTAGCAAGTGAAGTAGTGGAGGCAGGAACCATACATAGTTTTAAGAAGAGGTATGACAAAGCTCAGGAAGCAGAGAGAGAGAGGACCCAGTAGCGATCAGTGAAGAGGCGGGGCCAGGAGCTGAGTCTCGACCCCTGCAACCACAATTAGGTGAGTACAATTAGGTGAGTACACACACACACACACACACTATCGACATGTGCCTAGGACAAAAGGTAACTAACTGGAGACTGTGGCAGACATCAAGAAGTACAGGAAACTACCTCTTATCTTCTTGTCGTCGACAATCTCCAGTATTATTCTCCGTACTGGACTGATCAAGTCACTGGTATGTGTAACAACTTCAGAGTCAACATGTGTTGCACATGTGTTTACTTGGTTTACCTGTCCTTGTCGTAAACTGTTAGTATGTTATGATTTACAATAGTTACAAATTTTAAGATAAATGCCTCTTCGTTCTTCCTGTTATTTTCTTTGCACTCATTGTGTGTGCACTTGTATCATGAGAGTGCACTTGTATCATGAGAGTGCACTTGCATCATGAGAGTGCACTTGCATCATGAGAGTGCACTTGTATCATGAGAGTGCACTTGTATCATGAGAGTGCACTTGCATCATGAGAGTGCACTTGTATCATGAGAGGCACTTGATCTGAGAGTGCCTTGTATATGAGAGTGCCCTTGTATATGAGAGTGCATTTGTTCATGGAGTGATTTGATCATGAGGTGCACTTGTATCTGAGAGGACTTGATCAGAGAGTGACTTGCACATGAGAGGCACTTACATGAGAGTGCATTGTTATGAGAGTGCATTGATATGAGAGGATTTTGTATTGAGAGTGATTTGCTCATGAGGTGCATTGATCTGAGAGTGCACTTGTATCTGAGAGTGCATTTTATATGAGAGTGCATTGCATATGAGGTGCCTTGTTTGAGATTTTCCTGTATCATGAGAGTGCACTTGTATCATGAGGTGCATTGTTCATGAGAGTGCACTTGCACCATGAGAGTGCATTTGTCATGAAATTTTTTTGATCATGAGAGTGGCACTTGTATCATGAGAGTGCACTTAATCATGAGGTGCACTTGATCATGAGATTTTCCTTGTATCATGAGAGTGCATTGTATCATGAGATGCACTTGCATCATGAGAGTGCACTTGCATCATGGGGTGATTTGTTTGAGAGTGCCTTGCATCATGAGGTGCACTTGCACATGAGAGTGAATTTGCATCATGAGAGTGAATTGATCATGAGGTGCACTTGTTTCAGGGGAAGTGCACTTGCATCATGAGAGTGAAATTTTGATATGAGAGTGACTTGTATCATGGAGGCACTTGTTAATGAGAGTGCACTTTGTATCATGAGGTGACTTGCTATGAGTTGCATTGTATCTGAGAGTGAACTTGATCATGAGGTGCACTTGTATCATGAGAGTGACTTGATCATGGAGTGCACTTGCATCATGAGAGTGCCCTGATATGAGGTGTACTTGTTCGGGAAGTGACTTGATCATGAGAGTGACTTGTCAGGAGTGCATTGTACATGAGAGTGCTTGTCATGAGAGTGCACTTGTATCTGGAGTGAACTTGTTTATGGAGTGACTTGCATCATGAGAGTGACTTGCATCATGGGATTTTCTTGCTTTAGAGAGTGCACTGCATCATGAGGTGCACTTGCATCATGAGGTGACTTGCTCTGAGGGCCTTGCCTGAGAGTGACTTGTTCTAGAGTGATTTGATCTGAGAGTGCACTTGCTCATGGGTGCCTTGCATCATGGAGGTCTTGATATGAGAGTGACTGATCATGAGGTGACTTTGCATCATGAGAGTGCATTTGCATCTGGGGGTTGCACTTGATTCTGAGAGTGCCTTGTTTCATGAGGTGACTTGCTCATGAGAGTGCTTGCATAGGAGTGACTTGCATCTGGGGGGCCTTGATCAGAGAGTGCATTGATCTGGAGTGCTTGATCAGAGAGTGTTTTTGTCTGAATTACTTGCTCTGAGAGTTTTATTGATATAAGTATTGCATCAAATACTTTCATCATAGATGTACTTCAAATAATCACTTCATCATGGGGGGGCATTTTGTATTTAGAGTCCCAATTGTTCTTAATCACTTCATCATAGATGACTTATCATATTACTATCATAGGTGCATTTGGACTGAATTCAACTTTATCATAATTTTACTTTTATCTAATAATTCATCTTATAAGTTTTTGTACATGGATTTTACTTCTCATAATCACTTCATATAATTTATTTCATCAAGGTGCACTTGTATGGTGTACTTCTCATATTTTACTTTTTCAAATCACTTCTATAATTTGTTTTGCTATAGGTACTTTCTCATAATCACTTTTTCATAATCATTAATCAAGGTTTTGTTTTCTATGGAGTACTTTCATCATAATCACTTGTTTTCAGGAGATTCACTTACTAATTATTCTCATAGGTGATTTGTAGGGAATTAATTTCAAAATAATCATTTCATCATAATCACTTTGTACATGGATGTACTTGTACTAATCACTTCTATGAAGTGTTTGTACATGGATGACTCATATATTATTTCATCATAAATCACTTGCATATGGGGTGTTTGTACATGGATGTTTTCTCATAATAATTCATCATTTTTTTTTGTATCATAATCACTGTTATGATGTTCACTTTTCATACTCACTTGCATCATAATCACTTAATCATAATTCAGTACATAATGCACTTCATCTAATCACTTTCATATAATTACTTTTATCATAAGGTGTACTTTATCATATCACTTCACTAAATCATTCCATCAAAAATTACTTCATCAAATCACTTCATCATAATCATTTATCATAATCACTTCATCATAATACTTCATATGGAACATTTATATAATCATTGTATCATAGGGCACTTTATCATAATTACTTTCCATTTTTTTAATCACTTGCTCAAAAATTCACTTATCATAATCACTTTATCATAATTAATTATCAAAATGCACTTCATCATAATCATTTCATCATAATTACTTTTTCAAAATTCACTTTACATAAATTCACTTTATCATAATTATTTACTTAATCACTTTATCATAGATCACTTTTACATAATTTACTTTTTCTAATACTTTACAAATCACTTTATCATAATCCTGTCAACTACAATTTTCATTATTCTATTTTCATAATTCTTTCCTCTAAAAAAATTTATTATTATTATTATTTTATTAGTATTTTTACTATACTATTATAAACTTCTACTACACTACTTCATACACTATACTACTACTACTACTATTCACTACTACTATACTACTATACACTACTCTCTCTTATATATCTACTAATATACCTTACTCTATTACTACTAATACTATACTACTAAACTACTATTACAAAAACTAATTCTATTTCCTCTACTATTATTTACTACTACAAACTAAAAATTCTACTAATACTACTACACCTTACTTATTTCTTACTATTTATTTTCTATACTATTCCCTACTATACTACTACTATACTACTATCTCCCTACTACTTACTACAAACAACTCTATATACTACTTATATTACTACTATACTACTACTACTACTACTTATATACTACTACAAACTATATACACTATATACAAACTCTATTACTACTACAAAAACTATATATTTACTATACTACTATACTACTATACTTACTATCTATACTACTATACTACTAAGCATATCTAAGGGATAGAGCAGTTGCAGGTGCTCTAAAAATGTTGTCCAGGTTGTGTAAATGTGTGATTCAGTGTGTTATTGTTTTAGTTTCCAACTCTTGGGCCCTGAGGTCAGATTTCCCTTTGTGTTGTTTTTAACTGGCTTTTCCCTCCCTACCTGCCGTCACACAGTCTTCACAACCTGCTTGCACCGAGGCATTTTGCAGGAGTTGGTCCAGTTTCTGCATGAAAACAAAAGACTGTGTATATTCTCTGGTGTGTTTTTTTGGGACGAGTGATCCGTCACCTGGTGCCTTTATGCCCTCGGTCATAATCTATTTCCTGCCTCGTTGAGGGTATGTTTTCATCTCTGACTGTCACTCCCTGGTGTCGACCTCCTCCTGGGACAGTAAATAACTGATAAATGGTTCACAGAACCGACAAGTTGATAAATTAGACACATGTGCAACACCTGGGTATCTTTATTAACTGATGTCTACCTGGAGGGTATTTCGGGGGTCAGTGTTCCCCGTGGCCCGGCCTTTGACCAGGCCTCCAGGTGGATCAAGGCCTGATCAACCAGGCTGTTACTGCTGGCTGCACGTAGTCTAACATACCGGCTGATCGGGTACTGACTCAAGGTATCTGTCCAGTTCCCTCTTCAAGGCAGCCAGGGGTCTATTGGTAATTCCTCGTATGCCTGGTGGTAGGCTGTTGAACAGTCTTGGGCCCCTGACACTTACTGTGTTTTATCTTAGTGTACTGATGGTATCCCTACTTTTTATTGGGGGTATGTTGCACCGTCTGCCCAGTCTTTCGTTTTCTTAGGGAGTGAGTTATGTGTGTAGATTAGGGACCAGTCCCTGTAGGATTTTCCAGGTGTAGATTATGATGTATCTCTCTCGACTGCGCTCCAGTGAGTACAAGTCAAGTGGTTCCAGGCGCTCCCAGTAGTTAAGGTGTCTGACGGAACTTATATGTGCAGTAAAGTATCCTACATTCTCCAGATCTGTCATTGCACCTGCCTTGAATGGGCATGTTAATGTACAGCAGTAGAGAACAAGTGATCTAAAAAGGATCATCATTGGCTTTGCATCCCTTGTTTTGAAGGTTCTCATTATCCATCCTATCATCTTCCTAACAGATGTGATAGTGGCACTGTTGTGATCCTTGAAGGTGAGATCCCCAGACATTAACACTCCCAGGTTCTTCACACTACTTTTCCACTCATTGTGTGATTTGAATTTGTAGTATACTCACTTCTAGCTAACATTTCCTCCAGTTTTCCATAACGGAGTAGTTGAAATTTGTCTTCATTGAACATCATATTGTTTTCCGTTGCCCACTGGAAAAATTGAAAAGTTGGTTTATATCTGCCTGGAGATATACCGTGTCCTCAGTGGATGACAGTCTCATGCAGATTCTGGATTCTGGAGTGACATCTACTCTGTCGTATCTGACAGTGATTATGTGTACATGATGGTGAAAGTGTTTCTTTCCTTTTTGAGCCACCCTGCCTCGGTGGGAGACGGCCGGGAGGTACCGCCTATGGGACTGTGCAACACACAGGTGCAACACTAGACACAAGCCTTCCCCGTCACTGTGCCTTCCATGTTCCTCTACACACTCGGTGTGGTTAAAGTCCACCACTTCACTTGCTTTATTAGCATCTATTCTTTGCATACGTTGGTGAGTTGTTTGATGGACTCAACTGCCTTTGTGTAGCCGCTCACACCTACCCTGTGTGTGTGTGTGTGTGTGTGTGTGTGTGTGTGTGTGTGTGTGTGTGTGTGTGTGTGTGTGTGTGTGTGTGTGTGTGTGTGTGTGTGTGTGTGTGTGTGTGTGTGTGTGTGTGTGTGTGTGTGTGTATGTGTGTACAAGCTTCCTAGTTAGCACCACCTTGTGCTTGTTATCTGGCCAAGAATCGTGCGGAGGGCGTGACGTCTCTCCTGAGACTCTCTCTCTCTTCACTCCTTCCTAACGCTAGTGTGACTCTGAAAACTTGATATTAATCTCTGACAGCTTGCTTAACCTCCCTACCCTCTCTCTCTCTCTCTCTCTCTCTCTCTCTCTCTCTCTCTCTCTCTCTCTCTCTCTCTCTCTCTCTCCTCTCTCTCTCTCTCTCTCTCTCATCTCTCATACACACACATATATACATGACGGAAGGGATAGATTCAGAGGTGTCCCTGTTTGCAGACGATGTGAAGGTATTGCAGCCTGAGCAGATCAGGGATCTGGACAGGCTGCAAGCCTGGTCCAGCGACTGGTTCTTGGAGTTTAACCCCACCAAGTGCAAAATCATGAAGACCGCAGACGGAGTACAGGCTAGGGGGTCTACAAACCACACTCAAGGAAAAGAATATTGGGATGAGCATCATACTGAGCCCATCTCCTGAGGCACACATCAACCAAATAATTTCTACAGCATATGGGCGCCTGGCAAACCTAAGAATAGCATTTCGACATCAGAGTAAGAAGTCATTCAAGATATTGGAGTGTGCAGCACCAATATGGAACCCACACCTCGTCAAGCACGTCAAGAAATTAGAGAAAATGCAAAGGTTTGTAACAAGAGGCATGTCCTACGAGGAGAGGTTAAAGGAAATCGAACTGACGACACTGGAAGACATGAGGGATAGGGAGGACATGATAACGACATATAAAATACTGAGAGGAATCGACAAGGTGGATAAGGGCAGGATGTTCCAGAGATGGTACCTCTTCATCCACCCACAGCCAAGACCAGACCTCTTCATCCACCCACAGCCAAGACCAGACCTCTTCATCCACCCACAGCCAAGACCAGACCTCTTCATCCACCCACAGCCAAGACCAGACCTCTTCATCCATCCACAGTCGAGACCACACCTTTCTTCCTCTATCCACTGTCGAGACCACACCTTTCTTCATCCATCCACAGTCGAGACCACACCTTTCTTCCTCTATCCACTGTCGAGACCACACCTTTCTTCATCCATCCACAGTCGAGACCACACCTTTCTTCATCCACCCACAGTCGAGACCACACCTTTCTTCATCCACCCACAGTCGAGACCAGACCTCGTCTGTTGATCCAGCTCCTCCCCATCATAAGGAGCATATACTTCACATCCAGAGGACGTGTAGGCCTGGAGAAACATCACAACCATAAAACAGTTTACAAACCAGCAAATAATTCACAAGCAGAAGGGCCTTTTACAAGCAGGAAATATTTGACAAGCAGGAAGCAGATGTTACAGGGCCGTAATCTCGCGCTGACGAGAAGCAAATACGGAAGAGTCACGCTGATTGCCACTGATAAATGAAGGCAGTGTCAAAACACAGTCACTGGCGTTATCTTTACCAGTGATCACGTGTCGTACTGGTACCAGGAGAGTACCAACACCACAGTCTAGTGTGGTACTGGTACCAGGAGAGTACCAACACCACAGTCTAGTGTGGTACTGGTACCAGGAGAGTACCAACACCACAGTCTAGTGTGGTACTGGTACCAGGAGAGTACCAACACCACAGTCTACTGTGGTACTGGCACCAGGAGAGTACCAACACCACAGTCTAGTTTGGTACTGGTACCAGGAGAGTACCAACACCACAGTCTAGTTTGGTACTGGTACCAGGAGAGTACCAACACCACAGTCTCTCTTTCTCTTTTCTGATCCTTACTCTCTTCTCTTCCTTCTTGTCTCATCTCACCTTCCTGTTGTACTCGTCTTCTCACTTCCTTCTTGTCTCTCTTCACCTTCCATCTTGTCTCTCTTTCCTTCCATCCCTTGTCTACTTTCTCACCTGTGTCCCTTCTCTTGTCTCTCTTCTACTTCCATTCTCCTAAGTCTTCTTTCTCCATCCAACTCACTTGTCTCTCTTTCCTTCCTTCTCCTTGTCTCTCTTCCTCCTTGTCTCTCTTCTCCTTGTCTCTCTTCTACTTCCTCTCTTGTCTCTCTTCTCCTTCCAACTTCCTTGTCTCTCTTCTCCTTCCTTCTCCTTGTCTCTCTTCTCCTTCCTTCTCTTCTTCTCCTTGCTCCTTCCCTTCTCTCCTTGTCTTCTTCTCCGTCCTTCTCCTTGTCTCTCTTCTTCCTCCTTCTCTTGTCTCTCTTCTCCTTCCTTTCCTTGTCTCTCTTCCTACTTACCATACTCCTTGTCTTTTCTCTTCCATCCCTTGTCTTCTTCTCCTTCTTCTCCTTGTCTCTCTTCCCTTCCTTCTCCTTGTCTTCTTTCTCCTTCTCTTGTCTCTCTTCTCCTTCTTCTCTCCTTGTCTCTCTCTCCTTCCTTCTCTCTTCTCTCTTCTCCTCTTCTCCTTGTCTCTCTTCTCCTTTTTCCTTCGTGTCATACTCTCAACTTCCTGTTACGTCTTTCCCTGCTAGTCTCTTGTCTACATCTTCTTCGTCTTCTCTATCTTCTTCTTTTTCCTCCTACCTCCTTCTCCTCTTCTCCTCCTTCTCTTCTTCTTCTTCTTCTTCTTCTCTTCTTCTCTCCTCCTTCTCCTCTCCTTCTCCTTCTTCTCTTCTTCTTCTCCTGGTCTGTCGTGTCAGCTCTATCCTGGCTCATGTCCGATAACATCTACTATCCTTCTCTCCTGTACTCATCCTAGATCCATGTAGCTTCTCTTGTCATTTTCGCTTTTGCTCTTTCCTCTTCTTGTCTTCTATAAGCTCTACACTGTCATCCTATGACTGTCTTAAGCTCTATCCTCCATGCGACTCTGTCACTTGGATATAAGCTCTATCTGACGAACCATGACTGATATAAGCTCTATCCTGAGCGAACCATGACTGGCTAAAGTCTCTATCCTTACGACCATACTGATAACTCTACCTGAGCGAACCTGACCCCGTTAAAGCTCTATCCTGAGCGAACCATGACTGATAAAGCTCTACACTGAGCGAACCATGACTGGATTAAAGCTCTATCCTGAGCGAATCCATGACTGATAAAGCTCTACACTGAGCGAACCATGATCTGGATAAAGCTCTATCCTGAGCGAACCATGACTGGATAAAGCTCTACACTGAGCGAACTATGACTGGATAAAGCTCTACACTGAGCGAACCGTGACTGGATAAAGCTCTATGGTGAGCGAACCGTGACTGGATAAAGCTCTATCCTGAGCGAACCATGACTGGACAAAGTTCTATCCTGAGCGAACCGTGACTGGATAAAGCTCTACGCTGAGCGAACCGTGACTGGATAAAGCTCTATGCTGAGCGAACCGTGACTGGATAAAGCTCTATCCTGAGCGAACCATGACTGGATAAAGCTCTATCCTGAGCGAACCATGACTGGATAAAGCTCTACACTGAGCGAACCATGACTGGATAAAGCTCTATCCTGAGCGAACCATGACTGGATAAAGCTCTACACTGAGCGAACCATGACTGGATAAAGCTCTACACTGAGCGAACCATGACTGGATAAAGCTCTACACTGAGCGAACCGTGACTGGATAAAGCTCTATCCTGAGCGAACCGTGACTGGATAAAGCTCTACGCTGAGCGAACCGTGACTGGATAAAGCTCTATGCTGAGCGAACCGTGACTGGATAAAGCTCTATGCTGAGCGAACCGTGACTGGATAAAGCTCTACGCTGAGCGAACCATGACTGGATAAAGCTCTACGCTGAGCGAACCGTGACTGGATAAAGCTCTACGCTGAGCGAACCGTGACTGGATAAAGCTCTACGCTGAGCGAACCGTGACTGGATAAAGCTCTACGCTGAGCGAACCGTGACTGGATAAAGATCTACTGGGCGAACCATGACTGGATAAAGCTCTACGCTGAGCGATCCGTGACTGGATAAAGCTCTACGCTGAGCGAACCGTGACTGGATAAAGCTCTACGCTGAGCGAACCGTGACTGGATAAAGCTCTATGCTGAGCGAACCATGACTGGATAAAGCTCCTACCTGACTGAAGCGCGAGAACCATGACTGGATAAAGCTCTATGCTGAGCGAACCATGACTGGATAAAGCTCTACGCTGAGCGAACCATGACTGGATAAAGCTCTACGGTGAGCGAACCATGACTGGATAAAGCTCTACGCTGAGCGAACCGTGACTGGATAAAGCTCTACGCTGAGCGAACCGTGACTGGATAAAGCTACACTGAGCGAACCGTGACTGGATAAAGCTCTACGCTGAGCGAACCATGACTGGATAAAGCTCTACGCTGAGGGAACCGTGATTGGATAAAGCTCTACGCTGAGCGAACCATGACTGGATAAAGCTCTACGCTGAGCGAACCATGAGTGGATAAAGCTCTACGCTGAGCGAACCTGATGATAAAGCTACACTGAGCGAACCGTGACTGGATAAAGCTCTACGCTGAGCGAACCGTGACTGGATAAAGCTCTACGCTGAGCGAACCGTGACTGGATAAAGCTCTACGCTGAGCGAACCGTGACTGGATAAAGCTCTACGCTGAGCGAACCGTGACTGGATAAAGCTCTACGCTGAGCGAACGATGATTGGATAAAGCTCTACGCTGAGCGAACCATGATGGATAAAGCTCTACGCTGAGCGAACCGTGACTGGATAAAGCTCTACGCTGAGCGAACCGTGACTGGATAAAGCTCTATGCTGAGCGAACCATGATTGGATAAAGCTCTACGCTGAGCGAACCATGATTGGATAAAGCTCTACGCTGAGCGAACCATGATTGGATAAAGCTCTACGCTGAGCGAACCATGATTGGATAAAGCTCTACACTGAAAGAACCGTGATTGGATAAAGCTCTGCACTGAGAGAACCATGAGTGGATAAAGCTCTACGCTGAGCGAACCATGACTGGATAAAGCTCTACGCTGAGCGAACCACGAATGGATAAAGCTCTACGCTGAGCGAACCGTGACTGGATAAAGCTCTACGCTGAGCGAACCGTGACTGGATAAAGCTCTACGCTGAGCGAACCGTGACTGGATAAAGCTCTACGCTGAGCGAACCGTGACTGGATAAAGCTCCTCGCTGAGCGAACCGTGACTGGATAAAGCTCTACGCTGAGCGAACCGTGACTGGATAAAGCTCTACGCTGAGCGAACCATGATTGGATAAAGCTCTACGCTGAGCGAACCATGATTGGATAAAGCTCTACGCTGAGCGAACCATGATTGGATAAAGCTCTACGCTGAGCGAACCATGATTGGATAAAGCTCTACACTGAGAGAACCGTGATTGGATAAAGCTCTGCACTGAGAGAACCATGATTGGATAAAGCTCTACACTGAGCGAACCATGACTGGATAAAGCTCTACACTGAGCGAACCATGATTGGATAAAGCTCTACAGTGAGAGAACCATGACTGGATAAAGCTCTACACTGAGAGAACAGCGATTGGATAAAGCTCTACACTGAGAGAACCATGACTGGATAAAGCTCTAAACTGAGGAACCTGACTGGATAAAGCTCTACACTGAGAACATGATTGGATAAAGCTCTACACTGAGAGAACCAGACTGGAAACTCTACTGAGGAACCTGATGGATAAAGCTCTACACTGAGAGAACCAATGATTGGATAAAGCTCTACACTGAGGAACCATGACTGGATAAAGCTCTACACTGAGGAACGAGGATAAAGCTTACCATGGAACTGATGGATAAAGCTCTACATGAGAGAACCATGACTGGATAAAGCTCTACACTGAGGAACTGATTGGATAAAGCTCTACACTGAGAGAACCATGATGGATAAAGCTCTAACACTGAGAGAACCATGATTGGATAAAGCTCTACACTGAGGAACATGATTGGATAAAGCTCTACACTGAGAGAACCTGACTGGATAAAGCTCTAACTGAGAGAACCTGATTGGATAAGCTTACACTGAGAGAACCATGATGGATAAAGCTCTACACTGAGAGAACCATGATGGATATAAGCTCTACACTGAGCAGAACCATGACTGGATAAAGCTCTACACTGAGAGAACCATGATTGGATAAAGCTCTACACTGAGAGAACCATGACTGGATAAAGCTCTACACTGAGAGAACCTCGATTGGATAAAGCTCTACACTGAGAGAACCATGACTGGATAAAGCTCTAAACTGAGAGAACCATGATTGGATAAAGCTCTACACTGAGAGAACCATGATTGGATAAAGCTCTACACTGAGAGAACCATGACTGGATAAAGCTCTACACTGAGAGAACCATGATTGGATAAAGCTCTACACTGAGAGAACCGTGACTGGATAAAGCTTTACGCTGAGCGAACCATGACTGGATAAAGCTCTACACTGAGAGAACCAGAGACTGGATAAAGCTCTACACTGAGAGAACCATGACTGGATAAAGCTCTACACTGAGAGAACCATGACTGGATAAAGCTCTACACTGAGAGAACCATGACTGGATAAAGCTCTACACTGAGAGAACCATGACTGGATAAAGCTCTACACTGAGAGAACCATGACTGGATAAAGCTCTACACTGAGAGAACCATGACTGGATAAAGCTCTACACTGAGAGAACCATGACTGGATAAAGCTCTACACTGAGAGAACCATGATTGGATAAAGCTCTACAACTGAGAGGAACCATGATTGGATAAAGCTCTACACTGAGAGAACCATGGAAAGTTACACTGAGAGAACCATGACTGATAAGCTCTACACTGAGAGAACCAGTGACTGGATAAAGCTCTACACTGAGAGAACCATGACTGGATAAAGCTCTACACTGAGAGAACCATGACTGGATAAAGCTCTACACTGAGAGAACCATGACTGGATAAAGCTCTACACTGAGAGAACCATGACTGGATAAAGCTCTACACTGAGAGAACCATGATTGGATAAAGCTCTACACTGAGAGAACCATGATTGGATAAAGCTCTACACTGATGAACCATGACTGATAAAGCTCTAACGATGAACCATGACTGGATAAAGCTCTACACTGAGAGACCATGACGGATAAAGCTTCACTGAGAGAATCCATACTGATAAAGCTCTACACTGAGGACCATGACTGATAAAGCTCTACCTAAGACCATGACTGATAAAGCTTATCACTGAGACAATCCATGACTGGATAAAGCTCTACACTGAGAGAACCATGATTGGATAAAGCTCTACACAGGATGAAACATAGCTTGACAAAACTCCACTGAGAGTTGAAGATGACTGTAGAGCTCTACTGAGTGCGACCCATTCAGATAGACTTCTATGAAAGCTCCTTTTATCCAGAGCTCTTTCCCAGCATCACTTCATCCTTTTAAAGACCACCTTATTAAAGACCATCCCTTATTAAAGACCAGTCCTTATTAAAACCTCCCTTATAAAGACCGTCCTTTAAGACCATCCTTATTAAAGACCATCCATTATTAAAGACCATCCCTTATTAAAGACCATCACTTATTAAAGACCATCCCTTATTAAAGACCATCCCTTATTAAAGACCATCCCTTATTAAAGACCGTCCCTTATTAAAGACCATCCATTATTAAAGACCGTCCCTTATTAAAGACCATCCATTATTAAAGACCATCACTTATTAAAGACCATCCCTTATTAAAGACCATCCTATTAAGCCGTCCTTAAAGACCACCCTTGACGTCCTATTATTATAAAGACCGTCCCTTATTAAAGACCATCCTTATTAAAGACCATCACTTATTAAAGACCATCCCTTATTAAAGACCATCACTAAAAACATCACTTATTAAAGACCATCCCTTATTAAAGACCATCCTATAGACTCCTTTATATTAAAGACCATCCCTTATTAAAGACCATCTCTTATTAAAGACCATCACTTATTAAAGACCATCCCTTATTAAAGACCACTTATTAAAGACCATCCCTTATTAAAGACCATCCCTTATTAAAGACCATCACTTATTAAAGACCATCCCTTATTAAAGACCATCACTTATTAAAGACCATCCCTTATTAAAGACCATCACTTATTAAAGACCATCACTTATTAAAGACCATCCCTTATTAAAGACCATCACTTATTAAAGACCATCCCTTATTAAAGACCATCACTTATTAAAGACCATCCCTTATTAAAGACCATCACTTATTAAAGACCATCCCTTATTAAAGACTATCACTTATTAAAGACCATCCCTTATTAAAGACCATCACTTATTAAAGACCATCACTTATTAAAGACCATCCCTTATTAAAGACTATCACTTATTAAAGACCATCCCTTATTAAAGACCATCACTTATTAAAGACCATCCCTTATTAAAGACCATCACTTATTAAAGACCATCACTTATTAAAGACCATCCCTTATTAAAGACACTTGTGCAACGTTTTGGAGTCTTTACTGAGGGAACGTTTCACCAGCCATTGGCTTCTTTAGTCCAATATAGAGAAGAAAGGTGGAAGACGAGTAGGAATGTGAGGTAATCAGTCCCTCAGGCTGGAGTCGATGTGATCAGTCTTGAGAAAAGTGACTGATGGACTGGAAACATCGACTCCAGGCTGAGGGACTGATTACCTCACACTCCTCCACGTCTTCCATTGTTCTTCTTTGTATTGGACTGAAGAAGTCACTGGCTGGCTAAACGTTTCCTGAGTCAAGATTCCCATGTGTTACACAAGTGTCTCATTCTTCAACTCGTGGGTTTTCTGCACTGTTTACATCACAGAGATGTGTCCTTGTTTGCTGATGTCAAACTTTTGGGCAGAAAAACAGGTGATCCACAATCCCTTGAAACGTCATTAATCGTGGCCTGGTGGCTAAAGCTCTCGCTTCACACGCCGAGTGTCTGGGTTCGATTCCCAGCGAGGGTAGAAACATTGGGCGCGTTTCTTTACGCCGGTTGTCTATGTTCCCCATCGACTGGTGTGGGTCGCATCCTGGGGACAACAGTGACCTAATTTGCCCGAAATTCTTTGCATAGCAAATGGCTTTCTATGTAGTAGTATGTCACTGATGTCAGCTATGGTCTGTATACCTTGTACATGTACTTGTGTACCTTGTACATGTACTTGTATACCTTGTACATGTACTTGTATACCTTGTACATGTACTTGTATACCTTGTACATGTACTTGTATACCTTGTACATGTACTTTTGTACATGTACTTGTATACCTTGTACATGTACTTGTATACCTTGTACATGTACTTGTATACCTTGTACATGTACTTGTGTACCTTGTACATGTACTTGTATACATGGTACATGTACTTGTTTACCTTGTACATGCGCTTGTATTCCTTGTACATGTACTTGTGTAACTTGTGCTGCACTTTGTATACTTGTTCATGTACTTGTATACCTTGTACATGCACTTGTATACCTTTTGTACATGTACTTGTTTACCTTGTACATGTACTTGTATACCTTTGTACATGTTACTTGTGTACCTTGTACATGTACATGTATACCTTTGTGTTACATGTACTTGTGTACCTTGATACATGGTAATTGTATAACTTGCTACATGTTACTTGTGTTCCTTGTTACATGTACTTGTTACACTTGTACATGTACTTGTATACCTTGTAATGTACTTGCATACATTTGTGCATGTACTTGTGTACATTGTAATGGAATTGTATACCTATGTACATGAACTTGTATTACCTTGTACATGCACTTGTATAACCTTGTACATGTCTAGTGGACCTTGGCATGTACTTGTTTACCTTGTACGTGTATACATTGTATACCTTGTGTACATGTACTAGTAAACCTTGTACATGCTACATTGTATACATTGTTACATGTGTTGCTTATACCTTGTACCATAGTACTTCTGATACCTTGTACATGTACTTATATCCTTGTACATGCACTTGTATACCTTGTAAATGTACTTGTATACCTTGTACATGTACTTGCTTGCTGTACCCTTGTACATGTCCTACTTGTTTACCTTAATAAGCTGTACTTGTGTACCTTGTACATGTACTTCGTATACCTTGTACATTTACTTGTGTACTTGTACATGTACTTGTATAACTTGTACATGTACGAGTATACCTAGTACAATGTAATTGTAGACCTTGTACATGTTCTTGTTCAGAGAACGTCATGTTGATAAATTAGACACATGTGCAACTTTGGGTTATTTATTGAGGAAGGAAAGTTTCGCCACACAGTGGCTTAATTCAGTCCTTACGTGGGAGAGGAGAAACTTGAAGGAAAAGAGGAGAATGGAGGTTTAATCAGTCCCTCAACCTTGAGGGTTCTTCAAGTTTCTCCTACGTATGGACTGATTTGAAGCCACTGTGTGGCGGAAAAAACGTTTCCTCAATAAAGATACCAGTGTTGAACATGTGTCTAATTAATCACATGTCGGTTTCTCTGAACCATTCATCTACAAAACCTGGCAGACACAGCATCTTCGTAGGGATTTATATACTTAGGAATTCTTCGCTTGCCTAACACTTGGGCACGACCTACTTTCCACATTGAACAAATGTGACAATCCAAACTATGACTGCTACACCTCTCCTGCCTAGGTTATATAAACTGTTCTCCGCTCTTATGGCCGTATTCTATTTCAAGGATTGATGAGACTGTACTCACATCGACTCAAGGTGAGGGAACTGATTGACCTCATTCTCCGTCCTGTCCTTCAAGTCTTTCCTACGTATGGACTGATGAAAGCCACTGTGTGGCGAAACGTTTCCCTCAATAAAGATACCCAAGGAGTTGCACATGTGTCTAATTTATCTTACCTAGTTACATATACTAGTATAACTGTGCATGTACTTGTATACCTTGTACACTTGTACTTTGTACTTGTGCTTGTACTGTATACCTTGTACATGTATCTTGTATACTTGTACATGTACTTGTATACTTGTATATGTACTTGTGGTACCTTTGTACATGTACTTGTTTACCTTGTACATGTACTTGTATACCTTGTACATGTTACTTGTTTACCTTGTTACATTGTACTTGTTATACCTTGTAGTGTACTTGTATACCTTGTTACATGTAATAGTATGCTTGTACATGTAAGTTGTATACCTTGTACCTCGGCCTTACTTGTCCATACCTTGTACATGTACTTTGATTATACCTCTGTACATGTACTCTGTTTACCTTGCTAAATGTAATTGTATACCTTGTTCATGTACTTGATTACCCTTGTACATGTACGTGTATACCTCGTACATGTATTGTATACTGTACATGTACTTGTGTACCTTGTACATGTACTTGTATACCTTGTACATGTACTTGTGTTATCACTTAGTACAATGTACTTGTATACCTTGTAAATGTACTTGGTATACTTGACATGTATTGTATACTTTGTTACAGGTACTTTGTATACTTGTACATGTACTTGTGTACCTTGTACATGTAACTTGTATACACTTGTAATGTAATTGTATTCTTGTAATGTACTTGCGGTACCTTGTACATGTACTTGTATACCTTTGTGTACATGTACTTGTATACCTTGAATACATGTTACTTGTTAGAGAGACCTTGTAATTGTATTTGTTATTCCTTGTAATTAGATACTTGAATACTTGTACATGTACTTGTGTACCTTGTACATGTACTTGTATACCTCTGTACATATACTTGTATACCTTGTACATGTTACTTGTATACCTTGTACATGTACTTGGACTGTACCTTGTACAGTGTACTTGTATACAATTGTACATGTCTCTAGATGTACCTTGTACTAATGTACTTGTGTAGACCTTGTTACATGTACTTGTATACCTTGTACATGTAATGTATCCGTGTACATGTTATTGCATACCTTGTATCATTGTACTTGCTATAGACTCTTGGGTAATGTACTTGTGTGAGTCCGATTGGACATGTGTGTATGTATACTTGATACATGTAACAATGTATTACCATTGTACATGTACTTGTGTACCTTGTACATGTACTTGTGTACCTTGTTACATGTACTTGATATACTTGTACATGCAATTGTTATACCTTGTACTTGTAACTTGTGCTACTTGTACACGTACTTGTATACCTTGTGATGCAATTGTATACCTCTGTACATGTACTTGTGTTCCTGTACATGTAACTTGTATACCTTGTACATGTACTGTGTATACTTGTACATGTACTTTTTGTACATGTAACTTGTATACCTTGTACATGTACTTGTATACCTTAGGTACATGTACTTGTAGATACCTTTGTACAATGTTACTTGTGTACCTTGTGTCATTGTATTGTAACCTTGTACATGTACTTGTTACCTTGGGACATGACACTTGTATACTCTTGTTACATGTACTCTTGATGTTTAACCTTGTGCATGCCACGTGTATACTTGATACATGTACTATGTATACCTTTTGTCATGCATTGTTATACCTTCGTACATGTATTGTATACCTTTGTACATGTACTTGTATACTCTTGTTACTTGAGTTCTTGCTGTACCCTGAGTACCATGTACATGTATAACTTGTACATGTAATTGTGTGACCTTGTACATAGATACTTGTATACCTTAGTACAATGTTACTTGTTTGTATCTGAGATACATGTACTGTATACCTATGCTACATGTACTTGATATACACATTGTACAATGTACTTGCATACATTGTGCATGTTACTTGTGTACCTTAGTACTCATGTAACTTTGTATACCTGTACATGGTGGCACTTGTATTACCTTGTTACAATGCAATTTGTATACATTGTAAATGTACTGTGTACCTTGTTGCATGTATCTTGATATACCTTGTACGTGTACATGTGATTACCTTGTAATGTACTAGTAAAAAACCTTGTACAGATAGTTTACTTGTTACCTTGTACATGTGCTTGTATACCTTAGTCATGTACTTGTATACCTTGTACATGTATTAAGTATACCTTGTACATGCATTGTTATTACGTGTGTACAGCTGTACTGTAATACCTCTTGTAGACAAGTATTGTATGTACCTTGAGACAGGTTTACTTGTATACCTTATAAGTGTACTTGTGTATCCTATGTACATGTACTTGTATACCTGGTACATGTACTTGTAGTACCTTTGTACATGTACTTGTATACTTGTAGACTTGTACGTGTATACTTGTACATGTACTTGTATACCTTTTACATTGTACTTGTCAGTCGAACCGACATGTTGATAAATTAGACTGACATGTGCTACTCTTGGGTAGATTTATTGAGAGGAAACGTTTCGCCACACAGTGGGACTTCATCAGTCTCCATACGTAGGAGAAACTTGAAGAACACAGAGGAGAATGGAGGTAAATCAGTCCCCTCAAACGTTGATGGTTCTTTCATGTTTTCTCTACCGCTATGGACTGATGAAGCTACACTAGTGTGGCGTACGTTAGACCTCAATAAGATACCCCAAGGAGTTGCAATGTTGTCTAATTTTTCATCATGTCTAGGTTCTCTGGAACCATTAATTCTAACATAACCTGTCAGACACCAAGCAACTTCTTGGGATCTTAAATATTTGAGAATTCTTCAGCTTTGCCTAACATTTGGGCACGACCTACTTCCACATTGAACAAATGTGACACCTATGACTGACTACAACCTTTCCTGCCTTACGGTTTATAAACGCTGCTCTACCGAGCTACTTGCTCGTATTCTATCAAGATTGATGGAACTGAACACTAATTCGAGCTAGTCAGAAGGATTGGGAGGGGAACTGTTTTCTCAGATTAATTCCTCCTGTTCCTCAAGTTTATCTAAGTTTTTGGACTGATGAAGCCACGTGTGGCGAAACGTTTCCTCATAAAGATAACCCAAGAGGTTGCCCACCATGTGTTCTAATTTATCTATTGACCTTGTACATATACTTTATACCTTGTGCAATGACTTGTTAGACCTTGTACATGTACTTGTGTACCTTGTGCATGTACTTGTTTACCTTGTACATGTACTTGTATACCTTGTTACATGTACTTGTTACCTTGTAATGTACTTTGTGTACTTTTACAGTATTGTATACTCCTTGTACATGTACTTGTATACCTTTGCTACGCTGTACTTGTATACCTTGTACATGTACTTGATATACCTTGTACGTGTACTGTTATACCTCTGTAACATGTACTTGTATTACCTTGTACCAATGTAACTTGTTATACCTTGATACTGATGTACTTGTATACATTTGTAACATGTACTTGTGTATACCTATGTACCATTGTGTACAGATGTATACTCCTTTGATAATCATGTACTTGTATACCTTGTACATGTATTGTATGACCTTGTTACATGATACTGGTATACCTTTGTTAACATGTACTTGTATACCTTGTACATGTATATAGTACCTTGTGTACCTTTTTGTTTTAAAGCCCTTGGTGGGTTTAACTTGTATACCTTGTACATGTACTTGTATACCTTGATACATGTATACTTGTATACAGTGTATCAATGGACTTGTTATGAACCTTTGTTCATGTACTTGTCTACTTTGTACAATGTAACTTGTATACCTTGTAACATTGTACTTGTTGTACCTTGTACATGTAGCTTGTATACCTGTTGTACAATGTACTTGTTATACCTTGTGAAATGTAACTTGCGTACCTTGTAATTACTTGTATATCTGTACATGTTACTAGAGACTAATACTTGTACATTGTAACTTGTATACATTTGTGACATTGTACTTGTATACCTTGTACATGTTACTTGTATACCTTGAGATAATTGTATTTGTGTACCTATGTACATGCTACTTGAGATACCTTGTTCATATACTTGTATACCATGTACATGTACTTGTATCCTTGTCATGTACTTGTGCTACCTTATGATACATGTACTTTGTATACCTTGTACATGTACTTGTGTACCTTGTACATTAATTGTGTACCTTGTGAATGTACTTGTATACCATTGTACATGTACTGGTATTGTACCTTGTACATGTACTTGTATTCTTTGATACATGTACTTGTATACCTTGTACATGTACTTGTGTACCTTTGTACATGATACTTGTAAGAACCTTGTACATGTATCTTGTAATACCTTGTACTTGTACTTGTGTACCTTGTACATTGAACTTGTGTACCTTGGTTACAATGTACTTGTATACCTTGTACATGCACATTGATATACCTTGTACTTGACTTGAGTGAAATCTTGTACACGTACTTTTATACTTGTAGGATGCACTTGATATACCTTTGTGTAATGTACTTGTGTACCTTGTTACATGTACTGCATACCTTGTGCCATGTACGAGTGTATTGCTAATATTGCAACTTGATACCTATTTACATGCACTTGGAAGTGCCTGTGTACATGTACTTGTGTACCTGGTGCAATGTATTGTATACCTTGTACATGTATTGTTATACCTTGTAACACATGTACTAGTAAACCTTGATAATGTAATTGTATACCTTTGTTGACATGTAATTGTGTACCTTGTACATGTACTTGTGTATACCTTTTGTACATGTAAATAGTAAACCTTTGTGTACTTGTAATTGTATACCCTTGACATGTATTGTATACCTTGTTCATGTACTTGTAAACCCTTGTACATGTTCTTTTGATACCTTGTACATGTACTTGTATACCTTGTACATGTACTTGTATACCTTGTACATTGTACTTGTTATACTTGTACTGTTCTAGTAAACCTTGTACATTGTACTTGTATACCATGGTACATGTACTTGTATTACCTTGTATTGTACTTGTATACCTTGTACATGTACTTGTATACTTGATACATGTACTGATTACTTTGTTACATGTACCTTGTATACATTGTACATGTACTTGTATTCCTTGTACATGTACTTGTATTACCTTGTACATGTACTTTGTATTCCTTGTTCATGATAACTTTTCATACCTTGTTTACATGTACTTGTTATACCTTTGTACAATGTACTTGGTACATTGTACATGTACCTTCGTATACCTTGTACATGTATTGTATAACTTAGTACATGCACGTGTATACCTTGTACATGTACTTGTATACCTTGTACATGTACTTGTGTACCTTGTACATTGTACTTGTACTACCATTATGTACTGTACTTGTAATACCTATGTACATGCTGCTTGTATTAACCTGCATGTACATGTACTTGTATACCTTTGTACATGTCTTGTATTCCTTTGTACATGTACTTGTGTTTACTTTGTACATGTACTTGTATACCTATGTCACATGTACTTGATAATAATCCTTGTTACTGCGCACTTGTTACATCTGTACATGTACTATGTATTACCTTACATGTAATGTGTACCTTGATAATGTACTTGATATTACACTTGTAAATGTACTGTATACCTTGAACATGTATCTTGTATACCTGTACATGTACTTGTACTACCTTGTACATGCTACTTGTATAACTGTACATGTACTTGTATCCTCTGTAAATGTACTTGTTAATACCTTGTAATGTACTTGTTATTACCTTGTACATGTACTTGTATACCTTTGTACATGTGTACTTGTATGTACCTTGTACATGTACTTGTATAATTGTATCATGTACTTTGTATATACATTGTACATGTATTGTATACCTTGTACATGTAACTAGTAAGGAAAAAAGGATAGATATTATTATTGAATTATTATATTATTATTAATTAAAGGTTACCTACCAAGAGAGGAGCTGTACACGTACAGGGTCGGATCAGCCGGGCTGTGGTTCGTTGTTGGACTACGGCGGCCAAGCTCAGTTAGTTAACAACCTCGTTGATCAGGGCCCTGATCCATCAGGAGGTCTGGTGATGGACCGGGCCACGGAGGTTCGTTGATCCACCCGGTAATGCCCGACAGGTAGTCTCCAGGTAGGGTAGGGTTGACCCTCCGGCTACCTTCAAGAGGGAGCTGGACAGGCAGCTCTTAAGTTAGTACCTGACACAGCCGGCCTGTAGTTCCTAGATCATTCGAGACAGAGAGAGTGTGCGGCCTCATACTAGTTAACCGCCTGGTTGATCAAGTCCTGATTCCACTGCTAGGACTGGTGTTGGACAGAAGCCGACGGGGGCGTTGACCCCCCGAAACACCCTACCAGTCATATGAAGGGATAAGGGGGGGAAGCCCTTTGATGAGGAAGTTTGTACAGGAAAAGATCACTAACTCATGTTTGGGTAGTAGTGTGATGGACGGCACAGCTGGTGGAAAGGTAGCAATTAGCAAGAGATGTGGGCGTGATGGCAGGGGAAGGGACGGTAAGGTGGTGTGTGGAGATGCTCACCCACAGGTTACTCGCTCACACGGTTGTGCGGCATGTGTTTTGTGCCCCACGGCTACCAGTCAACAGGGGAGATAGGAGTGGTTGTACACCACGGTACCGTCCACAGGGGAGATGAACGTAGGGTGTTACCACGGTACCCATCCCACAGGGGAGGATGGGCGCAGTGGGATTTGTACACACGGTACCGCCCACAGGTTAGGTGGGCGTGGGTATACCCACGGTACCGCCCACAGGGGAGGTGGGCGTGAGTCTTCGCGTGGGTCAGTGAACTATTTGTGACGGCTGAATGGCCGATCTCCTTCCTCGGAACACAGCTGTTTGCCTCTCAGTTCCCCAGGCCCTGTATGGCCCCCTACGGGTTTACCTGAAGTTTTCATGAGGTCGACACCCCGTGGCCTTGTTCTACACTCATCCTCCTGGTTGCTGGACTGATCGATGAAGCTATTAGTGCCCGCCTCCCGCACTCCAAAGAATGCACCATAGCCAGGTTGATCAGGAACTGTTTTGCGGAAGCTGTCAAGTTCCCTCTTGAAGATAATTAGAGTTTGTTGGTAATCTCTCTTATGTATGAAGGGAGGGTGTTGAAGAGTCGTGGTTCCTTTACACTTATTGAGGTCTGAGTGTACTCGTCGCTTCCCTGGTTTTCATTGGAGGTATCTTGCAATGTCTGCCAGGCTTCTTGTGTTCACAAGTAGTATTTTCAGTATGCAGGTTAGGCACCAATCCCTCCTCATTGAAGATCATATTGTTATCAGCGGCTCACTGGGAAAACTTGTTTTGTATCAGCTTGTAGGTTCCCTGTCTACTGTGCATGTCAATTTTATACAATTTTTTTTAGCATATGGTCTACTAAAAAGGACGATACTTCGCAGTTTGTGATTTATGTCCGGTTTATATTAACAAAATAAGAATGATGATAAGAGAAAGTGGGGCGAGTGCAGTGCCATGTGGTACAGAGATCCTATTTACTGAGGAAGCGACACTGATTTCACCAGAGTTTACCTATATCATTTGGTTCTATTTCCTAAGAGATTAAATATCCATTCTGTTTCACCTTCTCAGTTATTCCCTTTTGAGGACAGTTTGTGTGCCAGTTATCAACATGGTTGCACTTAGTCAAGGACTTTAACAATGTCAGGGCATACTGCATCTGCATTTTGCTTGTCTCCTAGAGCCATCCAAAACCATGTCGTAATGGTCCAGCAATTGCAGAGAGGTTAGCAGGAGCGACTCCTGTTATGAATCCGTTGTGAACTTTGGGTTATGCAACTGCTGTGATTCCTTGTGATTGTGATGTAGCTTCTTAAACACTTTCAAACATCTTGATAATGTGGGAATTCCGGGCTGTTGTTCTGTGTTATAATGATCTCCAAGTTCTAGTTTTCTTCATCTATACAATATTTAAGACACAGTTGAGTTGTAGCATTTCTTGCAGTTTCATACCCTACCGCATAGCTTCCTGTGATGTAATTTTCCTTTGGACCTTCTCTGCAACATTGCAAGCTCCTGATGATGTATTGATTTGCCACCAAGCAGTAGAAGCTATCATTCAACCTCTCTCGTAGTTGTTTTAGCATCTTGTATCGCATTGTTCGCTGCTGATATTTGCTATAATATGTGTTATATATAATATATATATTTATATATATATATATATATATATATATATATTTAAGAAATGGAATATTATATATATCATATATTTATATAATGATATATGTTGTGCGAATATGGAGTAAACTGGTCAACTGTAGACAGCACTCTTTTAAAAATTAAGACCTTTCTTAAAATTTCTCTTATTCGTTTAAATGATATTATTTTTTCATTAAGATGTTAATGTAAAAAAATTTTTAATTATTGTTCCAGAAGAATCTTAGAAAACTTTCCTAACCGTAGTTATAACAAGACAATTTATTTTAGCCTAACCCAACGTTAAATATTTACTTTAGATTTGTTGTTACAATTATTTAATCTAAACAAGAACAGTGAAATATATAGATTTTTCGTTAAGGTTCAGAATGATTTTGGCGAAATTATTACATACACAAATTTTCGCTTGTCCTATTGGCAGATGAGCGTTGCTACTTAACCCAAGATCGCAAGTTCTGCCTATTCGGCAACACATATATATATATATATATATATATGTCGTGCCGAATAGGCAGAACTTGCGATCTTGGCTTAAATAGCAACGCTCATCTTGCATATAGGACAAGCGAAAATTTGTGTATGCAATAATTTCGCCAAAATCATTATGAACCCTAACGAAAAAAATATATTTCACTGTGTTTGTTTAGTATTAAAATTTTTGTAAACAAATCTAAAATATATTTAGTTAGGTTAGGCTAAAAAAAATTGCTCTTGTTATAATAAGGTTAGGTAAGTTTTCTAAGATTCTTTTGGTGCAAAATTATAATTTTTTACATTAACATTAATGAAAAAAATATTTCTTTAAACGTATAAGAGAAATTTTAGAAAGGATTTAATTTTAAATGAGTTCTTGCTAATTGACCAGTTTTACATATTCGGCACGACATATATTTTATATATATATATATATATATATTTATATATATATATATATATATATATATTATATTATATTATTATATATATATATATATTATATTATCACCATGCCACCATAAACTATACCAGACTGGGGAAATTTTTCCCATGATTATAAATATATTCGGGAAAAAAGTTTTAAGTGTACAGTGCATGGCAGATGATGGTGGTGGAGGGAGGGAGGGGGAAGGATGAGGATGGTGGTGGTGGTGGAGGGAGGGGGAATGATGGGATGGTGTTGAAGGGAGGGAGGGGGAAAAAGGAAAGAGGATGGTGGTGGAGGGAGGGAGGGGGAAGGTGAGGATGGTGGTGGTGGTGGAGGGGGGGGGAAGGAAAGAGGATGGTGTTGTAGGGAGGGAGGGGGAAGGATGAGGATGGTGGAGGGAGGGGGAAGGATGAGGATGGTGGTGGTGGTGGGAGGGAAGGGGAAGGATGAGGATGGTGTTGAAGGGAAGGAGGGGGAAGGATGAGGATGGTGGAGGGAGGGGGAAGGATGAGGATTGGTGGGGGGAGGGAGGAAGGATGAGGATTGGTGGTGGTGGAGGGAGGGGAAGGATGAGGATGGTGTGAAGGGAGGGAGGGGGAAGGATGAGGATGGTGGAGGGAGGGGGAAGGATGAGGATGTGGTGGGTGGAGGGGGGGGAGGATGAGGATGGTGGTGTGTAGGGAGGGAGGGGGAAGGATGAGGATGGGGTGGAGGGAGGGGAAAGGATGAGGATGGTGGTGGAGGGAGGGGGAAGGATGGGATGGTGGTGGAGGGAGGGGCAAGGATGAGGATGGTGGTGGAGGAGGAGGGGAGGGGGAAGGATGAGGATGGTTGGTTGGAGGGAGGGGAAGGATGAGGTGGTGGTGGTGGTGGAGGGAGGGGAAGGATGAGGATGTTGGTGGAGGAGGGAGGGGGAAGGATGAGGATGGTGGTGGTGGTGGAGGGAGGGGGAAGGATGAGGATGGTGGTGGAGGGAGGGAGGGGAAGGATGAGGATGGTGGTGGTAGTGGAGGAGGGGGAAGGATGAGGATGGTGGTGTAGGGAGGGAGGGGGAAGGATGAGGATGGTGGTGGTGGTGGAGGGAGGGGGAAGGATGAGGATGGTGGTGGAGGGAGGGGAGGGGAAGGATGAGGATGGTGGTGGTGGTGGAGGGGGGGAAGGATGAGGATGGTGGTTGAAGGGAGGGAGGGGGAAGGATGAGGATGGTGGAGGGAGGGGGAAGGATGAGGATGGTGGTGGTGGTGGAGGGAGGGGGAAGGATAAGGATGGTGTTGAAGGAGGGAGGGGGAGGAAGATGAGGTGGTGGAGGGAGGGGGAAGGTGAGGATGGTGGTGGTGGTGGAGGGAGGGGGAAGGATGAGGATGGTGTGGGGTAGGAGGGAGGGGGAAGGATGAGGATGGTGGGTGGAGGTAGGGGAAAGGATGAGGATGGTGGTGGTGGTGGAGGGAGGGGAAGGATGAGGATGGTGGTGGAGGAGGGGGAAGGATGAGGATGGTGTGGAGGGGAGGGAGGGGGAAGGATGAGGATGGTGTGGAGGGAGGGGGAAGGATGAGGATGGTGGTGGTGGTGGAGGGAGGGGGAAGGATGAGGATGTGGTGGAGGGAGGGGGGGAAGGAATGAGGATGTGGTGGTGGTGGAGGGGGGGGAAGGATGAGGATGGTGGTGGGGGAGGGAGGGGGAAAGGATGAGGATGGTGGTGGTAGTGGGGGAGGGGGAAGGATGAGGATGGTGGTTGTAGGGAGGAGGGGAAGGATGAGGATGGTGTGGTGTTGGAGGAGGGGAAGTGAGGATGGATGGTAGGTGGTGGGGGAGGGGGAAGGATGAGGATGGTGGTGTGAGGGAGGGGGGAAGGATGAGGATGGTGGTGGAGGGAGGGGGAAGGATGAGGATGGTGGTGGTGGTGGAGGGAGGGGGAAGGATGAGGATGTTGGTGGAGGGAGGGAGGGGAAGGATGAGGATGGTGTGGTAGTGGTGGAGGGGGGGAAGGATGAGGATGGTGGTGTAGGAGGGAGGGAAGGATGAGGATGGTGGTGGTGGTGGAGGGAGGGGAAAGGATGAGGATGGTGGTGGTGGTGGAGGGAGGGGGAGGATGAGGATGGTGGTGTGGGGAGGGAGGGGGAAGGATGAGGATGGTGGTGGAGGTGAGGGAGGGGGAAGGATGAGGATGGTGGTGGAGGGAGGGGGAAGGATGAGGATGGTGGTGGAGGGAGGGGAAGGTGAGGATGTTGGTGGAGGGAGGGAGGGGGAAGGATGAGGATGGTGGTGGTAGGGAGGGAGGGGAAGGATGAGGATGGTGTGTGTGGGAGGGAGGGGGAGGTGAGGATGGTGGTGGTGGTGGTGGTGGAGGGGGGAAGGATGAGGATGGTGGTGGTGGTGGAGGGAGGGGGAAGGATGAGGATGGTGGTGGAGGGAGGGGAAGGTGAGGATGGTGGTGGAGGGAGGGGGAAGGATGGGATGGTGGTGGTGGAGGGTAGGGGGAAGGATGAGGATGGTGGTGGAGGGAAGGGGAAGGATGAGGATGGTGGTGGAGGGAGGGGGAAGGAAGAGGATGGTGGTGGAGGGAGGGGGAAGGATGAGGATGGTGGGTGTGGAGGAGGGGGAAGGATGAGGATGTGATGGTGGTGGAGGGAGGGGGAAGGATGAGGATGGTGGTGTGTGGTGGAGGGAGGGGGGAAAAGGATGGGATGGTGTGGTGGTGGGTGGAGGGAGGGGAGGGTAGGATGAGGATGGTGGTGGTGGAGGGAGGGGGAAGGATGAGAATGTGAGGTGGTGGAGGGGGGGGAAGGATGAGGATAATGGTGGAGGGAGGGGAAGGATGAGGATGTGATGGTAGTGGAGGGAGGGGGAGGAAGGATGAGGATGTGATGTGGTGGAGGGAGGGGAAGGATGAAGATGGTGGTGGTGGAGGGAGGGGGAAGGATGAGGATGGTGGTGGTGGAGGGAGGGGGAAGGATGAGGATGTGATGGTGGTGGAGGGAGGGGGAATGATGAGAATGGTGGTGGTGGTGGAGGGAGGGGGAAGGATGGGGATAGTGGTGGTTGGAGGAAGGGGGAAGGATGAGGATGTGATGGTGGAGGGAGGGGGAAGGATGAGGATGTGATGGTGGTGGAGGGAGGGGGAAGGATGAGGATGGTGGTGGTGGTGGAGGGAGGGGGGAAGGATGAGGATGTGATGGTGGTGGAAGGAGGGGCAAGGATGAGGATGTGATGGTGGTGGAGGGAGGGGGGAAGGATTAGGATTGTGGTGGAGGTGGAGGAGGGGGAAAGGATGAGGATGGTGGTGGAGGTGGAGGGAGGGGGAAGGATGAGGATGTGATGGTGGTGGAGGGAGGGGGAAGGATGAGGATGGTGGTGGAGGGAGGGGGAAGGATGAGGATGGTGGTGGAGGTGAGAGGGAATGAGGATGTGATGGTGGTGGAGGGAGGGGGAAGGATTAGGATGGTGGTGGAGTGGAGGGAGGGGGAAGGATGAGGTGGTGGGGAGGTGGAGGGAGGGGAAGGATGAGGATGTGATGTTGGTGGAGGGAGGGGGAAGGATGAGAATGGGATGGTCGTGGAGGGAGGGGGAAGGATGAGGATGGGATATTGGTGGAGGGAGGGGAAGGATGAGGATGGGATGGTGGTGGAGGGAGGGGGAAGGATGAGGATGGGATGGTGGTGGAGGACGGGGAAGGATGAGAATGGGATGGTGGTGGAGGGAGGGGAAGGATGAGAATGGGATGGTGGTGGAGGGAGGGGAATTATGAGGATGGGATGGTGGTGGAGGGAGGGGAAGGATGAGGATGGTATGGTGGTGGGGGAGGGGAAGGATGAGGATGGGATTGGTAGTGGAGGGAGGGGAAGGATGAGAATGGGATGGTGGTGGAGGGAGGGGAAGGATGAGAATGGGATGGGGTGGTGGAGGGAGGGGGAAGGATGAGAATGGGATGTTGGTGGAGGGAGGGGGAAGGATGAGAATGGGATGGTGGTGGAGGGAGGGGAAGGATGAGAATGGGATGGTGGTGGAGGGAGGGGAAGGATGAGGATGGGATGGTGGTGGAGGGAGGGGAAGGATGAGGATGGGATGGTGGTGGAGGGAGGGGAAGGATGAGAGATGGGTGGTGGTGGAGGGAGGGGGAAGGATTGAGGATGGGATGGTGGTGGAGGGAGGGGAAGGATAGGATGGTGGTGGTGGTGGAGGGAAGGGGAAGGATGAGGATGGGATGGTGGTGGAGGGAGGGGAAGGAGAGAATGGGATGGTGTTGGAGGTGGGGGAAGGATGAGATGGGATGGTGGTGGAGGGAAGGGGAAGGATGAGATGGGATGGTGGTGGACGGAGAGGGGGAAGATGAGGATGGGATGGTGGTGGAGGGAAGGGGAAGGATAGGATGGGATGGTGGTGGAGTGAGGGGGAAGGATGAGGATGGGATGGTGGTGGAGGGAGGGGGAAGGATGAGGATGGGATGGTGGTACAAGAGAGAGGGCAAGGTGAGATGGGTGGTGGGATTTAGATTTGCACGAAGTGGTGCAAGTTTTTTTGCATCCCAGATGATCGTGTGGAGGGCAGCGGAGCTTATCCATCGTGTGGAGGGCAGCCCGAGGAACATCGTGTGGAGCCAGCACCAGGCTTATCCATCGTGTGGAGGAGGGGAGCACAGGCTTATCCTCGTTGGAGGGGGGCACCAGAGCATATCCATCGTGTGGAGGGCAGGCAAGGTGGGATCCATCGTGTGGAGGAGCGGGACAGAAGCAGATGCATCGTGTGGAGGGCAGCGCCAGGAGCTATCCATGTGTGGAGTGGCAGCACAGTGATATCCATCGTGTGGGGCAGCACCAGATAATCATGTGTGGAGGCAGACCAGAATTATCATGTGTGGAAGGCGCACCAGAGCTTGTCCATCGCGTGGAGGGCAAGACATGAGGCATAGCATCGTGGTGGAGGGCAGCACCAGGGGAAGTAGATGATGGTGGTGGAGGCAGCACAGAGCTATGCCATCGATGGGAGAGCACCAGAGCATATCCATCGTGGGAAGGGCAGCACAGGAGCAGGATGCCATCGTGGTGGAAGTCAGACCAGAGCTATCCACGTGGAAGGCAGCACCGAGCATATCATCGTGTGGAAGGAGGCACCAGGAATCCTCGTGTGGAGGGCAGCCAGAGCATATCCATCGTGTGGGAAGGCAAGCACCATGAGATATCCATCGGTGGAGGCGCACGAGAGATGCATCGTGTGGAAGGCAAGACTGAGCATGATCCATCATGTGGAAGGGCGAAGCATCAGAGCATGATCCTGTGTGGAAGGCAGCACAGGATGAGATTCCATCGTGTGGAAGGCAGCACCATGAGCTATCCATGTGTGGAGGGGCACAGCAAGAGGATATCCCGTGTGGATAGGGCACCAGGCATATCCATGTGTAGAAGGCGCACCAGAGCATATCATCGTGTGGAGGGAGGCAAGCACATGAGCATATCGATGTGTGGAGAGGGGACCAGAGATTCCATGGGTGGAAGGAGCACAAGAGAGTTCCATCGTGTGGAAGGCTAGGCAGCATTAGATTTTCCACCGTGTGGAATAAGCACCATAGCATATCCATCGTTGTGGAGGCAGCACCAGATGCTTTAACCCTCGTGTAGAGGCAGCACCAGAGCTATCCATCGTTGTAAAGGCAGCAGCCGGCTATATCATGTGTGCGAAGGCAGCACCAGAGCTATCCATCGGTAGATGCTAGACACCAGAGATATCCATCGTGTGTGAAGGCAGACCAGAGCATATCCATCGTGTGGAAGGAACTGCAATGTATATCCACTCGTGTGGAATGCAGACCCGGGCCATCCATGTGTAGAAGGCAGCACAGAGCAACCATCGTGTGGAGGGCAGCACCAGAGCTTATCCATCGTGTGGAGGGCAGCACCAGAGCATATCCATCGTGTGGAGGGCAGCACCATAGCATATCCATCGTGTGGAAGGCAGCACCAGAGCATATCCATCGTGTGGAAGGCAGCACCAGAGCATATCCATCGTGTGGAAGGCAGCACCAGAGCATATCCATCGTGTGGAGGGCAGCACCAGAGCATATCCATCGTGTGGAGGGCAGCACCAGAGCATATCCATCGTGTGAGATAGGCAGCACCAGAGCATATCCATCGTGTGTGAGGGCAGCACCAGAGCATATCCATCGTGTGGAGGCAGCACCAGAGCATTATCCATCGTGTGGAAGGGCAGCACCAGAGCATTATCCATCGTGTGGAGGGCAGCACCAGAGCATATCCATCGTGTGGAGGGCAGCACCAGAGCTTATCCATCGTGTGGAAGGCAGCACCAGAGCATATCCATCGTGTGGAGGGCAGCACCATAGCATATCCATCGTGTGGAAGGCAGCACCAGAGCATATCCATCGTGTGGAAGGCAGCACCAGAGCATATCCATCGTGTGGAAGGCAGCACCAGAGCATATCCATCGTGTGGAAGGCAGCACCAGAGATATCCATCGTGTGGAAGGCAGCACCAGAGCATATCCATCGTGTGGAAGGCAGCACCAGAGCATATCCATCGTGTGGAAGGCAGCACCAGAGCATATCCATCGTGTGGAGGGCAGCACCAGAGCATATCCATCGTGTGGAAGGCAGCACCAGAGCATATCCATCGTGTGGAAGGCAGCACCAGAGCATATCCATCGTGTGGAAGGCAGCACCAGAGCATATCCATCGTGTGGAAGGCAGCACCAGAGCATATCCATCGTGTGGAAGGCAGCACCAGAGCATATCCATCGTGTGGAAGGCAGCACCAGAGCATATCCATCGTGTGGAAGGCAGCACCAGAGCATATTATAGTGTCTATGTCTATATTCCTCTATCTTGACGTGTCACATAAGTTATTATAGTGTCTGTGTCTATATTAGGTCTATTTGCGTGTACATAGTATTATGTGTAGTCTATTATCCTATCTTGACGGTCACCATAAGTTATTATAGTGTCTATGCAATTAGCTATCTTGACGTGTCCTAAGTTATTATGTGCTATGCTTATTGTCTATCTTGACGTGTCACATAAGTTATTATAGTGTCTATGTCTATATTAGTCTATCTTGACGTGTCACATAAGTTATTATAGTGTCTATGTCTATATTAGTCTATCTTGACGTGTCACATAAGTTATTATAGTGTCTATGTTATATTCTCTATCATTGAAATTGTCCATAAGTTATTAAGTGTATATGGTCTTATTTCTCTATTCTTGACGTTGTCACATAAGTTATTATAGTGTCTATGTCTATATTCCTCTATCTTGACGTGTCACATAAGTTATTATAGTGTCTATGTCTATATTCCTCTATCTTGACGTGTCACATAAGTTATTATAATGTCTATGTCTATATTCCTCTATCTTGACGTGTCACATAAGTTATTATAGTGTCTATGTCTATATTAGTCTATCTTGACGTGTCACATAGGTTATTATAGCTTCTATGTCTATATTCCTCAATAAGAAAAAAATCATATTTGGGTGTTTCAGGCCGGGGACTGGTGGAGACTCGATCCTCTGTCTAATAACCTGCCAAGCTGTTAGTAATCTGTTTTTGATAGGATATTTTCAAGGTTACGTATTCAATTCACCTTAAAACCAATCTCGAGTTAAAACAGTTTTAACTTAATAATGTTTAAAGGGAGCAAAACTTCATCTGAAGTTTCTCCACTAAAAAGTCTCATTCATTAGTAAAAGCATCATTAAAGTTTATCACTGTGCTTATACGCTGACACACACTGTCTTTATTACACGTCAAGTTAAACTTAATAAAACATAGATGCTTACAAGGTGACAAGATATGGTGGTAAAATAAAGATGTATGAGCACTGTGCATCACTGCTACATCAATTATATTTAATGACCCCTACAACACATTAATGGTGCAATAATAAATCCAGAAGCACCCTTAAATTACTGCCACCTATAACAATTATATATATATATATAATATATATATATATATTATATATATATATATATATATTTATATATATATTTTATATATATATATAATATTATATATATATGCAAAACAACCATCTGAAAGAATAGAGAAATTCCAAGCGCTTTCGTGACTACTCACATTATCAAGGAACTATGATAGTTCCTTGAAAATGTGAGTATCACGAAAGCGCTTGGAATTTCTCTATTCTTTCAGAGTGTTGTTTTGCATTTTTTGAAATCACCTGTTTACTGTGATCTTATTGCATATTATATATTATATATATATATATATATATATATATATATATATATATATATATATAATATATATAAAATATTAATATATATATATATATTATATATATATAATTATATATATATATATATATATTATATTATATATATATAATATTATATATATATATATATATATATAAAAAAAAAAGTAGGAGAAACTTTTAGAGGGTGTGGTAGGTAAGTTTGGGGTGCCAGGTGTAAATGATAATGGGAGCCTTTTTGATTGAACTTTGTATAGAAAGGGTTAGTTATAGATAATACATATTTTAAGAAAAGAGGATAAATAAGCATACAAGATATGATGTAGGGCGAAATAACAGTAGTTTGTTGGATTATGTATTGGTAGATAAAAGACTGTTGAGTAGACTTCAGGATGTACATGTTTATAGAGGGGCCACAGATATATCAGATCACTTTCTAGTTGTAGCTACACTGAAAGTAAAAGGTAGATGGATACAAGGAGATAGAAGCATCAGGGAAGAGAGAGGTGAAGGTTTATAAACTAAAAGAGTAGGCAGTTAGGGTAAGATATAAACAACTATTGGAGGATAGATGGGCTAATGAGAGCATAGGCAATGGGGTAGAAGAGGTATGGGGTAGGTTTAAAAATGTAGTGTTAGAGTGTTCAGCAGAAGTTTGTGGTTACAGGAAAGTGGGTGCGGGAGGGAAGAGGAGCGATTGGTGGAATGATGATGTAAAGAGAGTAGTAAGGGAGAAAAAGCATATGAGAAGTTTTTACAAAGTAGAAGTGATGCAAGGAGGGAAGAGTTTATGGAGAAAAAGAGAGAGGTTAAGAGAGGGGGTGAAGCAATGTAAAAAGAGAGCAAATGGAGAGTGGGTGAGATGTTATCAACAAATTTGTTGAAAATAAGAATAATTTTTGGAGTGAGATTAACAAGTTAAGGAAGCCTAGAGAACAAATGGATTTGTCAGTTAAAAATAGGAGAGGAGAGTTATTAAATGGAGAGTTAGAGGTATTGGGAAGATGGAGGGAATATTTTGAGGAATTGTTAAATGTTGATGAAGATAGGGAAGCTGTGATTTCGTGTATAGGGCAAGGAGGAATAACATCTTGTAGGAGTGAGGAGAGCCAGTTGTGAGTGTGGGGAAAGTTCGTGAGGCAGTAGGTAAAATGAAAGGGGGTAAGGCAGCCGGGATTGATGGGATAAAGATAGAAATGTTAAAAGCAGGTGGGGATATAATTTTGGAGTGGTTGGTGCAATTATTTAATAAATGCATGGAAGAGGGTAAGGTACCTAGGGATTGGCAGAGAGCATGCATAGTTCCTTTGTATAAATGCAATGGGGACAAAAGAGAGTGCAAAAATTATAGGGGGATAAGTCTGTTGAGTATACCTGGTAAAGTGTATGGTAGACTTATTATTGAAAGAATTAAGAGTAAGACGGAGAATAGGATAGCAGATGAACAAGGAGGCTTTAGGAAAGGTAGGGGGTGTGTGGACCAGGTGTTTACAGTGAAACATATAAGTGAACAGTATTTAGATAAGGCTAAAGAGGTCTTTGTGGCATTTATGGATTTGGAAAAGGCGTATGACAGGGTGGATAGGGGGGCAATGTGGCAGGTGTTGCAGGTGTATGGTGTATGAGGTAGGTTACTGAAAGCAGTGAAGAGTTTTTATGAGGATAGTGAGGCTCAAGTTAGAGTATGTAGGAAAGAGGGAAATTATTTCCCAGTAAAAGTAGGCCTTAGACAAGGATGTGTGATGTCACTGTGGTTGTTTAATATATTTATAGATGGGTTGTAAGAGAAGTAAATGCGAGGGTATTGGCAAGAGGCGTGGAGTTAAAAGATAAAGAATCACACATAAAGTGGGAGTTGTCACAGTTGCTCTTTGCTGATGACACTGTGCTCTTGGGAGATTCTGAAGAGAAGTTCCAGAGATTGGTTGATGAATTTAGTAGGGTGTGCAAAAGAAGAAAATTAAAAGTGAATACAGGAAAGAGTAAGGTTATGAGGATAACAAAAAGATTAGGTGATGAAAGATTGGATATCAGATTGGAGGGAGAGAGTATGGAGGAGGTGAATGTATTCAGATATTTGGGAGTGGACGTGTCAGCGGATGGGTCTATGAAAGATGAGGTGAATCATAGAATTGATGAGGGGAAAAGGGCGAGTGGTGCACTTAGGAGTCTCTGGAGACAAAGAACTTTGTTCTTTGAGGCAAAGAGGGGAATGTATGAGAGTATAGTTTTACCAACGCTCTTACATGGGTGTGAAGCATGGGTGATGAATGTTGCAGCGAGGAGAAGGCTGGAGGCAGTGGAGATGTCATGTCTGAGGGCAATGTGTGGTGTGAATATAATGCAGAGAATTCGTAGTTTGGAAGTTAGGAGGAGGTGCGGGATTACCAAAACTGTTGTCCAGAGGGCTGAGGAAGGGTTGTTGAGGTGGTTCGGACATGTAGAGAGAATGGAACGAAAACAGAGTGACTTCAAGAGTGTATCAGTCTGTAGTGGAAGGAAGGCGGGGTAGGGGTCGGCCTAGGAAAGGTTGGAGGGAGGGGGTACAGGAGGTTTTTGTGTGCGAGGGGCTTGGACTTCCAGCAGGCATGCGTGAGCGTGTTTGATAGGAGTGAATGGAGACAAATGGTTTTTAATACTTGACGTGCTGTTGGAGTGTGAGCAAAGTAACATTTATGAAGGGGTTCAGGGAAACCGGCAGGCCGGACTTGAGTCCTGGAGATGGGAAGTACAGTGCCTGCACTCTGAAGGAGGGGTGTTTAATGTTGCGTTTAAAAACTGTAGTGTAAAGCACCCTTCTGGCAAGACAGTGATGGAGTGAATGATGTGTTGAAAGTTTTTCTTTTTCGGGCCACCCTGCCTGGGTGGGAATGAGCCAGTGTGAATAAAAAAAAATGTTGTGTGTGTTTTGTGTGTGTGTGTGTGTATGTGTGTTTATGTGTGTGTGTGTGTGTGTGTTTATGTGTTGTGTGTGTGTGTGTGTGTGTGTGTATGTGTGTGTGTGTGTTGTGTTTTGTTTATGTGTTGTGTGTGTGTGTGTGGTGTGTGGTGTGTTTTTTGTGTTTATGTGTGTGTTTTGGTGTGTGTGTGTGTGTGTGTGTGTGTGTGTGTGTGTGTGTTTTTTTTTGTGTGTGTGTTTTGTGTGTGTTTTGTTGTGTGTGTTTTGTGTGTGTGTGTTGTGTGTGTGTGTGCGTGTGTGTATGTACAAAACCTTGAGTGTTGAGAATGTAGGAAACTCCATCAGGAAACAAACATATAAGAGTTAGTTGAATGAGCTGGGTTACCCAGGATGATCTATGTAAGAAAAAACTAGCCAGAGTATCTATACCAGCCCAACCAAAAATGAAAAGGAAAGTCGTCCGACACGATGCTAATTATATCTTTTCATCAATTAGACCAAAATAAATTAAGAAAAGTCACAGAAAAAAAATTTATTTCTGCCCCAAGAAACTGTGAATTAATTTCGTCCAGATTGTAAACAAAAAAATAGTGTTTGAAAACACCAAGTGTTTGCAAGATTCCTTCCAACAATTGTCCCCCTCAAGGAAGGTTCCTTGATGTTGGTGAGGGGCTCTTGATTTAGGGAATTGGATCTGTGCTCCAGTTCCCCGAATTAAGCCTGAATGCCTTCCACATCCCCCCCCCCAGGCGCTGTATAATCCTCCGGGTTTAGCGCTTCCCCCTTGATTATAATAATAATAATCCAACAATTGTGACTGTACTAGTGTTGGTAGAATTACCCACAATATGTTAGGTAAAAGGCTACAAGTACAACTAATGTGACATTTTATTGTGGCACAATAAAATGTCACATCAGTTGCACTTGCGGCCATTTACCTACCATATTGTAAGTGTTTACATAGGAACTCTTATGGAAATAAGCGACTTTTGTATAGTTTAATTGGGTTATTGTAGGTCAAATTATGATAATGTACTTTTTGTGTCCATAACATATATGTCTACTAAAGATCATAGGAAAAAAGTTATTTGTACGTTATATACACAAACTACAGTAAAACCTAGATGAGAGAGGTCGTATGTTGGAACAACGGAACACAAGAGGTGAATCAGATGTTGAAGGGATAGTTCAGCCTTGTTCCTGCACATGAACACTCAGAACTAATTACCAATTACCAAGGAAAATAATGGGGTCGGAATTGATTGAATTTACATTAATTTTCACCCTAATCCCTACACCTATTTTACTCTATCTCTCCCCCACACCCCTGTTGCCCCATCCCTATCTCCCCTACGCCCCGGTTACCCCTTCCTATCTATCATCCACACCCCTATTACCCCTCCATTTCTCTTCCCCACACCTCTGTTACCCCTTTCTATTTCCCCCACCCCATTTACCCCTCCCTATCTCCGCCACACCCCTGTTACCCCTCCCGATCTGTCTCCCACACCCCTGTTACCCCTCCTTTTCTCTCCCCCAGACCAGTGTTACTCCTCCCTATCGTTCCCACACCCCTGTTACCCCTCCCTATCACCCTCTCTCCCTATCTCTTCCTATACACTTCTCTAAAGCTGTCTCTCTCAGTGGCCACTTTCTCAGCTATTTCTGCCAAGTGGTATCAGAGCCTAGTCACTTAAGTTCACAAGGTTATCACCCCACCATAGACTGTCCTCATTGTCATACATTAACTTTCTTATACTAGTCAGAAAGTTACTTTCTTTATGTTTTATATAAACCCACAAATATTTTCTCTTTTAAACTAGGTTAGGCTAAGTTACATTAGGTTAGGCTACATTAGATTAGTTTAGGTTAAGTTGAGTTAGGTTAGATTACATTAGGTTAAGTTAAGTTAGGTTAGGTTACATTAAGTTAGGTTAGGATAAGTTAGGTTAGGTTACATTAGGTTAGGTTAGGCTGAGTTAGATTAGGTTAGGTTACATTAGGTTAGGTTAGGTTAAGTTAGGTTAGGTTACACTAGGTTAGGTTGAGTTAGGTTAGGTTACATTAGGTTAGGTTAAGTTAGGTGAGGTTACATTAGGTTAGGTTAGGTTACATTAGGTGAGGTTAAGTTAGGTTAGGTTTACACTAGGTTATGTTTGTTAGGTTAGGTTGAGTTAGGTTAGGTTACACTAGGTTATGTTATGTTAGGTTAGGTTGAGTTAGGTTAGGTTACACTAGGTTATGTTATGTTAGGTTAGGTTAGGTTAGGTTGAGTTAGGTTAGGTTACACTAGGTTACGTTATGTTAGGTTAGGTTGAGTTAGGTTAGATTACACTAGGTTATGTTATGTTAGGTTAGGTTAGGTTGAGTTAGGTTAGTTACACTAGGTTATGTTAGGTTAGGTTAGGTTGAGTTAGGTTAGGTTACACTAGGTTACGTTATGTTAGGTTACACTAGGTTACGTTATGTTAGGTTAGGTTAGATTGAGTTAGGTTAGGTTACACTAGGTTACGTTTATGTTAGGTTAGGTTAGACTGAGTTAGGTTAGGTTACACTAGGTTATGTTATGTTAGGTTAGGTTAGGTTGAGTTAGGTTAGGTTACACTAGGTTACGTTATGTTAGGTTAGGTTAGGTTGAGTTAGGTTAGGTTAGGTTGAGTTAGGTTACACTAGGTTATGTTAATGTTAGTTAGGTTAGGTTGAGTTAGGTTAGGTTACACTAGGTTATTGTTATGTTAGGTTAGGTTAGGTTGAGTTAGGTTAGGTTACACTAGGTTATGTTATGTTAGGTTAGGTTAGGTTGAGTTAGGTTACACTAGGTTACGTTATGTTAGGTTAGGTTAGGTTGAGTTAGGTTAGGTTACACTAGGTTACGTTATGTTAGGTTAGGTTAGGTTGAGTTAGGTTAGGTTACACTAGTTACGTTATGTTAGGTTAGGTTAGGTTGAGTTAGGTTAGGTTACACTAGGTTACGTTATGTTAGGTTAGGTTAGGTTGAGTTAGGTTAGGTTACACTAGGTTACGTTATGTTAGGTTAGGTTAGGTTGAGTTAGGTTACACTAGGTTATGTTATGTTAGGTTAGGTTAGGTTGAGTTAGGTTAGGTTACACTAGGTTACGTTATGTTAGGTTAGGTTAGGTTACACTAGGTTATGTTATGTTAGGTTAGGTTAGGTTGAGTTAGGTTAGGTTACACTAGGTTACGTTATGTTAGGCTAGGTTGAGTTAGGTTAGGTTACACTAGGTTACGTTATGTTAAGTCGCATAAAGTAATAAAAACGTATATTTTACCACCAAAAATGCAAATTGTGAATCAAATGTAGCAATACCTGTATGTACATATACCTCACATATACCTGTATGTACATATACCTCACATATACCTGTATGTACATATACCTCACATATACCTGTATGTACATATACCTCACATATACCTGTATGTACATATACCTCACATATACCTGTATGTACATATACCTCACATATACCTGTATGTACATATACCTCACATATACCTGTATCCATAATATATTCCAGATAGACGCAAAGACTTACCTCTAGTGAGCCAGATGACAGGCAACACATGACACAATTTGGGTGTGGCTCCCTCCATGACGTTGATGCTACTGTCAGTGACGTATATGTGTGCTCTCCATGATGTTGATGCTACTGTCAGTGGTGTATATATATGCTCTCCATGACGTTGGTGCTACTGTCAGTGACGTATATGTATGCTCTCCATGATGTTGATGCTACTGTCAGTGGTGTATATATATGCTCTCCATGACGTTAGTGCTACTGTCAGTGACGTATATGTATGCTCTCCATGATGTTGATGCTACTGTCAGTGGTGTATATATATGCTCTCCATGACGTTAGTGCTACTGTCAGTGGCGTATATATACGCTCTCCATGGCGTTGATGCAACTGTCAGTGGAGTATATGTATGCTCCCTGTGGCGTTGATGCTTCTCCTAACGTTGTATAAGTATGTTACCCGTGGCGTTGATGCCCATGTAACACCGTTTATGTATGCTCTCTATGGCATTGATATTTCTGTTTTTCATCAACTGCACTTGTGTACACTCCAGTAAAAAGCTGATTGTGTCGTATGTTATCGTTAACTGTACTTCTTTCAAGAGGACTACACCTCTCTTCGTTCATCTGTCTTCACATTATTCACTCTGTCATACTTCATTACATCTTATTCATTCTTCTTCATTCGTCCTCAAAGCATTTTCTTCACCGGCAGAATTTGCAGCTAATTGTAAAAAAAAATTATTTTCGAGTGGAAGATGTCACTGGTCGAAGATGTCAGTGGTGGAGGATGTCACTGGTCGAAGATGTCACTGGTCGAAGATGTCACTGGTGGGGGATGTCACTGGTGGAAGATGTCACTGGTGGAGGATGTCACTGGTGGAGGATGTCACTAGTGGAAGATGTCACTGGTGGAGAATGTTACAAGTGGACCAGCAGCTGGGTGTCGCCACAGGTGGACCAGCACCTGGGTGTCGCCACAGGTGGACCTGCAGCTGGGTGTCGCCACAGGTGGGCCAGCAGCTGGGTGTCGCTACAGGTGGACCATCAGCTGGGTGTCGCTACAGGTGGACCAGCAGCTGGGTGTCGCTACAGGTGGACCAGCAGCTGGGTGTCGCCACAGGTGGACCAGCAGCTGGGTGTCGCCACAGGTGGACCAGCAGCTGGGTGTCGCCACAGGTGGACCAGCAGCTGGGTGTCGCCACAGGTGGTTTAGTTACAGTCATGCCACAAGCACTCTAGTCAGACCAGGTGACAGGCTGCTGAGAGATGCACTATTTCCTACTATTGTTTCTGGCGCCACCACAACACTACCATATATGTTCCTGGTGCCACCACAACACTACTACATATGTTCCTGGTGCCACCACAACACTACCACATAGGTTCCTGGTGCCAGCACAACACTACCACATATGTTCCTGGCGCCACCACAACACTACCACATAGGTTCCTGGTGCCAGCACAACACTACCACATATGTTCCTGGCGCCACCACAACACTACCATATATGTTCCTGGCGCCACCACAACACTACCACATATGTTCCTGGTGCCACCACAACACTCCTACATTTGTTCCTAGCGCCACCACAACACTACCATATATGTTCCTGGTGCCACCACAACATTACCACATATGTTCCTGGTGCCACCACAACACTACCAGATATGTTCCTGGTGCCACCACAACACTACTACATATGTTCCTGGTGCCACCACAACACTACTACATATGTTCCTGGTGCCACCACAACACTACCACATATGTTCCTGGCGCCACCACAACACTACCACATAGGTTCCTGGTGCCAGCACAACACTACCACATATGTTCCTGGCGCCACCACAACACTACCATATATGTTCCTGGCGCCACCACAACACTACCACATATGTTCCTGGTGCCACCACAACACTCCTACATTTGTTCCTAGCGCCACCACAACACTACCATATATGTTCCTGGTGCCACCACAACACTTACCACATATGTTCCTGGTGCCACCACAACACTACCACATATGTTCCTGGTGCCACCACAACACTACTACATATGTTCCTGGTGCCACCACAACACTACACATATGTTCCTGGTGCCACCACAACACTACCACATATGTTCCTGGCGCCACCACAACACTACCACATAGGTTCCTGGTGCCAGCACAACACTACCACATATGTTCCTGGCGCCACCACAACACTACCATATATGTTCCTGGCGCCACCACAACACTACCACATATGTTCCTGGTGCCACCACAACACTCCTACATTTGTTCCTAGCGCCACCACAACACTACCATATATGTTCCTGGTGCCACCACAACATTACCACATATGTTCCTGGTGCCACCACAACACTACCAGATATGTTCCTGGTGCCACCACAACACTACTACATATGTTCCTGGTGCCACCACAACACTACTACATATGTTCCTGGTGCCACCACAACACTACCACATATGTTCCTGGTGCCACTACAACACTACCACATAGGTTCCTGGTGCCAGCACAACACTACCACATATGTTCCTGGCGCCACCACAACACTACCATATATGTTCCTGGCGCCACCACAACACTACCACATATGTTCCTGGTGCCACCACAACACTCCTACATTTGTTCCTAGCGCCACCACAACACTACCATATATGTTCCTGGTGCCACCACAACATTACCACATATGTTCCTGGTGCCACCACAACACTACCAGATATGTTCCTGGTGCCACCACAACACTACTACATATGTTCCTGGTGCCACCACAACACTACTACATATGTTCCTGGTGCCACCACAACACTACCACATATGTTCCTGGCGCCACCACAACACTACCACATAGTTCCTGGTGCCAGCACAACAACTACCAACATATGTTCCTGGCGCCACCACAACACTACCATATATGTTCCTGGCGCCACCACAACACTACCACATATGTTCCTGGTGCCACCACAACACTCCTACATTTGTTCCTAGCGCCACCACAACACTACCATATATGTTCCTGGTGCCACCACAACATTACCACATATGTTCCTGGTGCCACCACAACACTACCAGATATGTTCCTGGTGCCACCACAACACTACCACATATGTTCCTGGTGCCACCACAACACTGCTACATATGTTCCTGGCGCCACCACAACACTACCACATATGTTCCTGGCGCCACCACAACACTGCCATATATCTTCCTGGCGCCACCACAACACTACCAGATATGTTCCTGGCGCCACCACCACACTACCACATGTTCCTGGCGCCACCACAACACTACCACATATGTTCCTGGCGCCACCACCACACTACCACATATGTTCCTGGTGCCACCACAACACTACCACATATGTTCCTGGTGCCACCACCACACTACCACATATGTTCCTGGTGCCACCACCACACTACCACATATGTTCCTGGTGCCACCACCACACTACCACATGTTCCTGGCGCCACCACAACACCACCACATATGTTCCTGGCGCCACCACCACACTACCACATGTTCCTGGTGCCACCACAACACTACCACATATGTTCCTGGTGCCACCACCACACTACCACATATGTTCCTGGTGCCACCACCACACTACCACATGTTCCTGGCGCCACCACAACACTACCACATATGTTCCTGGTGCCACCACAACACTACCACATGTGTGACTCAGTGATCCAGCACAACACTGTCTACCACATGTGCTGCCATGACCAGCCACAACACTGTACCACATGTGCTGCTCAGTGATCCAGCACAACACTGTCTACCACATGTGCTGCTCAGTGATCCAGCACAACACTGTCTACCACATGTGTGACTCAGTGATCCACACAACACTGTCTACCACATGTGCTGCTCAGTGATCCAGCACAACACTGTCTACCACATGTGTGACTCAGTGATCCAGCACAACACTGTCTACCACATGTGTGACTCAGTGATCCAGCACAACACTGTCTACCACATGTGCTGCTCAGTGATCCAGCACAACACTGTCTACCACATGTGCTGCTCAGTGATCCATATGGGTGTAACACTTCACATAAAACATCACATATATTCTCATGCTAGACTGCCATCACTGTCCAAGTGACAGTCATCTAACTCAAAGACTTAGCAACATTCTAGACTGAAATCCTGCCTTAATCCTCCCTTTACACTGAAATCCTGCCTTAATCCTCCATTTAGACTGAAATCCTGCCTTAATCCTCCCTTTACACTGAAATCCTGCCTTAATCCTCCCTTCAGACTGAAATCCTGCCTTAATCATGCCTTTAGACTGAAATCCTGCCTTAATCCTCCCTTCAGACTGAAATCCTGCCTTAATCCTCCCTTCAGACTGAAATCCTGCCTTAATCCTCCCTTCAGACTGAAATCCTGCTTTAATCCTCTCTTTAGACTGAAATCCTGCCTTAATCCTCCCTTTAGACTGAAATCCTGTCTTAATCCTCCCTTCAGACTGAAATCCTGCCTTAATCCTCCCTTCGGACTGAAATCCTGCCTTAATCCTCCCTTCAGACTGAAATCCTGCCTTAATCCTCCCTTCGGACTGAAATCCTGCCTTAATCCTCCCTTCAGACTGAAATCCTACATTAATCCTCCCTTCAGACTGAAATCCTGCCTTAATCCTCCCTTCAGACTGAAATCCTGCCTTAATCCTCCCTTCAGACTGAAATTCTACATTAATCCTCCCTTCAGACTGAAATCCTGCCTTAATCCTCCCTTCAGACTGAAATCCTACATTAATCCTCCCTTCAGACTGAAATCCTGCCTTAATCCTCCCTTCAGACTGAAATCCTGCCTTAATCCTCCCTTCGGACTGAAATCCTGCCTTAATCCTCCCTTCAGACTGAAATCCTACATTAATCCTCCCTTCAGACTGAAATCCTGCCTTAATCCTCCCTTCAGACTGAAATCCTGCCTTAATCCTCCCTTCAGACTGAAATCCTGCCTTAATCCTCCCTTCAGACTGAAATCCTACATTAATCCTCCCTTCAGACTGAAATCCTGCCTTAATCCTCCCTTCAGACTGAAATCCTACATTAATCCTCCCTTCAGACTGAAATCCTGCCTTAATCCTCCCTTCAGACTGAAATCCTGCCTTAATCCTCCCTTCGGACTGAAATCCTACTTAATCCTCCCTTCAGACTGAAATCCTGCCTTAATCCTCCCTTCGGACTGAAATCCTGCCTTAATCCTCCCTTCAGACTGAAATCCTACATTAATCCTCCCTTCAGACTGAAATCCTGCCTTAATCCTCCCTTCAGACTGAAATCCTGCCTTAATCCTCCCTTCAGACTGAAATCCTGCCTTAATCCTCCCTTCAGACTGAAATCCTACCTTAATCCTCCCTTCAGACTGAAATCCTACATTAATCCTCCCTTCAGACTGAAATCCTGCATTAATCCTCCCTTCAGACTGAAATCCTTACTTTGTAGAATATAACTTTGGTATATCTGTGTCTAGCATTAGGAAAAATATTAGGAGAGAAGTAAATAATGAAAATGAATGGTATTGGAATGTAATTAAAAGCCTGAGTAGGTCAGTAACCCACTATGATAACATGAACGTAGATAAATATGTTTATGGAGCAACTTGCAGTGTGAACACTGACTGATGTTGTAGTGGCCAGGCTTAGGCTTGGTTACACGTACTGACTGATGTTGTAGTGGCCAGGCTTAGGCTTGGTTACACGTACTGACTGATGTTGTAGTGGCCAGGCTTAGGCTTGGTTACACGTACTGACTGATGTTGTAGTGGCCAGGCTTAGGCTTGGTTACACGTACTGACTGATGTTTCGTGGCCAGGCTTAGGCTGGTTACAGTACTGAATGCTGCTTAGTGGCCAGGCTTCAGGCTTGGTTAAAGTACGACTGATGTTTAGTGGCCAGGCTTAGGCTTGTTAACGTACTGACTGATGTTGTAGTGCCAGGCTTAGGCTTGGTTACAGTACTGACTGATGTTGTATGCAGGCTTGGCTGGTTACACTACTGACTGATGTTAGTGGCCAGGCTTAGGCTTGGTTACACGTACTGACTGATGTTGTAGTGGCCAGGCTTAGGCTTGGTTACACGTACTGACTGATGTTGTAGTGGCCAGGCTTAGGCTTGGTTACACGTACTGACTGATGTTGTAGTGGCAGGCTTAGGCTTGGTTACACGTTAATGACTGATGTTGTAGTGGCCAGCTTAGCTTGGTACACGTAACTGATGATTTGTTAGTGGCCAGACTTAGGCTGGTAACTACTGACTGATGTTGTAGTGGCCAGACTTAGGCTTGGTTACACGTACTGACTGATGTTGTAGTGGCCAGACTTAGGCTTGGTTACACGTACTGACTGATGTTGTAGTGGCCAGGCTTAGGCTTGGTTACACGTACTGACTGATGTTGTAGTGGCCAGACTTAGGCTTGGTTACACGTACTGACTGATGTTGTAGTGGCCAGACTTAGGCTTGGTTACACGTACTGACTGATGTTGTAGTGGCCAGACTTAGGCTTGGTTACAAGTACTTCTGGCAGTTTGGAACACACACAGATGATGACCAAACTAAATGCAAATTATGTGGTCAGGCTTATGGTCGCTGTGCCTAATTATCCACTTATTGAGGAATGTAGAGATGGTATAATAACCTATGTGACATGTCAAGATATCTTATTAATGAAAATAAGATACCAGATATTACTAAGCAAATTTCCTAAATTTGCTTGTAACAAATAAGTGAACTGTAGATATAAATCCAAATGTACTCCTGTTAATCCTTTTGGGGCCTAGTTCCTAGGCCTTTTGTGTATCCATATGCTCCTCCACTACCCTAAACAGGATAGATATGGGGTGCACAATAAACCAGTCACTTCGGTGGCAAAATCCAGAATGAAATCCTGCCTTAATCCTTCCTCCAGACTGAAATCCTGCCTTAATCTTCTCTCCAGATTGAAATCCTGCCTTTATCATCCCTCCAGACTAAAATCCTGGGCAGTATTGGGCTGCAGTGTCACGTGTTTAAAATTACTGTTCACCACGGTGATTTTTTTCGGTAATATTTTCGTAACACTGGTTATTTTTGTCAGTGATGCTTTCTTGTTTTGGTGGTAGTCATTTTAGCGATGCTTGAGTGTTTGTTTTGATGCTTGAGTGTTTGTATTGATGCTTGAATGTTTGTGTTGATGCTCGAGTGTTTATGTTGATATTTGAGTGTTTGTGTTGATGCTCGAGTGTTTGTATTGATATGTGAATGTTTGTGTTGATGCTCGAGTGTTTATGTTGATATTTAAGTGTTTGTGTTGATGCTCGAGTGTTTGTATTGATGCTTAAGTGTTTGTGTTGATGCTCGAGTGTTTATGTTGATATTTGAGTGTTTGTGTTGATGCTCGAGTGTTTATGTTGATATTTGAGTGTTTGTGTTGATGCTCGAGTGTTTATGTTGATATTTGAGTGTTTGTGTTGAGGCTCGAGTGTTTGTATTGATGCTTAAGTGTTTGTGTTGATGCTCGAGTGTTTGTATTGATGGTTGAGTGTTTGTGTTGAGGCTCGAGTGTTTGTATTGATGCTTAAGTGTTTGTGTTGATGCTCGAGTGTTTGTATTGATGGTTGAGTGTTTGTGTTGAGGCTCGAGTGTTTGTATTGATGCTTAAGTGTTTGTGTTGATGCTCGAGTGTTTGTATTGATGCTTGAGTGTTTGTGTTGAGGCTCGAGTGTTTGTATTGATGCTTAAGTGTTTGTGTTGATGCTCGAGTGTTTGTATTGATGCTTGAGTGTTTGTTGTTGAGGCTCGAGTGTTTGTATTGATGCTTAAGTGTTTGTGTTGATGCTCGAGTGTTTGTATTGATGCTTGAGTGTTTGTGTTGAGGCTCGAGTGTTTGTATTGATGCTTAAGTGTTTGTGTTGATGTTCGAGTGTTTGTATTGATGCTTGAATGTTTGTGTTGATGCTCGAGTGTTTGTGTTGATGCTTGAGTGTTTGTGTTGATGTTCGAGTGTTTGTATTGATGCTTGAATGTTTGTGTTGATGCTCGAGTGTTTGTGTTGATGCTTGAGTGTTTGTGTTGATGTTCGAGTGTTTGTATTGATGCTTGAATGTTTGTGTTGATGCTCGAGTGTTTTTACTGATGCTAGATTGTTGCTACTGATGCTAGATTGTTGCTATTGATGCTAGATTGTTGCTATTGATGCTAGATTGTTGCTACTGATGCTAGATTGTTGCTACTGATGCTAGATTGTTGCTACTGATGCTAGATTGCTGCTATTGATGCTAGATTGTTGCTATTGATGCTAGATTGTTGCTACTGATGCTAGATTGTTGCTACTGATGCTAGATTGTTGCTACTGATGCTAGATTGTTGCTATTGATGCTAGATTGTTGCTATTGATGCTAGATTGTTGCTACTGATGCTAGATTGTTGCTACTGATGCTAGATTGTTGCTACTGATGCTAGATTGTTGCTACTGATGCCAGGTTGTTGCTACTGATGCTAGATTGTTGCTACTGATGCCAGATTGTTGCTTCTGATGCTAGATTGTTGCTACTGATGCTAGATTGTTGCTACTGATGCTAGATTGTTGCTACTGATGCTAGATTGTTGCTACTGATGCTAGATTGTTGCTACTGATGCTAGATTGTTGCTACTGATGCTAGATTGTTGCTATGATGCCAGATTGTTGCTTACTGATGCTAGATTGTTGCTACTGATGCTAGATTGTTGCTACTGATGCTAGATTGTTGCTACTGATGCTAGATTGTTGCTATTGATGCTACATTGTTGCTACTGATGCCAGATTGTTGCTACTGATGCTAGATTGTTGCTACTGATGCTAGATTGTTGCTACTGATGCTAGATTGTTGCTACTGATGCTAGATTGTTGCTACTGATGCTAGATTGTTGCTACTGAAGCCAGATTGTTGCTACTGATGCTAGATTGTTGCTACTGATGCTAGATTGTTGCTACTGATGCTAGATTGTTGCTACTGATGCCAGATTGTTGCTACTGATGCCACATTGTTGCTACTGATGCCAGATTGTTGCTACTGATGCTAGATTGTTGCTACTGATGCCAGATTGTTGCTACTGATGCTAGATTGTTGCTACTGATGCCAGATTGTTGCTACTGATGCTAGATTGTTGCTACTGATGCCAGATTGTTGCTACTGATGCCAGATTGTTGCTACTGATACCTGATTGTTGCTACTGATGCTAGATTATTGCTACTGATGCCAGATTGTTGCTACTGATGCTAGATTGTTGCTACTGATGCCAGATTGTTGCTACTGATGCTAGATTGTTGCTACTGATGCCAGATTGTTGCTACTGATGCCAGATTGTTGCTACTGATACCTGATTGTTGCTACTGATGCTAGATTATTGCTACTGATGCCAGATTGATGCTACTGATGCTAGATTGTTGCTACTGATGCCAGATTGTTGCTACTGATGCTAGATTGTTGCTACTGATGCCAGATTGTTGCTACTGATGCCAGATTGTTGCTACTGATGCCACATTGTTGCTACTGATGCCAGATTGTTGCTACTGATGCTAGATTGTTGCTACTGATGCTAGATTGTTTTCATTAACGCTCATTTGTTTTTAGCGATGCTCGTATATTTTTTCTGGCACTGATAATCTTCTGAGAATTTCGTATCTGGCGCTGGTCTGGACTTCTGACGCTCGTCACTACCACATAATTTTCCTTTAACGATGTTTGGTGTCTGGCCAACAGTTGTTTGCGCATTAACGCTGTTTACTGCTTGGTGCCGCCCATGGTGCCGCCCATGGTGCCGCCCAGTGCCGCCCATGGTGACGCCCATGGTGCTGACGTCTTACCACGGTTCCTTCTGGACACAATGCTGTTTTTCTTAGTGAGTTTCTAGCAGTAGCGGGTTTCCAGCAGTAGTTAGCGGGTCTCAAGCTCTTCCAGCGGGTCTCTACTGGTTTTTAGCGGGTCTTTGTCGGTCTTTAGTGGGTCTCTGCTGGTTTTAAGGGGGTCTTTATCGGTGTTTATTGGGTCTCTACTGGTTTTTAGCGGGTCTTTGTCGGTCTTTAGTGGGTCTCTGCTGGTTTTAAGGGGGGTCTTTATCGATGTTTATTGGGTCTCTGCTGGTTTTTAGCAGGTCGCTGCTGGTTTTTAGCGGGTCTGTGAGACTATCTAAACACTTGCTTTGCATCTCAAGTTCCACTGCCTTATTTTTTCCTAGAGGCCCTATTTTTCACTACTAACACCTTATTTCTTCCTATAGACATCTTACTTTTCCTATAGACACCTTACTTTTCCTATAGACACCTTACTTTTCCTATAGACACCTTACTTTTCCTATAGACACCTTACTTTTCCTATAGACACCTTACTTTACTCATAAACGCCTTACTTTATCAATAGAGAGTACACATATTGCTGGGTCTGAGAGGACTTACAGCCGCAAGAAGTTGTTACCACAAACTGATTGAACTTAAACTGCCACTAAACATTTAACTTGGCTCGCTAATTGATTGAACTTGAACTTCCACTAAACATTTAACTTGGCTCTCTAAGTGATTGAACTTGAACTGCCACTAAACATTTAACTTGGATCATTAGTTGATTGAAGGTAAACTGCCACGTAACATTGGATTACTGCTGGTGAACAGTCAAGAATGCACTTAACAAGGACATTATCAATAACAGCAACACTTTCCACAGGGTGTTTACGGAGAGGTTGCTTGGTTAATGGGGTTTAAAATGCTCTAGATATACACCTATACTCTCAAAATAATTAGAGGTATTCGGAGAGAAAAATCAAACACGATATCCCAACGGAAATAAGTGACTGACTTTTTTGTGAGGTATCTTAGGTAATTTACACATATATGACTATGTATGATAATTATTTTATGTATACCTGTGCTTGTCGACTACTCAAGGGTCATTAAGGCTGCTTGTTACTCGTTCACGACCAGTTAAGAATACTTTAATAACTAAAATGTGGATTAAAGGAAACTCGGTGTATATACACTGAAAGACATACACCTCTTGGTGTGTGTATGATGAGAGAAAGGTATACACAGCAAATTTGCATATAGAGTTTATTTCAAGCAATATTGTTACGATTAAATTATTCTTAACTGGCGGTGGTTAGCAGGTGATGTGCAGGTCTTTACAACCACTGCGTAGTCGATAAG
>NC_069490.1:7219069-7463886 GCF_026875155.1 Cherax quadricarinatus
ATTAAAGACATGGAATAGGGGAGAAAAATTTTTTTTCCTGGATAAGGGCATGGTTGCAAATAGGCAGCGAGAGTTTGCATAAAGGGGGGAGAAATCAGAGTGGGGAGCGTCACGACGGGTTCCACAGGGGTCAGTTTTGGGGCCCCCTGCTGTTCAAAATCTACATAAACGACATAGATGAGGGCATAAAGAGCGACATCGGCAAGTTGCCGATGACACCAAAATAGGCCGTCAAATTTTCATTCTGACGAGGACATTCGAGCACTCCAGGAAGATTTGAATAGACTGATGCAGTGGTCGGAGAAGTGGCAGATGCAGTTTAATATAGACAAATGCAAAGTTCTAAATGTTGGACAGGCAATAACCATGCCACATATAAACTAAATAATGTAGATCTTAATATTACGGATTGCGAAAAAGATTTAGGAGTTCTGGTTAGCAGTAATCTGAAACCAAGACAACAGTGCATAAGTGTTCGCAATAAAGCTAATAGAATCCTGGCTTCATATCAAGAAGCATAAATAATAGGAGTCCTCAGGTTGTTCTTCAACTCTATACATCCTTGGTTAGGCCTCATTTAGATTATGCTGCACAGTTTTGGTCACCGTATTACAGAATGGATATAAATTCTCTGGAAAATGTACAAAGGAGGATGACAAAGATGATCCCATGTATCAGAAACCTTCCTATGAGGATAGACTAAGGGCCCTGAAACTGCACTCTCTAGAAAGACGTAGAATTAGGGGGGATATGATTGAGGTTTATAAGTGGAAGACAGGAATAATAAAGGGGATGTAAATAGTGTGCTGATAATATCTAGCCTAGACAGGACTCGCAGCAATGGTTTTAAGTTGGAAAAATTCAGATTCAGGAGGGATATAGGAAAGTACTGGTTTGGTAATAGAGTTGTGGATGAGTGGAACAAACTCCCAAGTACCGTTATAGAGGCCAGAACGTTGTGTAGCTTTAAAAATAGGTTGGATAAATACATGAGTAGATGTGGGTGGGTGTGAGTTAGACCTGATAGCTTGTGCTAACGGGTCGGTTGCCGTGTTCCTCCCTTGAGTCAATGTGACCTGACCTGACTAGGTTGGGTGCATTGGCTTAAGCCGGTAGGGACTTGGACCTGCCTCGCATGGGCCAGTAGGCCTTCTGCAGTGTTCCTTCGTTCTTATGTTCTTATGTTCTTAACCCCCAGACGACCCTCCGAAATGCAACACACTCACCCCCTCCTTCCCACTTCAGCCACTGTACTCTACACCAGTTCCTCGGTAATCCCTTCATAAATGTTCCTTTGTTTACATTCCATCACCCAGCATTCTTAGCTGACTTTTATTTAAGGTTTATTCAACATAGGAACGTTGATGAATGGTTCAGAGAACCGACAGCTTGATAATTAGACACATGTGCAACACTTGGGTAGCTTTAATGAGGATACCCATGTGTTGCACGTGTGTCTAATTTATCAACATAGGAACACCCGTTAAAACCAATTAGTACAACATATTTCCAGTAGTGACCCTACACATAGGTTGTGGCCCAACACATAGGTTGTGTCCCTACACATAGGTTGTGTCCCTACACATAGGTTGTGTCCCTACACATAGGTTGTGTCCCTACACATAGGTTGTGGCCCAACACATAGGTTGTGTCCCTACACAAAAGTTGTGTCCCTACACATGGGGTTGTGCCCCTACACATAGGTTGTGTCCCTACACATAGGTTGTGTCCCTACACATAGGTTGTGGCCCAACACATAGGTTGTGTCCCTACACATAGTTGTGTCCCTACACATAGGTTGTGTCCCTACACATAGGTTGTGTCCCTACACATAGGTTGTGTCCCTACACATAGGTTGTGGCCCAACACATAGGTTGTGTCCCTACACATAAGTTGTGTCCCTACACATAGGTTGTGTCCCTACACATAGGTTGTGTCCCTACACATAAGTTGTGTCCCTACACATAAGTTGTGTCCCTACACATAGGTTGTGTCCCTACACATAGGTTGTGTCCCTACACATAGGTTGTGTCCCTACACATGGGTTGTGTCCCTACACATAGGTTGTGTCCCTACACATAGGTTGTGGCCCAACACATAGGTTGTGTCCCTACACATAGGTTGTGTCCCTACACATAGGTTGTGTCCCTACACATGGGTTGTGTCCCTACACATAGGTTGTGTCCCTACACATAGGTTGTGTCCCTACACATGGGTTGTGTCCCTACACATAAGTTGTGTCCCTACACATAGGTTGTGTCCCTACACATAGGTTTGGGTGTCCCTACACATGGGTTGTGTCCCTACACATAAGTTGTGTCCCTACACATAGGTTGTGTCCCTACACATAGGTTGTGTCCCTACACATGGGTTGTGTCCCTACACATAAGTTGTGTCCCTACACATAGGTTGTGTCCCAACACATAGGTTGTGTCCCTACACATAGGTTGTGTCCCTACACATAGGTTGTGTCCCTACACAAAGGTTGTTTTCCACAATAGCTTATTTAAACCTGAGTAATTATGTACTACTGGGTGAAAGTAAGCAGCAGGTGTAAGCACACCACCACGTACCACAATAACAAATAAATCACAACACAACAAATAAACCACAACACAAATCATAAATAAATCACAACATACTAACAAATACGGACCAAAACTAAAAACACAGTTTTTAGCCCCAGGAAATACTTTAACAAAACAGAAACTGGAACAAGACAACAAACCAAGATAATTCTGTGGTAATAGGAGTGGACAACTATAGGTGTGAATTATACAACATTCCTGCTAATGGGTCATTATAGATTTCCTCTTAACTACTGTAGTGTAGTGTATTGCCATGTGTTATACATTATTATTGAATGCTTTGGAATTTTGTTGTAGTGTTGTGTTGTATGTCAGTGCTTGGCGACACTCTGTTTGTTAAGGTGTGTTGTTGAGGTGTGTTGTTAAGGTGTGTTGTTGAGGTGGGTTGTTGAGGTGTGTTGTTGAGGTGGGTTGTTGAGGTGTGTTGTTAAGGTGTGTTGTTGAGGTGGGTTTTGAGGTGTGTTGTTAAGGTGTGTTGTTGAGGTGGGTTGTTGAGGTGTGTTGTTGAAGGTGTGTTGTTGAGGTGTGTTGTTAAGGTGTGTTGTTGAGGTGGGTTGTTGAGGTGTGTTGTTGAGGTGTGTTTGTTGAGGTGGGTTGTTGAGGTGTGTTATTGAGGTGTGTTGTTGAGGTGTGTTGTTAAGGTGTGTTGTTGAGGTGTGTTGTTGAGGTGTGCTGTTGAGGTGTGTTGTTGAGGTGTGTTGTTGAGGTGGGTTGTTGAGGTGTGTTGTTGAGGTGTGTTGTTTTTTTTAGGTGGGTTGGTGTTAAGGTGTGTTGTTGAGGTGTGTTGTTAAGGTGTGTTGTTGAGGTGGGTTGTTGAGGTGGGGTTGTTGAGGGTGTGTTGTTGAGGTGGGTTGTTAAGGTGTGGTTGTGAGTTGTGTTGTTAAGGTGTGTTGTTGAGGTGGGGGTTGTTGAGGTGGTGTGTTAAGGTGTGTTGTTAGGGTTGGTTGTTAAGGTGTGTTATTGAGGTGGGGTTGTTAAGGTGTGTTGTTGAGGTGTGTGTTGTTAAGGTGTGTTGTTGAGGTGGGTTGTTGAGGTGTGTTGTTAAGGTGTGTTGTTGAGGTGTGTTGTTAAGGTGTGTTGTGAGTGGGTTGTTGAGGTGTGTTGTTGAGGGGTGTGTGTTGTTGAGATGGGTTGTTGAGGTGTGCTGTTGAGGTGTGTTGTTGAGGTGTGTTTGTTGAGGTTGGTTGTTGAGGTGTGTTGTTGAGGTGTGTTGTTGAGGTGGGTTGTTAAGGTGTGTTTTTTGAGGTGTGTTGTTAAGGTGTGTTGTTGAGGTGGGTTGTTGAGGTGTGTTGTTGAGGTGGGTTGTTAAGGTGTGTTGTTGAGGTGTGTTGTTAAGGTGTGTTTTGAGGTGGGTTGTGAGGTGTGTTTGTTAAGGTGTGTGTTGAGGTTGGTTTTGTTAAGGTGTGTTATGAGGTGGGTTGTTAAGGTGTGTTGTTGAGGTGTGTTGTTGAGGTGTGTTTTTGAGGTGTGTTGTTTTTAGGTGGGTTGTTAGAGGTGATTGTTAAGGTGTGTTGTTGAGGTGTGTTGTTGAGGTATGTTGTTGAGGTGGGTTGTTGAGGTGTGTTGTTAAGGTGTGTTGTTGAGGTGGGTTGTTAAGGTGTGTTGTTAAGGTGTGTTGTTGAGGTGGGTTGTTAAGGTGTGTTTGTTAAATAGTGGGTTGTTGAGGTGGGTTGTTAAGGTGTGTTGTTAAGGTGTGTTGTTAGGTGTGTTGTTGAGGTGTGCTGTTGAGGTGAGTTGTTGAGGTGGGTTGTTAAGGTGTGTTGTTAAGGTGTGGTTGTTGAGGTGGGTTGTTAAGGTGTGTTGTTGAGGTGTGTTGTTGTGGTGGGTTGTTAAGGTGTGTTGGTTAAGGTGTGTTGTTGAGGTGTGTTGTTGAGGTGTGCTGTTGAGGTGTTGTTGTTGAGGTGTGGTTGTTGAGGTGGTTGTTGAAGTGGTTGTTAAGGTGTGTTGTGTGAGGTGTGTTTTTGAGGTGTGTTGTTGAGGTGGTTGTTGAGGTGGGTTGTTAAGGTGTGTTGTTGAGGTGTGTTTTGTTGAGGTGGTTATGTTTGAGGTGGGTTGTTTAAGGTGTTGTTGTTAAGGTTTGTTGTTGAGGTGTGTTGTTGAGGTGTGCTGTTGAGGTGTGTTGTTGAGGTTTGGGTTGTTAAGGTGTGTTAAGGTGTGTTGTTGAGGTGGGTTGTTAAGGTGTGTTGTTGAGGTGGGTTGTTGAGGTGGGTTGTTAAGGTGTGTTGTTGAGGTGGGTTGTTAAGGTGTGTTGTTGAGGTGGGTTGTTAAAGGCGTGTTGTTGAGGTGGGTTGTTGAGGTGGGTTGTTAAGGTGTGTTGTTGAGGTGGGTTGTTAAGGTGTGTTGTTGAAGTGGGTTAGTAAGGTGGATTATTAAGGTGCCTTGTTAGGGTGCCATGATACAGTGCCTGGGCACCATTAACATCAAAGCTATCCTTGACAAGTCAAAAAATAACCAGCAGTGTAACAGTTTGTTGGTGTCAGACTTTTACTCCCTGTTATGTCCATTATCTAGCACCGTATGGCACCATCTGGCACCACACGGCAACACCTGGCACTTGACAACAGTAAAGGCTCCAGGGAATGTAGCCGAGGGTCAACTCCCTGTGTTTATATGTAGGCCAGCGAGTCGCCAACAACAACAGCCAAGTTGAACAGGCAGTGATCAGGAAAGAATGGTATATCGCAGGTATAATATTTCAATTCCGTCAGCAGTGCCAGTTCGAGTTACCGTTGCTAAATGGTTTAATAATATGGCCGGAAATGGTTTAATGTGGAGGTTAAAAATGGTCTGAAGTCACTGTTAATAATACTAAATAGGTTTAAATAGTGTCTTATGTGATTTAAATAACTTTTGCGATCTTAGTAATCTATATACAGGAAATTCAACTTATCCCGCTAAAAGGGATTGAGTTGTGATCTATCATGGTAGATATTAAAGCAGTTATAGTGTATTGTAATGAGGAGCTTTTAATTACAGATGCGTCATAATTGAAGGCGCTAAATTATAGACGTATTATATATAGTTCCAGACATGAACAACACCTAGAAATGTGGTACACTAGAGGGGGATGGGACTCCATTGTGGTACACTAGAGGGGGATGGGACTCCATTGTGGTACACTAGAGGGGGATGGGACTCCATTGTGGTACACTAGAGGGGGATGGGACTCCATTGGGGGTACACTAGAGGGGGAGGGGACTCCATTTTGGTCCCCACTAGGGGGGGTGGGCCCCATTGGGGTACATAGAGGGGGAGGGGAAAATCCATTGGGGTTTAACCCCTAGGGGGGGAAAATGGGCCCTCCTTTTGTGGTACCCCGGGGGGGGGGTGGGACTCCTTTGTTTTTCACTAGAGGGGGAGGGGAAATCCTTTGGGGTTTACACAAAGGGGGGGAGGGGATCCATTGGGGTTACCAAAGGGGGGGGATGGGGACTCCATTGGGGTACACTAGGGGGGGTTTGGGGACCCCATTTTTGGGTCACTAGAGGGGGATGGACCCCATTGTGGTCCCATTTGAGGGGGAGGGGGACTCCATTGTGGTACACTAGAGGGGGTTGGGACCCCATTGTGGTACACTAGAGGGGGGTGGGACCCCATTGTGGAAACGGGGGGGAGGGACTCCATTGGGGTCCCACTAGAGGGGGGGGGGACTCCTTGGGGTACATAGAGGGGGTTTGGGGACCCTTGGGGTAATTTAGAGGGGGATGGGACCCATTTGGTACACTAGAGGGGGGTGGGCTCCTTTTTGGAACACTAAGGGGGATGGGACCATTGTGGTACAAAAGGGGGGATGGGCTCCTTTGTGGACATTTGGGGGGGGAATGGGACTCCATTTTGGTACACAAAGGGGGGGGGTGGGACCCATTTGGTACACTAGGGGGGGGATGGGACCCCATTGTGGTAAAATAGGGGGGGATGGGACTCCTTTGGGTGGTTAACAAAGGGGGGGAAGGGGGATCCTTTGTGGTACACTAGGGGGGGATGGGACCCCATTGTGGTACACTAGAGGGGGATGGGGTCCTTTGTGGTAAAATAGAGGGGGATGGGCCCTCCATTGGGGGTTAACTGGGGGGGGATGGCTCCATTGTGGAAACATTTGAGGGGGATGGGACCCCCAATTTTGGTACACTAGAGGGGGGGGGGGGGACTCCTTTGTGGTACACTAGAGGGGGAGGGGGGAACCCCAAATTGTGGTACCCTAGAGGGGGGGGGACTCCATTGTGGTACTCTAGGGGGGGAGGGGATTTCCAGTGGGGTTTAAAATAGGGGGGAAAAATGGGACTCATTGTGGTCACTAAGGGGGGTGGGACTCATTGTGGTACACCTAGGGGGGATGGGACCCCTTTGGGTGGTACACTAAAAGGGGAGGGGACCCATTGTGGTACCCCTAGAGGGGAGGGGGACTCCATTGGGGAAACACTAGGGGGGAGGGGCTCCATTGTGGAAACCCCTAAGGGGGGGGGGGGGGGACTTTTTTGGGTACACAAAGGGGGGGAAAGGGAACTCCTTTGTGGTACACGGGGGGGGGAGGGGTCTCCATTGGGGTACATTTAAGGGGGGGGAGGGGACTCCATTTTGGAACACTAGGGGGGGGATGGGACCCCATTGGGGTACACAAGAGGGGGAAGGGGTTTCCAAATTGTGGTACACAAGGGGGGGATGGGATTTCCTTCTCGGACGATTTTAAAAAAAAAAAATTTAGTTTAGAATAAATACCCGCTGTTCTTTTGGTGGGTGTTCTTAGTTAAGTAACAGAAAGTTGTTACATTTGTAAAAGTACTGTTTTCTGTACTGTACGTTATTTGCTACTGTTTACTATGCAAACGGGCTTTTGCTAAACTGCTCCCACTGCAAATGCTACTACTACGGGGCCTACGGGCTGCGGAACACTGCTAATGTACTGCTACTACTACTACTATGCTGTACTGCTGCTGCAAAAAAACTGTACTAGGGCCGGGCTACTACAACTGAAACTGCTGCTGCTACTACTGTTTACTGTATTTGTACAAATACTACAAAAAAAAAAACTACTCATGTTACTGCTCTGCTACTTAATTGGCTATACTGCAATTTTTATTTGCACTGCAACTGAAAAAACTACTGCTACCCCGCTACGGTTACGCTACTGCTATGCTACTACTGCTACTATGCTATACTGCTACTGCACTAAACTACTACATCCCTACTGCTACTGCTGCTACCCCCTACTACTACTGTTACGGCTACTACTACTGCAAACTTACAGAACGGGTTTTTACGGGGATTTATTTACCCGACATAAAAGTGACAAAATACTGTATAGAAAGCCGCTTGTTAAAACAGAGCATTTCGGGAAAATTAGGCCCAATTTTGGTCCCCGGGGATGCGCCCCCCACTGATTTCGACAAACCACCCCGGGTTTACCTATTTCATGCTAGGTGAACAGGGAAAGCAGCTGCCCTTTAAAGGGAAACCCTTTCCCTGAGGGCCCCTTTAAAAATGACTGGGGGGATGGTGATAATGTTTGTCCCCCATTTATGAAAGGGGTTTTATTTTGGATTTTTGGCCCAACCCAAATGTGGGTTTGTAAAGAGTTTAAAAGAAACTGGGATTTAAAGGGTGAGGTGAAAAATTTTTTTTTAAAACCAAGGAAACGGGGGACACGGGGGTCTTCAACTTTTACCCAGATTTTCCCTTTTAAAACGGGCCCCTAAGAGGGAACTTTACATTTCCTAAGCCTCATTTTACCCATTTTTTAGATTTCCTTTGATTTTCACCAAGCCCCCAAAGGGGACACCTCTTTACTTTTCCCCCAAAGGGTCAGCAAACAGCTAAAAAAACGAAATTTTTTTTAAATTTTATCCCTGAGTTCAAACTGGGGGGTTGACTTTGTTTTTTTTTTTTTTTTGTGTTGTATGTGTGGGGTTTTTGGGTTATGGTGTGTTTTTGTGTGTGGGGGTGTGTTTTGTGTGTGTGTGTGGTGTGGTGTGTGTGTGTGGTGTTGTGTGTGTGTGTGTGTGTGGTGTGTTGTGTGGGCGCCGCCGCACATTGGGGTTTAACACCCAGCTCCTTAAAACTCAAAAGCTCACTAGAAGGATTGTTTGTCCGTAAAAAAAAAACGGGAGCTGAACCTTTTTATGAATGCCAAGGGAAATTTAAAAAGAAAGAAGGGGTCCCAGAGCGGGAGTTCAAAAAAAAAGAAAATTCCCTTTAAGGGAATTAACACTTACAACACAAAACTTACACACACCAACGTACCACACAGTGGAGCGTTGTGAAGAGGCGGGGCCAGGGAGCTTAGACTCGCCCCCCCCTCCCCTCAACTAGGTAAATACCCCACCCACACAGACACATACACACCCACACACCACCCCAAAAGGATTTGAGTCTCAAACCCCTGAAAAACCCCAATTTGGGATTAAAATTAGGTGATTACACACACACAAAAACACACACACACACACCACACACACACACAAACACACCCACCACACAACACCCCACACACACACACACACACACAACACAAAAAAACAAACATCCCTACACGAATACCTCTTGTTTTTTAAAGGATGTAAAAAATACACACACACACACACCAAACACACACACACACACACACCACAACCCCACCCCACAAACCCCACAAACACCCCACCCCAACACACACAAACAAACAAACTACGTCCCACGAATTTTCCTTTTGGGTTGTTAAAAAGGGAAATTTTTAAAAAATACACACACAAACACAACACACCCCACACACACACACACACGCACGACAGGTTTTTTCCCCCCAAAGCTTGTAAAAAATATTTTACAGCCAGGGTGCCCCCCCCCCCCCACCTCACACCTCACAATTTACCCCTTTGGACGGGCGGGGTTCAGGAGGGGTTGGCCCCAAGGGAGGTTCACAACCATGCCAGGGGGGGATAAAAACATGATTTAAGGATTTTTTTAAACGTTTACTGCCCGTCCAAAATTCTGGGAAAAAACCAAAAAGATTAAACCTCCCTTTTTAAAGTTAAAAACTTAACCTAAACCTAACCTGCCCTTGCCCCTAACCAACCAAAACCTAACCCCCCTGCCCCTAAAACCCCCTAACCAAACAACCTTAACCTGACCTGATCAAACCCACACCTAATTTAACCTTGGACCTGACCAAACCCTAACCTAACCTAAACCTGACCTGCCCTAACCTCCCCAAACCAAAACCAAACCCAAACCCTACCTGACCTGACCTGACCTAACCTGGCCTAACCACCCTAACCAAAATTTAAACCTAACCAAACCCTGACCAAACCTAAAAAACCCTTTCCCCCCTGACAGGGCCCTTCCCTAACCTGACCTAACCAAACCCCTAACCGGACATAAATAACCAAACCCTAACCTGACCTAACCTAACCTAACCTAACCTGACTTTCCCCTCCCCAACCCTGACCAAATTAAAAACAAAACCCCAAACTGAACATACCAAACCCAAAAACCAAACCCTGCCTAACCAAAACCCAAAATTTAACCTAACCTGACCGGGAGCGCCAAAACCTGACATAAACCTTTAACCCTTTCCCTTTAACCCTTAACCTGACTGACCTAACAAACCTTAACCTGACCTAAAAAAACCTAACCAAACCAAACCCAAACCCTTAAACCCTAACCTAACGTAACCCAAACCTACATACCTAACCGGGACAGGGACCTAACCAAAACCCTAAACCTAACCTAACCTAACCTAACCTGACCAAACCAAAACCTAACCCCCCAAACCCTAACCAAACCCAAACCAAACCCTAACCTGACATGACCAAACCCAACCTTAACTCCCCCAAAAAAAAAACCCAAAACCAAAACCTAATCAAACCCTAACCTAAACCAAACCCAAACCCTGACCAAAACCAAACCCCAAACCCCAAACCCTAAACTTAACCTAACCTGACCTAAACCTTTCCCAAACCCAAACCAAACCCAAACCGGACCTAATCTAACCAAAAACCGGGCCCAAACCTAACCTAACCTAACCTAACCAAACCGACATGCCTAACCAAACCCAAAACCTAACCTGACTTTGACCTAACCAAAACCTAACCTGACCTAACTTAACCCAACCCCTTACCAAACCAAAACCAAAATGCCTAACCTAACGAAACCCAAACCTACCTGAAAATGACCTAACCAAACCCTTCCAAAACCTAACCTAAACCAAACCCGGGACATGAAACCTAATTTTTAACCTGCCTGGCATGTACAAGGTTTTACAGCCCATAGCTGACTCAAAAATTTTTAAAATATATAGAAAACCCCTTGTTTTGTGAAAAAATTTCTGGAAATTAGGTCAATTTTGTCCCGGGGAAATGCGCCCCACACCAGTCACTGCACCCAGGTCCCCCTTTTTTAACTCATTGGTGAACAGGGGAAACCATTGAAAGGGAAACAGACCTAATTTTTCCCCCCGTTGCCCGGGAAATCCCCCCGGACCCTCACCGTGTGAATTGAGAGCTTTTGCCCCCAGGCCACGGGCCACCGTAAAAGAGTAAAATTGGAAAACAAAAAGGGATGTGCTGCTACCCCCTGGGCCCCATTTAAAACCTTTCAGTGTCAACAAAAAGGACTACCTGGGTTTCCTCTCATATTCCATCATTTTCAACATTTGTTTAAATTTGTCAGCCCTGAGCTGGCAAGACTTCACTAGTGTCAGCCTGATTGGGAGTCCCTTTAGTAGTGTCAACCTTTAGCTGGCAGACTTCCCGTAGTGTCCCCGTTTTGAAACAGGGAAAAAATTTTTGTTTGGTTTTCAGCCTGAGCTGGGAGACTTCAGTAGGGTTCCCCCTGAGCTGGGGGACTTTAGTAGTGTCAGGGCCCGAGCTGGGGGATTTTAGTTTTGTGTCAGCCTGAAAACTGGGAGACTTCAGTAAATGTCATTTTGGCTGGGGGGATTTTAGTAGTGGGCAGCCTGGGGTTGGGGGAAAATTTAAATAGTGTTCCCGCTGAGTGGGAGATTTTTTTTATGTCAGCCTGGCTGGGAGATTTTAGTAGTGTCAGCCTTTAGCGGGAACTTTAGTAGTGTCAGCCGGGGCTGGGAGATTTTTGTAGTGTCGGGGTGAGCTGGGAGATTTTAGTTTGTGTCAAACCTGAGCTGGGGGGGCTTCAGTTGTGTCAAACCTGAGCTTTTGGGGACTTTTAGTAGTGGCAGTCGAGCTGGGGGCTTCGTAGTGTCCCCCGGGGTGGCAGGCTTCAGTAGTGTTCCCGCCTGAGCTGGCAGAATTTTTGTGTGTCAGCCCAAACTGGCAGGCTTCTTTGTGCCCGCCTTACTGGAAGACTTCAGTTTGGCACCTGAGCTGGGAGACTTCAAATAAAATTTTTCAGCCCCGAGCCCCGGCAGACTTCAGTAGTGTCAGCCTGGCGGCAGACTTTGTAGTTTTCAAATGATGGCAGCTTCAGTATGGCAGCCTTACTGGGCTTCCGTATTCAGCCTGAGTGGCAAGGTTCAGTAGGGAAAACTAACTGGAAAACTTCAGTGTTTTTACCCGAGTGGCGAAAATTCAGTAGTGTCAGCCTGAGGGTGGCAACTTCAGTAGTGTCAGCCAGAGCGGCAGGCTTTTGTAGTTTTTAGCCGAAATGGGTGACTTCATTAGTTTTCAGGAAGCTGGCAGACTTCAGTAGTGTCACCCGAGCTGGCAGACTTCCCGTAGTGTACCCCGAGCTGGCAAAACTTCAGTTAAAATGTCAGAAATGAGCTGGCGACCCTTTATTGTGGGCGCCCGAAATGGCAGACTTCAGTAGTGTCACCTTTACTGGCAGACTTCATTTGTGTAGCCTAAACTGGGAGACCGTTTGTTTTCAGCCTGAGCTGGCAGGGCTTCGTAAATGTCAGCCTGAGCTGGCAGACTTCAAATTTGTCAGCCTGAGCTTGGGAGGAAATTCGAAATGTAGCCCAAGCTGGCGTTTCCCGTAAGTTTCGCCTGAGCGGCAGACTTCCCGTATTGTCAACCTGAAACTGGGTTTGACTTCAGTAGTGTCAGTCTTTGCTGGCCAAATTTTAGTATTTTCCCCGCCCGAGTGGCAGACTTCAGTAGTGTCAGCCCGAGCTGGTTTGACTTCGTAGTTTTCAAACGGGGCTTGGGGGGGCTTTTAATTGGCGTCTGGTGGCAGACTTTAGTAGTGTCAGCCTGAGCTGGCAAAACTTCAGTTGTGTCAGCCCGAGTGGCAGACTTTTAGTAGTGCAGCCTGAGCTGGAAAACTTTTAGTATGTTTAGGCCCGAGCTGGCAGGCTTTCAGTAGTGTCAAACCTGAGCTGGTAACTTCAGTAGTGTCAGCCTGACTGGCAGACTTCAGTAGTGTCAGCCTGAGGGTGGCAGACTTTAGGTGTCCCCGCCTAGCGGGAGGAAAATCCCGTAGTGGTTTTGCCCGAGCTGGGAATTTTTTGTAGTGTTCCCGAATGAGCTGGGGGATTTTTGTAGTTTTCAGCCTGGTGGGAAAACCCTTTAGTAGTTTTCAGTCTGAGCTGGCAGACTTCGGGAAGTGTCAGTTTTGAAACTGGGGAAATTCGTTTTGTGTCAGTCTGAGCTGGGGATTTTTGTAGTGTCACCTGAGCTGGGGATTTTAGTAGTGTCCCGCCTGAGCGGGGGGGACTTCAGTAGTGTCAGTCTGAGCTGGGAGGGCTTCAGTTTGTGTCCCCGCCCCGAGCTGGCGGTTTTTGTAGTGCCCGCCTGAGTGGCAGACTTCATTAAATGGGCAGCCGAGCGGCAGGCTTTAGTAATGTCAGGGCCCGAGCTGGAAAACTTCAGTTGTGTTTAGCCGGCTGCCAGACTTTAGTATTTTCAGCCTGAGCTGGCAGATTCAGTAGTGTCAGCCTGAGCTTTGGGAGCTTCAGTAGTGTCCCGACGGAGATGGCAGATTCAGTAAAATGGCCCGCCTGGCTGGCAGACTTTTTGTAGTGTTTGCCTTAGCTGGCAACTTCAGTAGTGTCAGCCTAAGCTGGGAGAAATTCAGTATGAGGGTTTTAAACCGGCAGACTTCAGTATTTTTGCCTGAGCTGGGGAAAACCCTTTAGTAGGCACCCGACTGGCGGCTTCAGTTGTGTTAAACCTGGCTGGTAGACTTTTTGTGTCAGCCCCGAGCTGGCGACTTCATAGGTCAAACCTGAGCTGGGGGAAAATTTAGTAGTGTCAGCCCCGAGCTGGCAGACTTCAGTAGTGTAGACTGAGCTGGGAGACTTTCAGTAGTGTTCCCGCCTGAGCTGGCAGACTTCATAGTGTCACCAACTGGCAAAAACTTCAGTTTTGTCGCCCAAGCGGCAGGAAATTTAGTTTTGTCAGGGCCCGAGCTTGGGAGACCTTCAGTTGTGTCAGCCTGAGCTGGCAGGGCTTCAGAATGTCACCTGAGGCCCGGGAATTCAGTAGTGTCAGCCTGAGCTGGCAACTTCAGTATGTCAGCCCCGAGCTGGCAGACTTAATAATTTCAGCCTTTATGGTGACTTCAGGGAGTGTCAGTTTTGGGCTGGCAAACCCTTTAGTAGTGTCAGTTGAGCTTGGGAGACTTCATTTGGTCGTTGAGCTGGTAGACTTTAGTTTGTCAGTCTGGCTGGCAGACTTCAGTAGTGTTTAGGGCCCCGAGCTGGGAAAACTTCAGTAGTGTCACCCGAGCTGGCAGAAATTCGTAGTGTCGTCGAAGGGTTGACTTCAGTAGTGTCAGCCCTTTAGTGGCCCGACTTCGTAGTGTCCAAAAAGGAAACTGGCAGACTTCAGTATTGGTCAGCCCGAAACTGGGGAGGCTTCTTAGTGGGCAGCCTGAGCTGGCAGACTTCATAAATGTCGTGACTGGCAGACTTCAGTAGTGCAGACCGACTTGGGGGGGAACCCTTTTGTAGTTTTCGCCTGAGCTGGCAACTTCAGTAGTGTCAGACGATGGTGGTGATTCCCTAGTGTCAGCCTGAGCTGGCAGGGCTTCAGTAGTGTCAGCCTGAGTGGGAGACCCTTTAGTAGTGTCCCCAAATGGTGGGAGGGCTTCATATTTTTCAAAAAGAGCTGGGGGGGACCAAATAGTTTTCAACCTGAGTGGCAGACTTTCCCGTAGTGTCAACCGGGGCTGGGGAGACTTAGTAGTGTCAGCCTTTTAGCGGGGGGGGAATTCAAATAGTGGGCAACCTGAGCTGGGGGAAATTTTAGTAGGGGGTTTAACCCCGAGCTGGCAAACTTTAGTAGTGAAACCCGAGCTGGGGGGACTTTTAGTAGTGTTTAACCTTTAGGTGGGGGAATTCAGTATGGGCAACCTGAGCGGCAAAAACTTCATAGGGGTCAACCTGGGGCGACTTCATAGTGTCAAAACCCCCAGCGGCAGATTTAGTTTTGGACAATGAGGGTATGTCAAAATATTCCATTAATGGTTCAAAACAGGTAAAAGAAAAGCAACCCGTACAGCACCCGTCGCACCATTAAAACACCCTTTCAGCCCAGTTTTTGCACCAGTTTTAGCACCATTAAACACCAGTACCGCCCAGTTTCAGCAAACCCGTAACACCGGTACGCACCAGTACAGCACCAGTATTGCACCTTACAAACACCAGTTTCAGGGCCCGGTTTCAGCACCCGTACAGCACCAGAAAAGCACCTTTCGGGCCCCTTAAAAGCACCAGTTTCGCAAAAGTTTTCAGCAACCCGTAAAAGCACCGGTACAAACCCATACGGGACCAGTTTTTAGCACCCGTACAGCACCAGTAAAAGCACCGGTTTTAAACACCTACAGCACCCGTATCAAACACCGTACAGCACCAGTACACACCAGTACAGCACCGGTACAACACCCGTACAGCACCGTTTAGCACCAGTACCCGCCCAGAAAAGCCCCGGTACAGCACCAGTACAGCAACCCGTACGCACCAGTACACACCGTTTCAGCACCCGTACAGCACCAGAAAAAAGCACCCTATAGCCCAGTAAGCCCAAGGTTTCAGCACCGGACAGCCCAAATATGCACCAGTACGCCCAGTACACACCAGTACACAAACCCGTACAGCACCGGTACAGCCCCCAGTACAGCAAAATTTCGCACCAAATACAGCCCAGTAAAAGCACCAGTTTCAGCACCGTGCAGGGAACAGTCACACCAGTACCGCAAACCCGGGACCAAACACCAGTACGCACCAGTACCGCCCAGTACCCGCACCCCGTACAGCAACCCCCGTACCCGCAAACCCGTAAAAGCACCAGTAAGCACCAGTACAGCACCGTACAGCCCCGGTTTTCGACCGGTCAGCACCGGTACAGCACGAGTTTCAGCCCAGTTTCGCACCAGTACAGCACCAGTACAGCAAAAAGGGGCAGCACCAGTACGCACCGTAACAAACACCAGTACAGCACCGGTACCCGCACCCGTACAACCCATAAAGCAACCCGTACAGCCCGGTTTCAGCACCGGTTTTCCCGCACCAGTTTCAGCCCCCCGTACGGCACCGGTTTCGCACCAGTACGCACCAGTTTCAGAACCCCGGGACAGCACCCGGGACAGGGACCCTTTCAGCTCCGGTCAGCACCCGTACAGCAAACCCTACAGGGACCCGGGACAGCAACCCCGTACCCCGCACCGTACAGCACCCGGTTTTAGCACCAGTTTCAGCACCAGTACAAAAACCCCCAGTACAAACCCGGGACAGCAACCCCGTACAGGCACCATTTTCCCAAAAACCGGTTTCAGCACCAGTAAAAGGGACCAGACAGGGGACCAGTACAGCCCCCGGTACAAAACCCAGAAAATCACCCATACCGCCCCCGTACAGCCCCCCAAATACAGCACCGGGACAGCACCATTTTTAAGCCCGGAAAAGCCCCCGGTACAAACACCAAAACCCGCCCCGTACAGCACCCGTTTTTGCAAACCCGTACCGCAACCCGGTACGCACTATAAAAGCACCAGTTTCAGCACCCGTACAGCCCGGTTTTCAGCACCAGTACAGCCCCCGTACAAACACCAGTTTCAAACCGGTAAGCACCATAAGCACTAGTACAGCAAACCCGGTTTCAGCCCCATACAGCACTGTACAGCACCCTTTCGCACCAGTACAGCACCCCGTTTAAAACACCAATACAGCACCAGTACAGCACCAGTACGCACCAATTAAAAGCCCTACAGCCCCCGTTTCAGCACCCGGTTTTCAGCAAACCCTTTTCAGCACCATATAGCACCAGTTACAACACCCGTTTCAGAAACCCGTTTCAGCCCACCAGTACCAGCACCAGACAGCACCAGTTTTAGCACCAGTACGGGACCAGTACAGGGAACCGTACAGCACCAGTAAAAGCACCAGTACCGCACCGTACACACCGGTTCAAGCACCAGTACACACCATCGCACCCCGTTCCGCACCAGGACACACCCGTACAGCACCATTTCGCAACAGTACAGGGACCCGGGACAGCCCATACAGCCCAAATACAGCAAACCCTACGCAAAAGTACCCGCAAAAAGGGACAGCAACCCGGGATAGAACCCGTACAGCACCAGTACAGCACCTTTTCAGCACCGGAACGCACCCGGGACAGCACCCGTTTCAGCAACCCGTAAAAGCACCAGACAGCACCGGTTAAAAGCACAGGGACAGCAACCCTTTAAAAAACACCCGTACCGCACCAGTACAGCCCAGTACAGCCCAGGGACAGCAAACCCGTACAACACCAATTTAGCAAACCGTACAGCACCAGTACAGCACCAGAAAAGCAAACCGGACCCGGGACCCGGGACAGCACCGTTAAAAAGCACCATACAGCACCATACAGCAAACCCTTTCGCCCGGGACAGCACCAGTACAAACACCCGGGACAGCACCCGTAAAGACCAGTACAGCACCCTACAGCACCGGTCGCACCATAAAGCACCAGTACAGCCCAGTAAAAGCACCGGTTTCAGCACCATACAAACAAACCCGTAAAGCACCCGGTTTTTCAGAAACCCGTACAGCCCCAGTACAGCACCCGTTCAGCACCGGTTAAAAAGCACCGGGTAAAAGCACCAGTACCCGCACCAGTTTCAGCACCGTACGCACCGGTACAGCACCAGTAAAAGCACCGGGACAGCACCGGTACCCGCACCCGTACGCACCAGTACCCCCCCGGGACAGCACCCGTACCGGGACCGGTTTAAACAAAAGTTAAAAAACCCCGTACAGCACCATACCCGCACCTTTTTTCAGCCCCAGAAAAGCAACCCGTACCGCACCAGTTCAGCACCAGTTTTCAGGGACCGGTACGAAACCCTTTCAGCACAAATACAGCACCGGGACAGCACCAAAAAAAAGCAAACCCGTTCAGCGTTTCAGCACCAGTTTTCGCACCGGTTTTCAAAAACCGGGACAAACCCATAAAAGTGAGGATTAAGGGAACTTTGGGGTTTTTCCCGCAGAAAACAAGTGGTTTTAAAATTTTTGCAAGTAAACCCCAGTTTTAAAAGGGAAACTAAGTGAAAAGGGCCATTGACAAAGCCCATAAAGAGTTTAAAAAATGACTTTACAAAGCCCCTAACGAGTGAAAAAATGACAAAGCTCTAACCCCAGAGTGAAACAAAAGACTTTTATAAAGCTCTATACAGTGAAAATTACTTTATAAAAACCCCTTTTACAGGAAACATGACTTGATTAAAGGGTTATACAGTGAAAAAATGCTTTTATAATGCTCTTTTACCGTTAAAAAATGACTTGATAAAGCCTATACAGTTTAAAAAATGACTTGAAAAAAAGCTTTTTTTTTAAAGGGGAAACCCTGGGCTTGATTTAAAACTCTATACAGGAAAATGAAATTGATTTTAAAGCATATACAGTGGGAAAAATGCTTGATAATGCCTATAAAAGTGAAACATTTCTTGAAAAAAAGCTTATACAGGTGGGAAAAAAGACTTTATAAGCCCCTATACAGTGAAAAATGCCCTTTATAAAGCTCTATACCCGTGAAACTTTAATTTGATAAAGGGTCTATACAATTGAAACATGACTTTATAAAGGCCCATACAAATAAACATCTTGATAAAGCTCTATACAGGGGGGAAACATGGGCTTTATAATGTTTTTACTTTAAACATTCTTGATAAAGCTTTTATAAAAGGTGAAAAAAATGACTTGATTTAAAAATCTATACAGTGAAACAGAAATTGATTAAAAGCTCCCCATTTCAAATGGAAAAATGACTTGATAAAAGCTCTATACAGTGAAACTTTACTTTATAAAGCTCTATACAGTGAAACCCCGGGCTTTATAAAGTTATACAGTGAAAAAATCCTTTATTTAAAACTCCATACAGTGAAAAAATGACTTTGGGTAAAGTCTATTTTTTTCAGGTTTTAAACCCTGACTTTATAATGCCCCTATAAGTTTAAACATTACTTGAAAAAAGCTTTTTTACAGGAAACATGGAATTGAAAAAAAGCTCAAAACAGTGAAAATGACTTGATAAGCTCTATAAGGTTTTTAAAAACATTACTTGAATTTTAAAACCTTTTAAAAGTTTAAAATGACTTGAATTAAAAGCTTTTAAAACAGTGAAAAACCCTGACTTGAAAAAAAGCTCTATTAAAAGTTTAAACATGACTTTAATTTAAAACTCTTTTTAACCCGATGGAAACAGGGGAAAGAATCATCTTAATGGGTAGAATATAGAATTGAAAACCTTTCCGGGGTGATAAAATACAAGGCGAACCCTCCGTGTGATGAAAAATACAAGGGGAACCTTTCCCGGGGTGATGAAATTTACAAGTGGGGAACCATCCGGTGTGATGAAAAAATACAAGGGGTTTAACCATTCCGGTGTGAGAAATATAAAAAGGGGAACCATCCAGTGTGAAGAAAAATACAAGGGGAACCAACCCGGTGTGATAAATAAAACAAGGTGGGAACCCTTTCCCGTGTGATGAAATATACAAGGTGAACCATCCTTTTTGTGAAATAAACAAGGTTTAAAACCCTTTCCCGTGTGATGAAAAAATACAAGGTGAACCCTCCCGTGTGAATTTAAAAAATACAAGGGGAAACCCTCCGGTTTTGAGAAAATATACAAGGTTAACCATCCAAGTGTGATGAAATATACAAGGGGGAACCATCCCGGTGGTGTAAAAAATACAAAGGGGGAACCATCCGGTTTTTGATGGAAAAATACAAAGGGGGGAAACCCTTTCCCGTGTATGAAATATACAAAAATTTAACCCTCCGTGTGATGAAATATAAAAAGGTTTAACCATCCAGTGTGATGAAATTTTACCAAAGGGGAACCCTCCAGTGTGATGAAATATACAAAGGGGAACTATCCCCTGTGATGGGAAAAATTTCAAAGGGAAACCCTCCAGTGTGGATGGGAAAAATACAAGGTGAACCATTTCCGGGTTTTGAAGAAATATTCCAAGGTGAACCCTCCGGTGGAGAAAAAATTTCAAGGTGAACCATCCTTTTTTTTTGTGATGGGAAAAAAACAAGGTGAAAACCCCCGGTGTGATGAAAAATACAAAGGGGAAAACCCTCCGGTGTTATGAAATTTTTCAAGATGAACCATCCCGTTTTTGATTGAAAAAAAACAAGGGGAAAACCCTTTCCCTGGGATGGGAAAAATTTTCAAGGGGGAACCCTCCATTGTGATGGAAAAATACAAGGGTGAAAACCCTCCGGGGTGATGAAATATACAAGATTTAACCATCCGGTGTGATGAAATATACCAAGGGGGAACCATCCCCGGGGGTGATGAAATATACAAGTTTAACCATCCGGGGTTTTATAAAAAAATACAAGGGGAACCATCCGGGGTGATGAAATATACAAGATGAACCAAACCCGGGGGTTAAGAAATTTACAAGGTTTAAAACCCTCCAGTGTTTAGAAAATACAAGGTGAACCATCCGGGGTGTGAAAAAATTTCAAGGGGGAAAACCCTCCGGGGTGATGAAATATACAAGGGGGAACCATCCGGTTTGATGAAAAATAAAAAGGTGAAAAACCCTCCCCCCAGTGTGATGAAAAATACAAAAGGGGAACCCTCCGGGGGTGATGAAATTTTACAAGTTGAAACCATCCGGGTGTGATGAAATATAACCGGGGGAACCATCCAGTGGGGTGAAATAAACAAGGGTTTAACACCAGTGTTTATGAAATATACCAAAGGGGGAACCATCCGGGGTGATGAAATAAAACAAGGTTTTAACCATCCGGGGTGATGAAATATTCAAGGTGAAAACCCTCCAGTGTGATGAAAAATAAAAAAGGGTTGGGGGAACCCAACCGGTTTTGGGGTGAAATTTTACAAGATTTAACCATCCGGTTGATGAAATATTTCAAGGTTAACCATCCAGTGTTTATTTAAATATACAAGGGGGAACCATCCAGTGTTTATGAAATTACAAGGTGAACCATCCGGGGGTGGGTGGAAAAAATACAAGGTGAACCATCCCCGGGGTGGGTTTAAATTTTTACAAAGGGGTTTAAAACCCTCCCGTGGGATGAAATTATACAAGGGTGAACCCCCGGTTTTTGGGTGAAAATATTTCAAGATGAACCATCCGGGGTGATGAAATATAACAAGGTGAACCTCCAGTGTTTAGAAAAATTTTCAAAAGGGGGGAAAACCCCTCCGGTTTTTGATGAAAATAAAACAAGGGGGAACCATCCGGTGTTTAAGAAAAAATTTCAAGATGAACCATCCGGGTTTTTTGAAATATTTCAAGGTGGGAAACCCTCCAGGGGTGATGAAATTTACAAGGTGAACCCGGTTTGGGGGGATGAAAAATACAAAGGGGAACCCTTTTAGGGGTGATGAAATTTCAAGGGGGAACCATCCAGTGTGATGAAAAAAATACAAGGTGAAAACCCTCCGTGTGATGAAAAAAATACCGGGGGAACCATCCAAATGTGATTTAAAAAAATACAAGGTGAACCAAACCGTGTGATGGAAAAATACAAGGGGGAACCATCCAGTGGGGATGAAATATACAAGGGTGAACCATCCGGTGTATGAAATATAAAAAGGTGAACCATCCAGTGTGATGAAATTTACAAAGGGTTTAACCATCCGGTGTGTTTAAAAACAAGGTGAACCATCCATGTGATGAAATATACAAGGTGAAACCCTCCGGTGTGGGTGAAAAATACAAGGTGAACCCTCCGGGTGATGGGAATTTTACAAGGTGAACCATCCGGTTGTGTGAAAATACAAAAGGGGAACCATCCCGGGGGTGATGAAATTAAAAAAGGGGAAACCCTCCCAATGTAATTCAGTATGACAATAAAACAAATAACCTAACTCATGGATGTGTTAAGGAAACAAAGTTAGCTGTACCAACAGTCTCATAAACCGCAGTCTCCTACATGAGGTTACAAGGTTCGAGTCCTGGCTCCTGACCCTGCCAGGCTCCTCGCTCAGGGTTGCCACACAGTCAGTTTTCAAATCAGATTTACCGACGCTAAAAATTTCTTTTGTCGTGTCAAATTCTACGAAAGTGGATTCAGATTAATCCTTATTTATCCTTGTTTGTGTGTAGAGAATTCTGCTTAATTGTATTAACATCTGGCACACAATTCTTTGATTTGTAGTTAGTGATTTGTGTTTGTAAAATTCTGAGAAGGTGCAGATGCGTCGACTGGATGGGATAAACATTATTGTTTCAGTTAAAAAATGGATTAAAATTTAAAATGGCGTAGAGTGTGGGGGTATTGTGACGTGTCTGTGTGACGTATTGTGACGTGTCTGTTTGACGTATTGTAAAGTGTCTGTGTGACGTATTGTAAAGTGCTTATGTGGCGTATTGTGACGTGTCTGTGTGACGTATTGTGACGTGTCTGTGTGACGTATTGTGACGTGTCTGACGTATTGTAAAGTGTCTGTGTGACGTATTGTAAAGTGCTTATGTGGCGTATTGTGACGTGTCTGTGTGACGTATTGTGACGTGTCTGTGTGACGTATTGTGACGTGTCTGTGTGACGTATTGTGACGTGTCTGTGTGACGTATTGTGACGTGTCTGTGTGACGTATTGTAAAGTGTCTGTGTGACGTATTGTAAAGTGTTTGTGACGTATTGTGACGTGTCTGTGTGAAATATTGTGACGTGTCTGTGTGAAATATTGTGACGTGTCTGTAGGAAGTATTGTAAAGTGAGACAGAATAAAGCAGTGTAAAGTGTCAAGAGAGGCGGAATGAAGTGGGAAAAAATGTAAAATTGTGTGGAACATTGTGTTAGAAGAAGAGTGTTTTAATGTATGCCAGTGTGAGTAAGCTGCTTACCACAGTGAGTAATGTACCATTGTGGAGCTGAGGGGACAAGTTACCAGCACCACCACCACCACCACCAGGAGGAACAGCAGGAGTCACCAGGAGGAACAGCAGGAGTCGCCAGGAGGAACAGCAGGAGTCACCAGGAGGAACAGCAGGAGTCACCAAAAGAAGAAGGAGCAGGAAGAGGAGGAGGAAAAGCAGGACGAGGAGGAGAAGCGGCGGCAGAAGGGGCAGGAGAAGGAGGAGGAAAAGCAGGAGGAGCAGCAGCATTAAAATGTACATTTTAAGACAATAATAATAATAATAATAATAATAATATCATCATTATTATTATTAATTAAGTCACTAAACGCAGCACTTTTTGTGTGGATATGGGAAATATTTGTAATGAGAGCTTTCTTGAGTAGCTTGTAGTGTTTAGAGCGTCTAATTATAAACCAAAGATAACGGCTTGATTTCACCACCCATGACCATCCTGTGGAGGGTAGTAGCTAGTTTACTCTGCGCTTCAGGGATGGCAGCGCAAGAACATGTGGATACTCAGAGTTCCTAGACACTAAACCTTTCATAACGGTTAATAGAAGTATATATGAGTAGATATAATTTCCAAATTATCTTTGCATGTGTTACAAAATCAGTTTATGACACCTGCTCAGAATATTCTGCGTCATATTTTTCACTAATATGACACCTACCTGGAGGTTACCTGGAGGTTATTCCGGGGATCAACGCCCCCGCGGCCCAGTCCATGACCAGGCCTCCCGATGGATCAGGGCCTGATCAACTAGGCTGTTACTGCTGGCCGCACTCAGTCCAACGTACGAGCCACAGCCCGGCTGATCCGGCACTGACTTTAGGTATCTGTCCAGCTCTTTCTTGAAGGCAGCCAGGGGTTTATTGGTAATTCCCCTAATGCTTGATGGGAGGCTGTTGAACAGTCTTGGGCCCCGGACACTTATGGTGTTTTCTCTTAGTGTACCAATGGCGCCCCTACTTTTTATTGGCGGCATTTTGCATCGCCTGCCCAGTCTTTTACTTTCGTAGGGAGTGATTTCTGTGTGCAGATTTGGGACCATTCCTTCCAAGATTTTCCAAGTGTAGATTATGATATATCTCTCCCTCCTGCGTTCCAACGAGTACAAGTCAAGTGCTTCCAAGCGTTCCCAGTAGTTAAGGTGCTTGACAGAACTTATACGTGCAGTAAAGGATCTCTGTACACTCTCTAGATCTGCGATTTCACCTGCTTTGAATGGAGATGTTAATGTACAGCAGTATTCCAGCCTAGAGAGAACAAGTGATTTGAAAAGGATCATCATGGGCTTGGCATCTCTCGTTTGAAAGTTCTCATATCCATCCTATCATTTTCTTTGCACGTGCGATCGTGGCACTGTTGTGATCCTTGAAAGTGAGATCCTCAGACATTACTACTCCCAGGTCCCTTACATTATTTTTCTGCTCTATTGTATGGCCGGAGTCAGTAGTATACTCTGTTCTAGTTATTATCTCCTCCAGTTTTCCATAACGGAGTAGTTGGAATTTGTCCTCATTGAACATCATATTGTTTACCGTTGCCCACTGGAAAACTTTGTTTATATCTTCTTGGAGGTTAACCGCGTCCTCAGCAGATGACAGCCTCATGCAGATCCTAGTATCATCCGCAAAGGATGATACTGGTGCTGTGGTGTATATCTCTGTTTATGTCTGATATGAGGATAAGGAATAAGATGGGGGCGAGTACTGTGCCTTGTGGAAACAGAGTTCTTCACTATGGCAGCCTCCGATTTAACTTTGTTGACACTACTCTTTGTGTTCGATTTGTTAGGAAGTTGAAGATCCATCTCCCCACTTTCCCAGTTATTCCTTTAGCACGTATTTTATGGGCTATTACGCCATGATCGCATTTGTCAAATGCTTTTGCAAAGTCTGTGTATATTACATCTGCATTCTGATTTTCTTCCAGTGCATCCAAGGCCATGTCATAGTGATCCAGTAGTTGTGAGAGGCAGGAGCGACCTGCCCTGAACCCATGTTGCCCTGGATTGTGCAGATTTTGGGAATCCAGGTGATTTGCAATCCTGCTTCTTAGCACTCTTTCAAAGATTTTTATGATGTGGGACGTCAGAGCTATTGGTCTATAGTTCTTAGCTAATGCTTTGCTGCCTTTATGGAGTGGGGCTATATCCGTTGTTTTAAGTGACTGTGGAATTTCACCTGGACATGTTATTTAGATAACTACTGTCTATCTCAGAATTCCTCAATAAGTAGACAAGCAACGAAGCAATGTTCTAGATACTAAACATAAGATTGACCAAATCCTCTTTAGTTTGATCATCATGCGTGCGTCTGCCAACCTGCCAGAGGTACAGTCATGGGCCGGATAACGACGTTTCGATCAACGACAGACCGCATATACGACGGTGATCCCATAAGATTATTATAATGGAGCTAAGAATTTCTATTGCCTAGTGACGTCATAGCGTAACGCATTGCTCAAGTGTTTGTGGTGATGTTACTGGTTCATGTATTTACTATACTGTATTTTTAGTTATTCTAAAGTATGCTCTTTCTACTCACAAAAATAAGTTTGCTGTAAAACAGTATGGGGTGTTAGTCGTTTACCACGTATCTTGACAACATCATTGTCCCTTGTGCCTGATTTAATTTTGCGTTGTTTTGTTCACCATAGCTCCTGACGTTTGTAGCCTAGCAGCAATAGGCTATACTATATAGCCTAGGTTTGTAGTAGGCTATATTATCTAGATTTGTGACGTTCGCACAACGATGAAATCGCCCAACGACGCATTTCTCAGAAGGTATCTCCGTCGTTTAGCGACGCATGACTGTACTTGTAACGAAGCCTCAAATCTGGCTTAAACTTAACTGTTCCTGAACTTGTCCTTGAAGGTTAACTGAAATAAATCTGTTTAGACGCTTGCAACATTTCTCTAACGACAGGCAGGACTAAGTTAAAAATCATCTTTCGTCTTCTTACTCCGTGGTAATTACCCACCTCCGCCCAGGTTGTTACAAGTGTAGGTAACTTTGCATTCCTCGCTTTAATAAACCCGAGAGTGCATTCATTTTCCCTCTGGCTGGCTATGCTGCTCGCATACACCCCAGCTAACTAGCACATTTCAGCTATCAGAGAAAAAGGCAAGATACACTGTGGGCGAAGTTACAGTGGTGGCAGGTGTGGGCCAGGTTATAGTGGTGGCAGGAAAGCAAATAGTGCCACTTGGTTGAGAGGTTGGCACTCATCAGTGCCACGCTTGACTGAGCGCGCGCACACACACACCCTGGCACTCTCACATTGGCACCCCTGACATTGGCGTCACTATTTACCCAGTGTTTACATAATATTGTGAGGTAAACGCTGCCCGCTAGCCATGTCTTATTTTACACACACACACATACACACAAACAAACAGGCGCGAGCGCGTGCGGCATAGAGGCAGTTCCCATGACTAGTTTTAAGAACGGGTACGATATATCCCAGGAGGCTAGGCGGAAACATATCTGGCAACTTGTCAAGTTGAGAGACGTAGCCCTGGAACTGAGACTCGACCCCTGCAACCTCAAATATGTGAGTACAGAGCCAGGAGCTGAGATTAGACCCCTGCAACCACAAATTGGTGCGCTCTCTCTCTCTCTCTGAGCTGGAGTATTGAACAAGTATATTCTTCAAGACAGTATATTACACCATCCTAAACACACTTCTTGTATATCCAGTTACCCTGGAGGCTGCCTGCCCTGCACACTGCCCACCCTACACACTGCCCACCTTGCACACTGCCCACCCTGCACACTGCCCACCCTGCACACTGCCCGCCCTGCACACTGCCCACCCTACACACTGCCCACCCTACACACTGCCCACCCTACACACTGCCAACCCTTCACACTGCCTACACTACACACTACCCGCCCTACACACTGCCCACATTGTAGGGCACGTCTTTTACATAAAAATAATTGGTTATCGTAAATTTAATACATTGAGTCGTGGAGGCTTGATCCTCCGTCTGCGATAAGCGACTCTCTGTGTGTTGGTTATAGAGAAAGATGGAGAGGGAAGGAAGCAATTACTTTTAAAGAGGAGGGATTAGAGGAAGATAAGAGAAGGAAGAATGAGTCTAATAACACAGGATAACACAATTTGTCTTATCTTTCTTGTGGTCTCTAGATCCTCCTCCAGGATGCGGTGGCCCGGTGGCCTGGTGGATAAAGCTCCCGCTTCACACACGGAGGGCCCGGGTTCGATTCCCGGCGGGTGGAAACATTTCGACACGTTTCCTTACACCTGTTGTCCTGTTCACCTAGCAGCAAATAGGTACCTGGGTGTTAGTCGACTGGTGTGGGTCGCATCCTGGGGGACAAGATTAAGGACCCCAATGGAAATAAGTTAGACAGTCCTCGATGACGCACTGACTTTCTTGGGTTATCCTGGGTGGCTAACCCTCCGGGGTTAAAAATCCGAACGAAATCTTATCTTATCTTACCCACAACACTCAACTAACTCCTTCAAACTCAAAACTTATTTCCACATGATACATTATTTGTACAGAAATGTGTGATAGATTAGATTTTTAGATTTAGATTTTGCCACCGAAGTGGCTAGTTTATTGTGCATCCCATATCCATCATGTGGACGGTAGCGCACGAGCATATGGATACACAAAAGGCCTAGGAACTAGGCCCCAAAAGGGATAACAGGTGTACATATGGGTCTTTTATCTACATATCTAAGATAAGATAAGATTTGGTTCGGATTTTTAACCCCGAAGGGTTAGCCACCCAGGATAACCCAAGAAAGTCAGTGCGTCATCGAGGACTGTCTAACTTATTTCCATTGGGGTCCTTAATCTTGTCCCCCAGGATGCGACCCACACCAGTCGACTAGCACCCAGGTACCTGTTTGCTGCTAGGTGAACAGGACAACAGGTGTAAGGAAACACGTGTCGAAATGTTTCCACCCGCCGGGAATCGAACCCGGGCCCTCCGTGTGTGAAGCGGGAGCTTTAGCCACCAGGCTACCGGGCCTTATCTGTTACAAGCAAATTTAGGAAATTTGCTGAGCATATCTGGTATCTTGAATTTTCATTAATAAGATATCTTGACATGTCACATAGGTTATTATATTGTCTGTCTCTGTATAAATGTGTGATAGTCGACGATACACGTAGAAAATCCATGGTTATGCAGAGCATTTTAGGCAAGGTAACGCTGACCTCTGATGTCAGAATGGTTAAGGGGGTTAAGTAAGGTTATTTAGGTACAGGTACACCTAGGTACAATTATCATACATAATAACATGCTGGCAAATTATCTAGGATAACCCAAAAAATCTAAGTTACTTTTTCTCCAGGGGTCCATGGTCAGTAGAAATAAGTCACTTTGACTTTTTTGGGTTATCCCAGGTTCTCTACACATATACTGCTATGTATGATAATCTACCTGTATTTGTGTATACCTCAATAAACCCCGGTGGCCTGGTGGCTAGAGCTCTCGCTTCACACACGGAGGGCCCTGGTTCGATTCCCGGTGGGTGGAAACATTTCGACACGTTTCTTGACACCTATGGTCCTGTTCACCTAGCAGCAAATAGGTACCTGGGTGTGGGTCGCATCCTGGGGGACAAGATTGAGGACCCCAATGGAAATAAGTTAGACAGTCCTCGATGACGCACTGACTTTCTTGGGTTATCCTGGGTGGCTAACCCTCCGGGGTTAAAAATCCGAACGAAATCTTATCTTATCTCATCTAGCAGCAAATAGGTACCTGGGTGTTAGCCGACTGGAGGCGGTCGCATCCTGGGGGACAAGATTGAGGACCCCAATGGAAATAAGTCAGACAGTCCTCGATGACGCACTAGCTTTCATGGGTTATCCTGGGTGGCTAACCATCCGGGGTTAAAAATCCGAAGAAAATATTAACTTACAATACTTTACCCACACGGCAAGACCCCCATAGTTCAATACGTTTTCTTAAAGTGTTTCAGAGAAAACGATATTTTTGTCCACGAGGGTAAACTATAATTAGTGAATCATGATAACTTATTCTGTATTCCCTTCCACTGCCACTCCCTGCTTCATTTTATAGTTACCAAAAATAGTTTTTATTTTAAAGTACACAGTACTTTAGCCGCACAGCCAGATTCCAGATAAGTATGAGCGCTTAGCCGAAGATAGGTGGTGAATCCCGTACTGATGAAATAACGTATCACAGGCCTGGAGCGCCGGGGTGTGAGGTCCACCGCCTAGTAAGTGCCTAGCTTCGGCTAGGCACTCATACTTACCAGGGGTCTGGCCCTGTGGTTAGAGTACTGCTTGCTTTGATGCAGTGTGCAGGTTCAAATTCTACTCTGGACTGAGAGACAATGTCTGTAAATAATTTCGCCTGTTACTAATAAATGGAGCAGGGAGTGGCAGTGGAAGGAAGATAAATATAAATGTAATATCTTTATTATGCACCCCATACTTAGGGCGTGGGTCGTAGTTAAAAGATTACAGAGGTACATAATGGCTCCAGGGACTGGACCGCAGAGTTTTGATAGCTGAACAAGTTATATTCCCCTTGATTATAATAATAATAATAATGAACAAGTTATAGTGGTAATGAACTATTAGCGTGTGGAAGGGAATACAGAATAAGTTATTGTGATTCATTAATTATAGTTTACCATCGTGGAAAAGTATCGTTTTCTCTGAAGCACTTTTTAAGAAAACGTACTGAACTATGGGGCACACTATGATACAATAAGATTAACTTTACGGAGGTTCACTATATAAGATAAGATAAGATAAGATTTCGTTCGGATTTTTAACCCCGGAGGGTTAGCCACCCAGGATAACCCAAGAAAGTCAGTGCGTCATCGAGGACTGTCTTATTTCCATTGGGGTCCTTAATCTTGTCCCCCAGGATGCGACCCACAAGAGTCGACTAACACCCAGGTACCTATTTGCTGCTAGGTGAACAGGACAACAGGTGTAAGGAAACGTGTCGGAATGTTTCCACCCGCCGGAATCGAACCCGGCCCTCCGTGTGGTGAAGCGGGAGCTTTAGCCACCAGGCCACCGGGCCTGTATATTTTTCGTATTTAAGTTGATCTGCTCAAACTATAAAAATTATTGATTATTAATAGGCTTTCCATGTGTAGTATTCAGTGTCGCCCGAAGTGTTGTTAATTATTATTATTTATTAACCAAACTAAAAAGTGTGACAATTTACGTTCCGGGAATGATGCATCATTTTCTGTACCACTGTTTTAGACATGACTTGCCACTTAAAATCCACCAGTGGCCTGGTGGCTAAAGCTCTCGCCTCACACACGGAGGGCCCGGGTTCGATTCCCGGCGGGGTGGAAACATTTCGACGCGTTTCCTTACACCTGTTGTCCTGTTCACCTCGCAGCAAATAGGTACCTGGGTGTTAGTCGACTGGTGTGGGTGGCATCCTGGGGGATGCGTCCTCGATGACGTACTGACTTTCTTGGGTTATCCTGGGTGGCTAACCCTCAGGGGTTAAAAATCCGAACGAAATCTTATCTTCTTACAGGCAACCATATGTTGGGCCATAACTAAACACAGATAATATTACAGTCTATGTACTCAACAGAGGCAAGAGTACATCACTGAACCAACTCAATTGTGACAACACATAAACCGCGGTACGGGTGGGATTGAATACGCGGCAAGTGAGCTCAAGCCGCGAGTTCAATCTCCACCTGTACCGTGCTTTGTTTTCAATCGCGTCATTACGATTTCGTGAGTTATAGTTACAACACACGTTACTGCACCAACACAATAGGTGATAACAATCTATTATATTCAACCATATTATTTTAAAGTGGACCAGTAAGCCAACGGAATGCCTTGGTCAGATATGACCAAAAACCACAGCTGCGGGTCTTCGTATGACTAAAACCCGCGTCAGGAAACACTTGTTCGGTTTCCTGACAAACCTTACCTAAGTGACAGCAGTAACTACACACATTACTGTATCAACACAAGTGACAACAGTAAAACACATATTACTGGATGAACACAACAAGTGACACCAGTAACTGCACATATTACTGCATCAATACAACAAGTGACAATATATATCACTGAGCCAACACAACAAGAGTGATAACTAACAAGCGACTCGTCCAGTCCTCAGGAGAATAAACCTCTTAAGTAAACTGCACATATCACGAAGAAGAAAAGGAAGGATTATTTTCATTGTAACTTATTTTCTCTTATGCAGGAGTATGGAAAAATGTCCAAGATGGAAGTGTGCTGGGACAAGTAAGTCTCTGGGATTATACTCCTGAAGTTCTCTTTCTTCAGGCGTTCCAAGTAAATATTGACCAAGATGGCACTGAGTGGCGAACCCATTGCCATTCCATATTTTCTGGAGGAACACAAATACGCACTCACGATGGACTTGCGTCTTTCACTGCTTCATAAACCAGGAAGTAGCACTGCTGTTGTATTAGGATGATAGATTTCAAGTGCAGGATTCTGAAGGCAGCCACAATTGAGCAAAAACACAAGTGCACAGATTAATAATTCTGAGAATGAACAGGATTCGAACCAAGTTGTTTACAATTGTGTCATTGCAAGTTTTATGAGACATAAATTGTTATCCAGATGTTTACAATCGTGTTATTTCTAGTTTCGTGGGACATACATAAAATAACTGATATATACAGCAGACTGTCAGTATCTCTGTAGAGGGCATGAGAATGTACATTCACGAGAACCCACTGATTGTCCGGGGTTTCGATCCTATGCATGGGTGGAAACATTGGACTTGCTTCTGTACACTTGTTGCTCCTGTCCACCTAGCAGTAAGTAGGTACCTGTGCGACCTGTGTGTCACCCTGTGCACAGTGGAGTTACAATAACGACCTATCTTATGACGACCCCGTCAGGTCATCTCGTGACCTATTCAGATAGACCAGCGAAACAATCAGTTTGAGGGCACTATAGCGTGTTACAGCAAGAACGACCTCTGGTTACCCAAAGGGTAACCAGAGCGGAAGGCCTCGGCCAAATGACCAAAAGCTCAAGTGGTGGGTCATCGTGTGTCTAAGACGCACATCAGGAAACACTTGTCCTGTTTCCTGACAAACCTTACCTTATGTATGTATAATGTTCGCCAAGACCGTAGTCCTGGCACGGGTCTCAGTCTTGCGATGACCCGTCTGAAACCTTACCTTACCTAACCAGGAGGTACTTACCATTGACGTGAGAGATGAGGTGTGAGGCGGCGGCCAGCAGCTCGTTGTGTTGGATGGGGCTGTACCTCTCTAAGATAGACCTCAGAATCCTCAACACTTCCCCAAGACGCTCATGGGCAGCAACTCGCAAAGTTTCGTTTTTATCTACGAAGATAAGAAAGTAAACTATTCAGTAAAACCAATATTTTTGTAGTAATACGTCACTTTCTCTATTTTTTTTTCTGGGTTATCCCAGGTAATTTACACATATGTTACTATGCTTAACAATTCTTATAAACATTATCTTTAAGGCCACGGCAGGATTCGAACTTGAAAACTCGGCATCAGAGTACACAGTACTTTGTCCGCAACGCCAGACTCCCGAGATCTAGCGTTGTAGATAAAGTACTGTGTACTCTGATGCAGAATTTGCAGGTTCGAGTGCTGCTGGGGATTTAGAGATAATGCTTGTAAATATGTTACTATGTGTGATAATTTGTGTAACCATATTTATGTGTATCTGTACCCAAATAAATTTATTAATAATAGAGAATTGAGGAATAAAACATGTGTGGTACTGGGATATTATTTGGCCCAAACGTTACGCCAGAACAGCAGGTTTCTTCAGATGAGTGCAGAAGAAACTTTTATGGTGGAGTCAAAAGAGATGGAGAGGTAATATGAGGGTGATGAGTCTCTAAGCCTTGATAGAAGGTTAGGTGTTCAGTCATTGAGGCTAAAACAGAGATATACTGATATACAGAGATATACTGGAGCCAGAAGTGAAATGCATCAGTTGAAGACTGCGTCACAGGTGGGGGGGGGGGGCACTAGCAGTTCATGCCAGTAAGTTGTCTAAAATAGAGTCGTATAAGATATCCTCTGTACCAAGGTACCATGGTAATTTTAAGCCAAACCAGTATAAGACTTGAACAATCGAAAGTACAAGAGTTCGATGCCCGGGCAGGGTGATATATATGCCTCCTACATAATTTGAAACTTATAATGGGTATATATAATAAATTATATAGAATTTAACGTAAGATAACTCAGTAAAGTCAAACAGTGTGATATTTCACGGTGCAGTAAATAGATACTAAGGTCTTAGTTGACTTTTGTGGGTTAAAGAGTGAGAAAGAGGATCAGAGTATTCCAGTCTAAATAAACCACATAAATAATAATCTTTATTTCTACAAGTACATGTACAAGGTATACAGGCCTAGCTGACATCAATGACTGTATAGATAGTCCCTTGTTATGCAGGGCATTTCGGGAAAATTAGGTCAACTTTGTCCTCAGGATGCGACCCACACCAGTCGACTAACACCCAGGTACCTATTTTACTGCTAGGTAAACAGGGACAACATGTGTCTTAAAGAAACACGTCCTAAGTTTCCATCCGTACTGGGGATCGAATCACGGACCTTAATGTGTGAGCTGAGTGCGATAGTAACCGAGCTACGGGATGGCTTTCTTGGATCACTCTGGGTTTAGTGCTCTATATGTACAGCTAGGATTTAAATATTACAAAGACCCGTATAGAAATAAATCACTTCGTCTGATTTTTTGGGTTATCGTAGATAATTTACGCTGTATATTATAATTACCCTTCTGTGTACCTGTACCTGAATAAACTTAACCATGGAGTTTTTGTACCTAACACGAGTCTACCCTCTCATATTTCTATAAGTTCGTTTTCTTTATGAACGTGTCTGAGAAAACGGAATAATATTTCGGTAAACTAAAACATATTAATGATGTTTGGTTAAGTAAGTTTATTCAGGTATAAACAAATACAGTTACATAGATTATCATACATAGCAGCATATGTGCAGAGAACCTAGGATAACCCAAAAAAAACTCAAGAGTGACTTATTTCCACTGGGTTCCTTTAAGTAAGTAATGGTTTAATGTTAAAATAATTGTTTATCGTCTTGCGCGGTCATCCCTACCGTTCTTACTTGTAAATTGACAAAGGTGAACTGAAGACGATATGTTATTTTACATGTATATCAATCATAATAAAGTTGGTAGAATTACCGTCAATATGTAAAGTAAAAGGACACAAGTGCAACTAATGTGACATTTTATTGTGGCAACGTTTCGCTCTCCAGGAGCTTTATCAAGCTTGATAAAGCTCCTGGAGAGCGAAACGTTGCCACAGTAAAATGTCACATTAGTTGCACTTGTGTCCTTTTACTTTATATATCAATCATATATACAATATCTGGAATTTGTTCGTTGGTTAACTGGGTTTAAATCCTCTTGAAATACGTCTCTCTTATTGGCTTTGCTAGATTATCCTAGGTTAGATTCTGCATAATGTACTGCATAACAGAGCTGTAAAAGCTTAAAATTATGTACTAAAATATTAATACACTGAGAGACCTACAACTCTCATTGTATATGCACTCAGTGGTCACTTTATTAGGCACACCCTTCTAGTACTGACTAGGGCCATATACCCCTTTGCCCAGTCTGAATTCTTTATGGCATGGATTCTACAAGATTCTCGAAACATTTCTGAGAGATACTGGTCCATGTTGTCATTACAGCATCACATGGTTGCTGCAGATTTGTCAGTTGCACAATCTCCAGTTCCACCACATCCTAAATGTTAACGCCAAAATCTGACTCTACCATCTATATGTCGCAGCAGAAATCACGATTCATCAGACCAAGCGATGTTTTTCCAGTCTTCATCTGTCTAGTTTTGGTGAGTCTGAGCGCACTGTAGCCTCAGTTTCCACGTTCTTATCTGACAGAGTGGAACCAGGTGTGGTATTTGCTGCCGTAGCCCGTAACTCGGTTGCTAGCGCACCCAGTTCAAATGTTGAGGTCTGTGGCTCGAACCCCGGTAGGGGTGGAACTATTAGAGCGTGATTTTTTTTAAACACCTGCTGTCCCTGTTCACCTAGCAGTAAGTAGGTACCTGGGTGTTAGTCGACTGGTGTGAGTCCCATCCTGGGGACAAAATTAACCTAATTTGCCCGAAATGCACTGCATAACAGGGGGCTTTCTATATCAGCTATGGTCTATGTAACCTGTATAATGTACTTGTAGATATAAAGATTATTATTATTTATTCAAGGTTTGACGTGTGCGTTCACAGATGCTCTTCTGTATACCACCGTTGTAACGTGTGGTTATTTGAGTTAGTGACATCTCTCATTAATAAGACGTTGTCGCCCACAGCACTGCCGCACACTGAGTGTTTTGTGTTTTTCACACCATTCTCTGTGAACTATCGAGGACTCGTGAGTGAAAATCCCAGGAGATCAGCAGTTTCTGAGATGCTCAAACCACCCCGTCTGGCACCAACAATTATCCCACGATCTCAGTCACTTAGATCACATTTTTTCCCCATTCTGATGTTTGCTCTGAACAACAACTGAACCTCTTGACCATATATACGTGTTTTTTAAGCACTGAGGTGCTGTCACGTGACTGATCAGATATTTTCATTAACAAGCAGGTGTACAGGTGTACATAATGAAGTGGCCACCGAGTGTATATCCTTTGTTGACAGAGATGAACACCTCTCAGTGTAACTATCTTAGTATAAAAAATGCAACGGAAAGGAATTGCTGTTTACTGGTTGCACACTCGTTCGACAACACTTCTAGCAGGAAGTAAATAGTATGGTGACGCCGACAAGGTTAAGTAAGTTTATTTTGGTACACTTACACTTAAGTAAATTACACAAGTTGTGTGTGAATGCAGTTGTCTTATATGGTAACATATACAAAACAGCCAGGGGGGGGGGCAAATTGAATGATAGCTAACTCCTTTGCCCCAGCAAAGGCTGGTCAGTCCCCCAGCCAGGCTGAGGGACTGAACAGCTTAAATACTAGTTCTCCAAGGGATGGACTGATTACATCATTTCACTACTACACCTGCTGCCTCTGTATTTGACTGAAGAAGTCTACTGTTTAGGCGAAAGGTTTCAACAATAAAGATACCCAACTGTTGCACCTGTGTCTTAATCACACACATACCTACCTATTTGTGATATAAACGGTTTAGAAAACTGACAAGGTGATAAATTAAACACTTCTGCAACATTAGGGACTGTTGTAAAAGTGTCTAAATTCTTCTGCCTACTTGTATACCTGTTTACAAAAATATGTCTGCGTCCAGGACGGAGCGACACGTCGTTGTAAGCTTCCTAAGTGAGGGTTTTTTGTTAAATTGTTCCGGCCACTGTATTATCTGTTTTTATTATTCCTTACGAAACACCACATTCTCTACATACTGAAGTTCTTAAACAAGGTAGACAAAAATAGGGCCCCTGGTCTACTGTGAGTAGTTATGTGACCTGGTTTACTAAATACAGCGTGAGTGAGTATTCCTTCACTGTTGACGTCAGAGAGCTGGAGGAGAGTTTCTCAGTATTATTGATGATGTGATGTTGATGCTATTTTGCTGATTGATGCTTACTTGCTAAGCGAAGGATTGTCAGTTGTAATAGCAGTCTAATACTCCACACTTTCTATATTCATCACACTAGCTAATGCCAAAATACTCCATCGTACTCAGCACTCCTAGCATGTAGCACGACAGTAGCACCACACTCACAACTAGCACCACACCCACCACTAACACCACACCTACCACTACACCTACCACTAACACCACACCTACCACTAACACCACACCTACCACTAACACCACACCCGCCCCACTTCATCCAGCAGCATCAAGGGACGAGGTTCGTGCTGGCCCAGCCTCCAGGGAACAGATATCAGGCTAAGTGATGTCATCTCCCTGACACTCAGACACGCTCCCTCCCAACTGTATAGCCTACTACCTCGTGTCTTCTCACATTAACCAAGTTTTTTCATGATGCTGGAAGAATGGTTTGAGTTTTTGAATATGTGTGTGTGTTTTTGTGGTGTTTTACCGAACATTCTTTATATATATATATATATATATATATATATATATATATATATATATATATATATATATATATATATATATATATATATATATACATATATCATTGGTGGTGCGATGATATATGGAGTAAGATATATCCACTGAAGGACTAACTCAAGTACTTCCTCGAGTGAATGTGTGTGTGTGTGGAAGGAGGAGAGCACAAGAGGTGGAAAGATGATGATTCTCACACCAACTTCACCAGCAAAAATAATCGATTGCATATGAGTTGGCAAAGTTGCTCAGCCGTTATCTTGTGGCTGTAAACGATACCAATGGAATGTATCAAACATCAACAATAATAAAGCGAGAAATTTGTTTCAGTATTCACGTATGTTACCTACTTGGTAGTCTCAGTGGAGACATTATCACCTGCTCAGCGTCAACGCTGAAACTCAGCTAACAAAAAAGTGGAACACTTAAAGAACAGGCTACCATTACACGAGCTTCAGTACTTGTGTTGCAGACCTGCAGTGCCGGGTTGTTCCACAAACTTTGGCCACCAGTCCGCGGTTGTTCTACAACCACTGGTCAGCAGTGCTTGGTTGTGCTACAACCACTGGCCAGTAACAGTTACAAATTTCACTCAAGAGAAGTGGGTCCCAGAATTAACTCGTGAAATTATAATAGCGAGATTGTAAACAACACGTAGGACGGATAGGATTTAAACCCACGGCGTGCTGCAGTGTTCATATATTCTTATGTTCTTGCACGGTTGGTTTTGAAAAGGATCTGCCTTGTACGGTCCAGTAGGCCTCCATTCTTACGTTCTTAGATACAGTCCTAACTCTAGCATGTCAGTGCTCTACTGCACCGTGCTAGCCAAATAAGCATCTGCGCACTTGGAAGGTTAACATGGGCCACCACTTTGACCACAAAAGCACGTTTTTATAGATGAATTTCAGACGAATATGGCTGTGGCAACCTATAGCTTAAGGCCCTTTAGACCTATTATAAATGATTCGCAGAAGAGATGGTATAGAGTCTTAAACCTGGTCTACCAGTTTTAAGACTGTCTTGCCACGGGATCGAACCCCACACATTCTGTTGTGTGATTTGTGAATGGTCCAAGACGGACCAAAACGTCGTCATAAGCTTTTCTCTTTCCTATGTGCCGGCTGTTTGTGTATATATATATATTCCTTTAACACTTTACTATGCACAGTATTTACAAAAATGCAATGATTTTAATGTCTCTGATTGGCTAGTATATAAAGGGAGGACAAGACGAAACTGCTAGTAGCAGGCATTTACCGAGGCACCTCAACTAGGAGAACCAATACATAGCATATGCTGTCTTCAGATGCTATTTATTGAAGTGAGGCACCTGAGTTTGACTCTGCCTGGGCGGAAGATGAGTTCATGGGTTGGAATCCACTTGCTGTCCTGAGATAAATGTTTGTAAATAATTTCGCTGGTGTCCGTGGATATAAGTACACAAAAGATGGGGTGGTAAGAGAAGCTACATATTCAGATCCTCTCAAGGAGACAGTCCAATGTTTTACCCCAGTCATATTTTTTATCAACTGAAGCTGTGAGATTCCACAGTTGCAGTAGAGGTGAATCTCGTCTGTGTTTAAATTATTATTATTATCAAAAAGAAGCGCTAAGCCACAAGGGCTATACAGCACATAGTGTTTAAAGGGTGTAAATATAAGCAAATGTGAGCTTTCCCTAACTATGGGTATGTAAAGAAGAAAAAAAGAACAATATCGTGACTGGAACAATACACAAATAAGCCGCACATGGGAGAAACGTTGTGGTCCAAGTCGGACCGAAACGTCGTCATAATCTTCCTTCTCCCACATGCAAGTTATTTGTACATGGGTATTATATGAGGCTTGTTATGGAAAAAGACATTATGTACAGTTCAGGACGTTTATTAAGAGGGAAAACGATTCGGCCCGAGTAACTGTAACGACGGTAGAGTAATTACCAGCAGGCAAAACTCCATACAGTACTCTCGCATAAACAGTCCTCTGCATACTAGGGCCTTACAAATAACATGAGAGCACTTACACACAAACACCTATAGTATACACTAAAAAAACTTACCAAAATTACCTACTCAAACTACCACCCAAACATGATGACATTACCCCCGTCACCACCCGACTCGTACTGAACTTAACACACCTCTCATCTGCTCCTGTCCTGGCCACTGCCTGACTGACAGGAATAAAACACGTTCGCTTTCAGGGAATAATACACGTCTACTTTCAGTATACTACACGGAAACTGACATTATATATGGAGCGTGTTTTTTACAGTATTCCGTAACAATGACTTTTTCAGTCATGGCAAAACGTTCCCTGTAATATGTGTCCCGAACTATACTTATCCTTTTCCCAGACCTTGTTTGTATCACCATACCATCATGCTTATTGTTTGTGAGTTGGTAGGTAAGACACATTGGCAACATTTCGGAATAAAGTTGCCTGTTGCCTATGTGTCTTACCTACCAACCTGTCGGTATTGTATACCATTTTGATGGTTGTGAGTCGTTGAGAGAGGACACTCACCTCTCTCTGGGTGGAAGATTCTCTTCAGTTTGCCCAGAGCTTCCTTGAAGGCTCTGACGGCAGTGGTGAGGGCCACGATATCCTCCCGCTCCACTAAGTGGCTGTCGGCACTGCCGTCCGAAGAGATGGACGCCAGGGAAGGCGATCGAGGCGTTGATGTCACCGCTAGCGTCTGCGTTGACGATGTCAGACCCGCCGACGTCATCGCCACCCCACCACCACCTCCCACTCCTGCGTCAGGAAGTCAGGCAAATATTACGACGTTATACATCATGATGTCAAGAAGTTAATTTAGTTAGGTTAGGTAAGGCTTGTCAGGAAACAGGACAAGTGTTTCCTGACGCGGGTCTTAGTCATATGATGACCCACAGCTGGAGCTTCTGGTCATCTGACCGAGGCCTTCCACAGGCTCACCTGTTACAGAGAAGTTAATAGACACACACTGGGTCCTGGAACCTGACCTGGTCACATCCTACACTTATATTTGCTACAGTATACCTGAATACTGAATACAGTACTGACACATTAATAAGACACATGTGCAGCACTTAGGAAAGTTTATTCCGAAACGTTTCGCCTATACAGTAGCTGTGCTCTACTGAAGAAGCCTACTGTGTAGGCGAAACGTTTGGGAATAAAGTTGGCTAACTGTTGCACATGTGTCATAACTGCAAGACAATTTAACAAATAAATTGTTGTTAAATGAGAATATACCATCAACTGTTGTGTTGCTAGCTATCTTGTGTTGCTAGCTATCCTGTGTTGCTAGCTATCTTGTGTTGCTAGCTATCCTGTTTGCTAGTATCTTGTGTTGCTAGCTATCTTGTGTTGCTAGCTATCTTGTGTTGCTAGCTATCCTGTGTTGCTAGCTATCTTGTGTTGCTAGCTATCTTGTGTTGCTAGCTATCTTGTGTTGCTAGCTATCATGTGTTGCTAGCTATCATGTGTTGATAGCTATCTTGTGTTGCTAGCTATCTTGTGTTGCTAGCTATCTTGTGTTGCTACTATCTTGTGTTGCTAGCTTTTCTTGTGTTGCTAGCTTCTTGTGTTGCTAGCTATCCTGTGTTGCTAGCTATCTTGTGTTGCTAGCTATCCTGTGTTGCTAGCTATCCTGTGTTGTTAGCTATCCTGTGTTGCTAGCTATCTTGTGTTGCTAGCTATCCTGTGTTGCTAGCTATCCTGTGTTGCTAGCTATCTTGTGTTGCTAGCATTATTGTGTTCTAGCTTCTTGTGTTGCTAGCTATCCTGTGTTGCTAGCTATCTTGTGTTGCTAGCTTTCCTGTGTTGCTAGTATCTTGTGTTGCTAGCTATCTTGTGTTGCTAGCTATCTTGTGTTGCTAGCTATCTTGTTGTTGCTAGCTATCCTGTTGCTAGCTATCTTGTGTTGCTAGCTATCTTGTGTTGCTAGCTATCCTGTGTTGCTAGCTATCTTGTGTTGCTAGCTATCTTGTGTTGCTAGCTATCCTGTGTTGCTAGCTATCTTGTGTTGCTAGCTATCTTGTGTTGCTAGCTATCCTGTGTTGCTAGCTATCTTGTGTTGCTAGCTATCCTGTGTTGCTAGCTATCTTGTGTTGCTAGCTATCCTGTGTTGCTAGCTATCCTATGTTGCTAGCTATCTTGTGTTGCTAGCTATCCTCTGTTGCTAGCTATCTTGTGTTGCTAGCTATCTTATGTTGCTAGCTATCTTGTGTTGCTAGCTATCCTGTGTTGCTAGCTATCCTGTGTTGCTAGCTATCCTATGTTGCTAGCTATCTTGTGTTGCTAGCTATCTTGTGTTGCTAGCTATCTTGTGTTGCTAGCTATCCTATGTTGCTAGCTATCTTGTGTTGCTAGCTATCCTATGTTGCTAGCTATCCAGTATTGCTAGCTATCTTGTGTTGCTAGCTATCCTATGTTGCTAGCTATCCCGTGTTGTTAGCTATCCTGTGTTGCTAGCTATCTTGTGTTTCTAGCTATCTTGTGTTGCTAGCTATCAAGTGTTGCTAGCTATCCAGTATTGCTAGCTATCTTGTGTTGCTAGCTATCCTGTGTTGCTAGCTATCTTGTGTTGCTAGCTATCAAGTGTTGCTAGCTATCTTGTGTTGCTAGCTATCAAGTGTTGCTAGCTATCAAGTGTTGCTAGCTATCTTGTGTTGCTAGCTATCTTGTGTTGCTAGCTACCTTGTGTTGCTAGCTATCCTGTGTTGCTAGCTATCTTGTGTTGCTAGCTATCAAGTGTTGCTAGCTATCCTGTGTTGCTAGCTATCTTGTGTTGCTAGCTATCTTGTGTTGCTAGCTATCTTGTGTTGCTAGCTATCTTGTGTTGCTAGCTATCCTATGTTGCTAGCTATCCAGTGTTGCTAGCTATCCTGTGTTGTTAGCTATCTTGTGTTGCTAGCTATCTTGTGTTGCTAGCTATCCTATGTTGCTAGCTATCTTGTGTTGCTAGCTATCCTGTGTTGCTAGCTATCTTGTGTTGCTAGCTATCCTATGTTGTAGCTATCTTGTGTTGCTAGCTATCCTGTGTTGCTAGCTATCCTGTGTTGTTAGCTATCCTGTGTTGCTAGCTATCTTGTGTTGCTAGGTATCTTGTGTTGCTAGCTATCCTGTGTTGCTAGCTATCTTGTGTTGCTAGCTATCTTGTGTTGTTAGCTATCCTGTGTTGCTAGCTATCCTTTGTTGCTAGCTATCTTGTGTTGCTAGCTATCTTGTGTTGCTAGCTATCCTGTGTTGCTAGGTATCCTGTGTTGTTAGCTATCCTGTGTTGTTAACTATCCTGTGTTGCTAGCTATCTTGTGTTGATAGCTATCCTGTGTTGCTAGCTATCCTGTGTTGCTAGCTATCTTGTGTTGCTAGCTATCTTGTGTTGCTAGCTATCCTGTGTTGTTAACTATCCTGTGTTGCTAGCTATCTTATGTTGCTAGCTATCCTGTGTTGCTAGCTATCTTGTGTTGCTAGCTATCCTGTGTTGCTAACTATCCTGTGTTGCTAGCTATCCTGTGTTGCTAGCTATCCTGTGTTGCTAGCTATACTTATATGAAGTAAAACCAAACTATTGACATCTTCTGAAGTCATACTGGTACCTAATAGAGCTGGTGATGCTGGTAATGATTTAGAGTGCAAATCATCTGGTGAAGAGAGTCTTGGGACATATTGGGCACTCCATGGAGGCTCAGTAATCGTAAAAGGGTAAAGAACCTGGTCTAGACGGTAGCATAAGGACACAGCTACACATAAGGCCTGTGAACTAGGCCCTAGAAGGCTTAATAGCAGTATACTTTAATAAATATTACTTAAAAGTATATATTTTATCACTAGCAAACTTAGACTAGTTACTCAGAATGTCTTTAAATGTGTTTTATTTCCTAAATCCAACACCAACCCACATTACGTGAGGTTATTGTACTAGCTTTGTATCTAGTTTGATGATCTTCCGTGATGCTGTAGTAGCCTGGCTGCTACAGCATCAGTCAGTGCTCACTTCCGTGATGCTGTAGTAGCCTGGCTGCTACAGCATCAGTCAGTGCTCACTTCCGTGATGCTGTAGTAGCCTGGCTGCTACAGCATCAGTCAGTGCTAACTTCCGTGATGCTGTAGTAGCCTGGCTGCTACAGCATCAGTCAGTGCTCACTTCCGTGATGCTGTAGTAGCCTGGCTGCTACAGCATCAGTCAGTGCTCACATTACAAGTTTCTCTGCTAATGTACTTATCTATGTTCATGTTATAGTGAGTTATAAGTCCCCTCAGGCTTCTAACTGTATTTCTTTGAAATTCCGTTCACAATTTAACCTCCTTTAATATTATATGTTGTGTTGACACAGACATATTAAGGTTATATTCAAGTTGGTCCCTCGTAGTATATTGTTTTGGTAATTTATCAAGAATATCATGTGAGAGTGAGTGTGTGACGGAGAATGTACGAGTGTCTGGCTTGGTACTCTCTCTCAGTTGACAAACTCAACCCTCACTGTACTGTCTTGTAAGTCATACCAGCACTCCACTAACACACCACCAACACCACCACTACAACCACTACCACCACCGCTACCATCACTACCACCACCACTACCATCACTACCACCACCACTACCATCACTACCACCACTACCACCACTACCACCACTACCACCACTACCATCACTACCATCACTACCACCACTACCACACTACCATCCACTACCACCACACTCACCACCACTACCATCACTACCACCACCACTACCATCACTACCACCACCACTACCACCATACCACACTACCACCACTACCACCACTACCACCACTACCACCACTACCACCACACCATCACTACACCACCCTACCATCACTACCACCACCACTACCATCACTACACCCCCACTACCACCACTACCCACACCACTACCACCACTACCATCACTACCACCACTACCATCACTACCACCACCACTACCATCACTACCACCACACCACCACTACCACCACTACCATCACTACCACCCTACCACACTACCATCATACCACCACTACCACACTACCACCACCACTACCACCACCACTACCATCATACCACCACCACTACCTCACTACCACCACCTACCACCACTACCACCCTACCACCACTACCACCACTACCATCACTACCACCACTACACCTACCATCACTACCACCACCACTACCATCACTACCACCACCACTACCATCACTACCACCACACTACCATCACTACCACCACACTACCACCACTACATCATACCACACTACCATCACTACCACCACCACTACCATCACTACCACCACTACCACCACTACCACCACTACCATCACTACCACCACTACCACCACTACCATCACTACCACCACCACTACCATCACTACCACCACCACTACCACCACTACCATCACTACCACCACTACCCAACTACCATCACTACACCCCACTACCATCACTACCATCACTACCACCACTACCATCACTACCACCACTACCACCACTACCATCACTACCACCACCACTACCATCACTACCACCACCACTACCAACCTTGGCCGGAAGAGCCACTGCTGGAAGATCCTCTGGAAGTGGTTGAGCTTGCTGCTGTGCCGCCCACCTTGCTGGCCGCCCGCCCGCCCACGCCCTCCATGCCGCCCGCGCCGCCCACACCATTCAATATGTCCTCCTTCACGTGGGGCACCTGTGGATAAAATACATAAATTATAATATCTCTCTCTCTCTCTCTCTCTCTCTCTCTCTCTCTCTCTCTCTCTCTCTCTCTCTCTCTCTCTCTCTCTCTCTCTCTCTCTCTCTCTCTCTCTCTCTCTCTCTTTCTCTCTCTCTCATTCTGGGGATTGCCAGACGTAGGATCGAGTTTCCAGCACTCCTTGTGTTCAGTGACTCCCACATGGGTTTAGCGCTTGGAGTAAATGTGGTAACGTAGTGATAAATAATGAAATATCTCACAGTAGTTAAAGCTAGATCAACCGGTTGCTCACGAGGGCCAAAGGTAGCGCAACCGGTTGCTCGCAAAGATGCCTTGTTCGTGAAGGGCTCTTGATCCAAAGGACTGGAGCTACCCTTTTCATACTCGGAGTAATCCTGATCACTTACAATTACCAAGGAGATGTATGACCCTCACAGGTTTAGTGTTCCCTCGCGAAGACTGTAATTAATAATAATAATAATAATAATAATCATAATAAATCATCATTCCTGTTGTCTTCAATGTTGACTCAGTACTGTTTGCCAGTAGTGTTGCAGAGATGTGAGCACCGTTGGCAGCGATGCTCACTACTGGGACACCAGTTATCAATCAAGTCACAACACAGCTCCTGGTCATCATCTTTCCATTGCTGTCACACGTGGGGAACCAGACTGGCAACTCTGCAAATCGGACACACACGACTCACACACGGATACCACGTGAAGCGTCTCCTCTCATCTCTGTGAGTACAGGAGGGCCCCGCTTTATAGCACCACTTTACAGCGTTTCGCTAATACAGCAGTTGTCAATTATATCCATTCTTCATTTATTCAGACTTCCTACAGTAAATACATTCACCACTCGCTATATGATAAGGACGAAAATATTCTAAGGTATATGCATTCACTTAATAAATGATAATAAATGATAGTGTAAACATTTTATCAGTCTTTTATATGCTTTTCAAAGTGAAAGAAGGTTATGATTCACTTTACAGCGATTTTCGCTTTACAGCATTAGCTCGGAACCTAACCTGCTGTATAGGCGGGGCCCTCCTTTATTGCCACGTAGCATTAATGCCGGTCAACACAAGGGATGTTAAAGATGCTTACGGTATGCAAAAACAAGATTTTTTTTTTTTGTATATAAACTTATATCGTAGGTTAGCCAACGATTCGAATCCAGACATCTCAGCCTCTGCCTTGACCTGGACGGAGTCACACTCTCATACTTCTAAAGCCACATAATTTTGGGCAGCCAGCGTAGGGCAGCACTTGTTTTACAAGCTGAGAACACCAGCAGCTTCAAGCATGGTCCTGCCTGTTTCATTCTTATCCACTGAATATGGAGTTCCACGTAGGCGATATCACAGTAGCCAAATCAACTGGTGGAAGTAGGCCGTGACTATAGGTTAGACAAGTGAAGAATTTCCTGTATCAAGATCCCAAGATGTTGCTGTGTCTGACAGCAGTGTAGACAAATGGTTTAGAGAATCGACAAGTTGATAAATTAGACACGTGCAACACTTGGGTATCTTTATTGAGGAAACGTTTCGCCACGCAGGGCTGATGAAGCCACTGTGTGGGGAAACGTTTCCTCAAAGGTACCCAAGTGTTGCACATGTGTCTGATTTATCACCTTATACATGTAGAAATAAAGATTATTATTATTATTATTATTATTTTATTATTATTATTAGATATCACAAATTAAAGCAAAAGCAAGGAAACAAATTCAGGTAAGATCCCAATGGGATGAGCGGGGAAGACGGAACAGATGAAAAATAGCTCTGGAGAAGAGTGTTCTTAGAGAAATAGAGCCAGGGCTTAACCCAGCAGCTAAGGCGATCGTGGGGCAGACTTGAGAACAGGAATATATATATATATATATGGGGCCAGGTTTGAGAGATTTTCAAGACAGTATTGAATTTTCAGTAACTGGTCCTTGGAAGCTGCGTCTTGTGTTTATACACAAGTACAACAACTGGAATCTGATTGTCATTTTTTACCCGTCAAGGTCTCTGCTACAACACACGTGATCAGTAACTTACTGTATATGAGTGGCTCTTTTAATTACCACAGACCATCTATCTTCCCTTCATCCCTTGTTGCCTGTTTCTTCGTTTGTGTCTAGAAAGATTGTACTCGGGTATCCACATTTCACCCTCAGAATTATCTTTTAGCTGGAGCTGTGTAGAACATTGTATTTAACCATGTGAGGAAGACACTAATGAACAGCATCCTCTTGTTACACGGTGTGAGACCTTGTTATACGGTGTGAGACCTTGTTACACTGTGTGAGACCTTGCATGTTTGTAAATAAAGCCAGTCACTAATAAACAACATTCTTTTGTTACACGGTGTGAGACCTTGTTACACGGTGTGAGACCTTGTTACACGGTGTGAGACCTTGCATGTTTGTAAATAAAACCAGTCATATTTGTTACAGTGCTAGGGGTCATTTTTTTAGTTGATCTTAATATCTGTGACTGTGAGGAGCCCACCACTGACTTTATAACCAGTGCTACGTAGCTCACAGGTGGTGACACATTCTTATCATGTTCTACCATTCTTTTACGCTTCCTGGCACTAAAGAATGTCTGTTTGTATGATTGTAATTGTCATGTTTAGCTTGACATTCGTGTGATTCACGCCTCGCTACCTTCATGTGGAGAGCTGGTATCACAACATTTTATCTCGTTTATTGAACTATAACACGTTTTTGAGTGGAGGTGTTCACAGCTGCTGCTCTGACACGCCTTTACTCAGGAAGTTTTGCTTGTCTATACATGGTCATGTTGACAAGTTTAGCTTCTTGTATCAGTCGGTTAGTGTTCTACACACACACACACACACACACACACACACACACACACACACACACACACACACACACACACACACACACACACACACACACACACACACACACACACACACACACACACAGGGCCAGGAGCTACGACCCGACACACCCCATGCAGCCACAAATAGATGAGTGCACACCAAGACAGACTCATTCACCCACTGAACGCCTTCCTCAGCTCTCCCAGCTGAGTAAAAAACCCAAGATGGAATGGCTTCCAAAGTTACGTAGTCATTTAACCGTAAACTGAGATATGTTAAAAGTTCAACTGCTGGTAAAACAAGACATTAATGCGGTATAAATCTTCGTATTGACAACAACATTACTTCCAGCTGCTCGCTGACTGACAGAACGTAAATACTGCGTGCCTCAACAAAGGTTCCAACACTACTTACAAGCTACAAAATGAATTTGATGTTGGATTTTATATCTTAAAGAGAGTGGAGCAGTCAAACCTGATGTCCACCTCACTCAGGAAGGGCGAGCATGTCGCCACCACCAACAGTCAGGTGACACACACACACACAAACACACACACACACACACACACACACACACACACACACACACACGCACACACACACACACACACACACACACACACACACACACACACACACACACACACACGAACTCCAGGGTACCACACTGACTCAGCCTACTAGGTAGCGTTGTAAATTAGGTGTAAAACATTAACAACAGCTACACTTGTAAATAAGGTGTAAAACAACAGCTACACTTGTAAATAGGTGTAAAACACAACAACTACACTTGTAAATCAGGTGTAAAACGCTAACAACAGTTACACTTGTAAATAAGGTGTAAAACAACAGATGCACTTGTAAATAAGGTGTAAAACACAGCAGAGGGCCTTCAAAGGCTTTTAATCCAGGGAATTGTGGCAACCTTGCCTTATTACCTTCCATACCCCAAGCACTGCCGTACACTAACGGCCCCTTTCAACCCAGGCGAAATTGCAGAGCTGGAGAATATGCAAAGAACTTCCACTGCACGTATAAGTACAATAAAGTACCTAAATTACTGTTCTTTAACTTGTACTCCTTGGAAAGCAGGCGAGAAAGATATATGATAATATACACCTGGAAGATCCTAGAGGGACTGGTCCCAAATCTGCACATAGGAATCACTCCCTACGAAAGCAAAAGACTCGGCAGGCGATGTAATATCCCCCTAATGAATGCGCCAAGAGACAAAGTGTCAGGGGCCCAAGACTATTCAACTGCCTCCCAGCATACATAAGAGGGATTACCAATGGACCCCTTGGCTGTCTTCAAGAGGGAGCTGGACAGGCACCTAAAAGTACATGTCCAGTCGGGCTGTGGTTCGTACATATGTCTGCGTGCGGTCAGTAGTAACAACCTGGTTGATCAGGTCCTGATCCACCGTGAGGCCTGATCATTGATTGGGCCTCGGGGTCGTTGACCCCCAGGAACACTCAGGTATACCACTTGTTTGATCACCTTGTAAGAACTGTAGTTACCACTTCTTTGTAACGACTTTGTAAGAACTACAGTAACCACTTGTCTGACCACCTTGTAAGAACTACAGTAACCACTTGTCTGACCACCTTGCAGCTGGTCATCGTCTACATGTGGCCTCTATCCTCTCCCATCTTCCCTCTTCCTGGATGAAGATAAAAGGTATTAAATACCAACAACGATGGAAAACTAAACACAAATATATAGTATAATGCGATCCCTTGTTGACCCTACCTCTGACAGGTCATTTACCTGCAATAATTGTCCTAGAACTGATCTTTGGGGAACCCCACTCGTTACGCTTTGCCATCCTGAAACATCTGCCCTCACCATCAGCAGCTGTGTTCTGCTGGGTAGATATTCCTTGATGCACTGTGTAACACTACCCTGTGTACCTGCTTCCTCTTCTTATTTATGTAGCAATCTCTGGAGTGTAAGGTTAAATTTCCTGCCGTCCAAGAATTTGCAGTCGATCTTTATGTCCTCATCGTATAAAACCACTCCAGTAGGTTGTTGAGTGTGTGTCTGTGTCTGCTCACCTATTTGTGGTTACAGGGGTTGATTTATAGCTCCTCGCCCCCCCTCTTTGCTGGTCATTACTAGGTTCACTCTCTCCCTGCTTCAAGAGCTTTATTACCTGGAGTTTATCTGGAGAGAGTTCCGGGGGTCAACGCCCCCGCGGCCCGGTCTGTGACCAGGCCTCCTTTATCGTATCTCTTTTTAAAACTGTGTGTGTGTGCGTATATATATATATATATATAATATATATGTGTGTGTGTGTGTGTGTGTGTGTGTGTGTGTGTGTGTGTGTGTGTGTGTGTGTTGTGTGTGTACGCGCGCGCGCGCTTAGAATTATAAAACAGAGCAGTGTGTTAAAACGTCCTCCAGAACACCGTCCTCCAAACCACTTTTTGTGACAATGACTGAATCTGTAATCACCTTCACCAGGCCTTTTGTTGTTGCTTATGTTGATGATTCTGTTGTTGCTGCTGTTATTGTTGTTGCTGTTGTTATTGATGCTGTTGTTATTGATGCTGTTGTTTCGTTGACACTATTGATGCTGTTGTTATCATTGCTGTTGTTTCGTTGACGCTATTGATGCTGTTGTGTTGAGATTCCTGAATGCTACTCTTATATTTTCCAGACGACCATTCGCTGCAGAGGTTATTTGGTTGGCGTACGCCTCTGGCGACATGCTCGGCACTATGCTCACCCCCAGGCTTTCTCCTTGAGTGAGGTTTGCAGCCTCTGTGGCCCCCGAGTCTTTATTCACGTTCTGTTTTTCTTGCCCCTTCCCCAGTCTTCATAACCTTGTGTGTGTGTGTGTGTGTGTGTGTGTGTGTGTGTGTGTGTGTGTATGTGTGTGTGTGTGTGTGTGTGTGTGTGTGTGTGTGTGTGTGTATGTGTGTGTGTGTGTGTGTGTGTGTGTGTGTATGTGTGTGTGTGTGTGTGTGTGTGTGTGTGGTGTGTGTGTGTATGTGTTGGTGTGTGTGTGTGTGTGTGTGTGTGTGTGTATGTGTGTGTGTGTGTGTGTGTGTGTGTGTGTGTGTGTGTGTGTGTGTGTGTGTGTGTGTGTGTGTGTGTGTGTGTGTTTTGACTCCCATTATGTCATCTTCCCAAAAATTCCCTTCTAGAAAGCAGCTGATATTTCCAGCTGTTATTACCAGTTGATATTACCAGCTGATATCACCAGCTGATATTTCCAACTGATATTACAATGTCACTTATTAAAGCCATTACCCTCAGTGATTCGTCCTTAATCTTTGCCACCTGTGATTGGCCAATCACTGCCATCAACAGTGACTAGCTGTCTTGTCTCTCAAGCACCTAATTACCAGCTGTTATTACCAGCTGATATTATCAGTTGTTACCTTTCAATTACTACATTACAAACAACTTGACTCTAAATGACTATTACCTAGATCAAACCACTTGGAAGTAGTCAGGGAGGGAGGGTAATAATCATTTTGATCATACCTATTATGTACAGTCTTTTTCACATAACCAGTCTAATTATATTATGTCATTATCATTTATTATTATTATTATTATTATTATTATTATTATTATTATTATTATTATTAACATTATTTTAATATTATTATTATTATTATTTTATTATTATTATTATTATTATTATTATTATTATTATTATTATTATTATTATTATTATTAGTAGTAGTAGTAGTAGTAGTAGTAGTAGTAATAGTAAATTTTTATATTATTATTATTATTATTATTATTATTAACATTATTTTAATATTATTATTATTATTATTATTATTATTATTATTATTATTAATATTTTATTATTATTATTATTATTAGTAGTAGTAGTAATAGTAAATTTTATTATTATTATTATTACTATTATTATTATTTTAATATATTATTATTACTATTATTGTTGTTGTTGTGTGCGTGTTTGTGCGACTATCAAGCTGTTTCTCCCTATAATGAAGGAACAAGGAATTGTTGTATTACTCAGCCTTCTAGTGGTTGGATGGGAGGGTTTGGTGCAGCATCACCTGTTCGCCCACACACTGTTTATCCAGAACCTGTTCACCTACGCTCTGTTAATCCAAAATCTGTGTGTTAAGCAAAGCAATCGCAACGGCCCGTTAACGGAACGCCGCTTGATTGTTACGGTTCCCCCCCCCCCCTCCTGTTGAAAGTAGTCCCGTTGTGCTTGATGGGTGGCCCAGGTTGAGGGCGCCTAGGGCCACTCATCAAGCACAACGGGAATACATTTTTAACAGTGTGATGGAACGTGGTGTATATCTTTGTGTATATACAGTGTGAGGTGTATATCTCTCATTCTATATACAGTGTGAGGTGTATATCTCTCATTGTATATAGTGTGAGGTGTATATCTCTCAGTGTATATACAGTGTGAGGTGTATATCTCTCATTGTATATACAGTGTGAGGTGTATATGTCTCAATGTATATACAGTGTGAGGTGCGTATCTCTCAGTGTATATACAGTGTGAGGTGCATATATCAGTGTATATACAGTGTCAGGTGCATATCTCTCAGTGTATATACGGTGTGAGGTGTATATCTCTCAGTGTATATACAGTGTGAGGTGTATATCTCTCAGTGTATATACAGTGTGAGGTGTATATCTCTCAGTGTATATACAGTGTGAGGTGTATATCTCTCAGTGTATATACAGTGTGAGGTGCATATCTCTCAGTGTATATACAGTGTCAGGTGCATATCTCTCAGTGTATATACGGTGTGAGGTGTATATCTCTCAATGTATATACAGTGTGAGGTGCATATCTCTCAGTGTATATACAGTGTGAGGTGCATATCTCTCAGTGTATATACAGTGTGAGGTGCATATCTCTCAGTGTATATACAGTGTGAGGTGCATATCTCTGTGTATATACAACTATCCCATCTCTTTGGAAGACCTACTTCACTGGGGAATCCCGCCTACCATGACTTGTGCCCTCGTCTGCTGCCCGTCCCTTCCACTGAAACGCCCTATATAAACCGCCAGTCCCTTATCATGTCTTGCCCAGAATCTCCCTCCACCATGAAGCTGTGAACACTAACTCCAAGGCCGAGGGACTGATTACCTCCATCTATTGTATATAGTTTCACTGTCTTCTATTGTCCTGATCTGTATTGAAAAGCCACTGGATGGCAAACGTCTACTATCAATAAAGATATCCAGTGTTGCACATGTGTCTTAACTTTCAAGTTAACTAGTTTCCTTACCTACGTAAATATTCCTAACGTTGACTACTATCATCTAAACCACTAGTGGTGTTCCACAGGGTCAGTGTTGAGACCATTCATCTTCTCAGAGTACTTAACTCATACTTGTACATGAGGAAAGATGGATTATTAAGCAAGTTTGTCGATGACGTTAACATAGGCCGTCAATAATTTTGAAGGCCTATTTTTAACTAAGAATGATCTGTAAGATGTTGAATGTACTTGAAGCATAGAGGGTTGCAAATTTTGATTAAGACAGCAGGTGTAGTAGCGAAATGAGGATCATGTAATCAGCCTATCAGTCTTCGAGTGTTGTGTGGGCGAAACATCTCAACAACAAAGATACCTAAACTGTTGCACATTGGTCTTAATCATCAATCTGTCAGTGATTTTAAGACCATATTACAGTCAAAAATAAATGATGGTTACATTGATCAAAGAAATGTGAAAAATAAAATGTAAAAAATACCGACAGGTTGTTTAGGTAAGACACATATGCAACATTAGGTAACTTAATTTCCGAAACGTTTCGCTACAACCGTAGGCTTCTTCAGTCGAGTACAGAAAAGGTTGATAGAAGACAGTAGAGACTTGAAGACGAAGTATCATCCAAACCCTTAAAAGTTTGAGTGGACAGTCCCATCAACTGATAAGATATGTTCCATTGTCTGGAAAAATAATATATTATTCCAGACAATGTGTCTTACCTAAACAAAGTGAATGTGGAAAAGATTTAGGAGTTCTGGTTAGCAATAATTTAAAAACAACGGTGCAGAAGTGTTAGTAAAAAAGTTTAATAGACTTCTTGCTTGAAAATCAAGAAGTATAATAAAGAGTCCTCAGGTTGACGAAGAGACACTTGTGCATCACTTGTGTATCTTTAATGTGGAAACGTTTCGCCAACCAGTGGCTTCCTCAGTCCAATGCTACAGAAGGAGTTTGAGGCAATCAGTCACTTAGCCTGGAATCGATTCCAGGCTGAGGGACTGATTACCTCAAACTCCTCCTCTCATTACCCAATTTCTACTTTGTATTGGACTGATGAAGCCACTGTGTGGCGAAACGTTTCCCTAATAAAGATTCCCATATGTTGCATAAGTTTTATCTCCTTGTCAAGGTCTTATTCACAGCTACTGTTCATCTTCTGGTCTCTAATAATACAAACTGATGTAGTTTACAGAGAAGCTTGGTATAAACCCAGCCAATAGATTACCACAAATTGGCTTAGAAACACGCTTAGAAAAACGGTTCGGTCCCTGGGACTTTGATCAACTTAACACACAGAGTCTTAATCAATATATACTTACTCTCAATATCGTGTAATCCTCTCAAATATTAATCATTCCATTAATCACCGTAAATTAATAATCAAAAATGTAATCTTCTGTACCAAACTTATATAAAGCCATATTTGCATAATAATGTTCACTCGTCTTGTATTATTGTAACTCACACCTAGTGACCAATGTACAGATTTATTGCAAATGTTATTGCATTTATTAATCTAAGTTTGCCAAAATGCGCTGTATCTAAGAACATAAGAACGAAGAACACTGCAGAAGGCCTACTGGCCTGATGCGAGGCAGGTCCAAGTCTCCACCGGCTTAAGCCAATGATGCAAACCCAACCTAGTCAGTCAGGTCACATAGACTAAGGGGGAGGAACACGCAACCGACTGGTCCACAAGCTAACATTCCTAACTCACAACCCACCCCACATCTACTCATGTATTTATCCAACCTATTATCCAACACTCATCCACCAACTCTATACCTAACCATTACTTCCTATATCCTTCCCTGCATCTGAATTATTCCAACTTAAACCATTGCTGCAGTTCCCTTCTTGGCTAGATAATTTTCACACACTATTTTTACATCACCCATTAATTATTCCTGTCTTCCCATTTATACACCTCATCATATCCCCCCAAATTCTACGTCCTTTCTACAGGTGCAGTATGCAGGAGGCCCTTATCAAACCTCATAGAAGGTTTCTGATACATTGATCAACTTTGTCAACCTCCTTTGTACATTTTTTCCAAGAATTATATCCATTCTGTAATAACGTACCAAAACTGTGCAGCAAAATCTAAAGGAGGCCCTAACCAAGGATGTATAGAGTTGAAGAACAACCTGAGGACTCCTATAATTTTATGCGTCTGATATGAACCAAGGATTCAATTAGCATATTGCGAAACACATATGCACTGTTGTTCTTGGTTCAATACTGCTAACCAAGAACTCCTAAATCTTTTTCCGCAATCCGTAATATTAAATCTACATTAATTAAGTTATATGCGGCATGGTTATTTTTCCTGTCCAACATTTAAAACTTTGCTTTGTCTATATTGAAACTGCATCTGCCCACTTCTTCCGACCCCTGCATCAGTCAATTCAAATCTTTCTGAGTGCTCGAATGTCCTCGTCAAATGAATTCGACGCCTATTTTGGAGTCGTCGCAAACTTGCGATGTCGCTCCTTTATTGCCCTCATCAAGTCGTTTATGTAGATTGTGAACACCGGGGGCCCAACACCGGACCCCTGTGGAACACCGCTCGTGACGCTTACCCCACTCCTGATTTCCCCCATTTATGCAAACTCACTGCTGCCTATTTGTCAATCATGCCACTAACCAGGTAAAATTTCTCCCTCCTATTCCATGTGCTTTAATTTTCCTCAATAGTCTCTGATGTGGTCCCATGTCAAAGCCTTACTGAATCCATATACACAATATCATATTCATTACCATGTTCTACCTCTCAAATACCTTAGTGAAAAAAGTTAATAAATTCGTAAGGCAAGAGGACACGCCCCTTTTAAAACCATGCAAGATTCTTGAATTAATTTATGCTTTTCAAAGGTGGCAACGACTCCTCACAATATTGATTCCATAAATTTTTCCCACATATGGAGGTGAGGCTATTGGTCAACGTTTTCGAAGCTAAGGACCTGTCACCTGTTTGAAATAGTATCACATTGCCATTTCCACATATCTGGCACCATGCCAGTTTTTGTAGTGATAATGTTGAAAAGATTAGCCCAAGGTTGCTAACTCCTCTTTACATTCTTTAGAACCTTGCATACAGTTCCATCAGCCTGGGGATTTTGTTAGGTTTATTTATCCTATTTGCTATGACCATGTCACTTTGACCCTAATAGGCACAGTTTATTATCGTCCTTACTCCATAATTCTTATCATTACTGGAATATCGCGTAATTCCACCTTTAAAAAACTGAGAGAAGTATAGTTAAAATTCTACACATTTCCTTAATCACTGACAGTGAGCTGAACCCGATTAACTTGAGTGGGCGCTTATCATTCCCTGTTCATACTCTGTATACCTAAAGAATCCTTTGGGTTAGTCTTCGATTCTCATGCAACTTAAACCTCATAATCTCTTTTTGCTTTTTTCTAATTCCTTATTTATTTCTCTCTTTAACTGTATAAATATACGATTTCTTAAAAGCCCCTCTCCTCTTATGATTTGCCTAAATATTGCCTCTCTTTGACCAAATCTCTCAGTGTAACAAACAGTGTGGAGGGTGCATATCTCACAGTGTAATATCATGTGAGGTGTATATCTCTCAGGTATATACATGGTAGTTGCATATCTCTCATTGTATATACAGTGTGAGTGCATAACTCTCAGTGTATATACAGTGTGAGTGCATACCTTCAAGTGTATATCTACAGTTGTGAGTGCATATCTCTCAGTGTATATACAGTGTGAGGTGCATATCTCTCAGTGTATATACAGTGTGAGGTGTATATCTCTCAGTGTATATACAGTGTGAGGTGCATATCTTCTCAGTGTATATACAGTGCGAGGTGTATTCTCTCCAGTGTATATACAATGAGAGTGCAATCTCCAGTGATATAACTGTGTGAGGTGTATATCTCTCAGTGTATATACAGTGTGAGGTGCATATCTCTCAGTGTATGTACACTGAGAGTTAACTTTAATTTTCACTTGTTTCTTCTTCACACACTCCTCACATATGTGTGTGTGTTGGTGACAGGTGTGTAAGATGATGACAGGTGTGTGAAGTGGTGACAGGTGTGTAAGGTGGTGACGTGTGTGAAGTGGACAGTTGTAAGGTTGTTGCCTGTGTGTGTGTGGTGACAGGTGTGTAAGGTGGTACAGTGTAGAGGTGGTGACTGGTGTTTAAGGTGGTGACAAGGTGTAGGAGGCGTGGCAGTGTGTAAGGTGTGACAGGTGGTAGGAGTGGTGCAGGTGTGTAAGATGGGTGACTGAGGAGGTGGTAACAGGTGTGTACGGTGGTGGACAGGTAAGGGTTGACAGTGAGTAAGGTTATTGTGCCTGTGTGGTGGACAGTGTGTAAAGTTTTGCCTGTGTGGTGACAGGTGTTTAAGGTAGTGACAGGGGTATGAGGTGGTGACAAGGTGTGTTAAGGAGGGTGACGAGTGTGTAAGTGATGCCTGTGTGGTACAGTGTGTAAGGTTGTTACTGTGTGGTGGGACAGGTGTGAAAGGTTGTTGACTTTGAGGTGACAGGTTTGTAAGGTTGTAGCCTGTGTGTGAATCAGGTGTGTAAGGTTGTTGCCTGTGTGTGACAGTGTTTAAGGTGGTGAACAGGTGAAGGAGGTGGTGACAGGTGTGTAAGGATGTACAGGGTGAGTAAGATGGTGACAGGTGTGTAAGGTGGTGACAGGTGTGTCAGGTGAGACAGGGTGTAAGTGGTGACGTGTGTAAAGTTAATGGTGTAGTCAGTAGGAGTATTTATTTCGCAAAGGTCGCTACAGGTGAGAGAGAGAGAGAAGAGAAGAGAGAGAGAGAGAGAGACTCATTCTGCTTGCGAAGGCTAACGTACCCATTCTGAGTGAAGCATAAAGCAATCATTCTATTTAGAGCTTTATTAAGTCGTGATAAAGCTCTCTACACTGAGCGAAACGTTGCCTCTCCTTCACTAGTCGAGCCAGCACACACGACCCTCACGCTGTGTAAACCTCTGCTCATTGAATACAACAGAAACTCCCAGTTTTTATCATATTCTTGCTTTCAAGAAGTTTATTACTCCCTGTCTCTCTTCCCCCTTTTCCTTCTTCCCTCCCCACGCCCTCCCTCCCTCCAAGCTCGTCATTTTCCCAATCACCCTCCGTGACTAGAGCCAGGAGGACCCAGCCTTCCTTAACCACACTAGACATGGCTGAAGAACGTACACCTCCTCCCTGAAGACGATATTCCGGGTGGGGGACACCGCCCCCACTCTGTGGTCCCCAGACAAGGCTATTGTAAACTCCTTTGTAACCTTGACGTGCTATATACTTCACAACTAAGAATTGAGTACGGACAACGACAGCCTACTGCTCATACAGGCCGGTTCCGTCTCACACTTAGAGTTACCGTGAATTAGGTCTCATACAGCTTACATGTTTTTTGTTTTAAAGACGTCACAGCATTCCACGGAGAATTTCAGTATATTAGCCAACAGTCGACTGTTGGGTGGTATCCTTGGGCAGTATCCCTTAGATCGCTGACTTTGAAATGAGCTCAGTAGGATAACAGCTCTGTAAATGAGTTGAGGTGGACTAACACTCTACATGTAAATGAGTTGTGATAGACTTAAGAACCACTCTTAGCATTGTAAATGAGTTGAGGTAGATGATCACTCGTTGACAATGTAAATGAGTTGAGATAGACTAACCACTCTTACATATAAAAGAGTTGAATAGACCAAACTACTCTTGGCAGTAAAGGAGTTGAGTTAGAATGAACACTCTTAGCAATGTAGAATGAGTTTGAGGAAGAATGATCACACTTGCCTGTAAATGAGTTGAGGTAGAATACACTCTTACATGAAAATGAGTAGAGTTAGATATGATCACTCTAGCATGTAAATGAGTTTAGGTAGAATGATCACACTTTGCATGTAAATGATTGAGAAACAAACAACTCTACATGTAATGATTGAGGTAGAATACCACTCATAACATGATACAATTGGGGGAAAAGATGAGATAGACTAACTACTCTTAGCATGTAAATGAGTTGAGGTAGAATGATCACTCATAGCATGTAAATGAGTTGAGGTAGAATAACCACTCACAGCATGTAAATAAGTTGAGGTAGAATGACCACTCACAGCATGTAAATGAGCTGAGATGAATGACACTCATAGCATGTCATTCTAAAAGGATGACAAAAACACTTTTTACCAAAGCAATGATGGTGACTTGCAGTATGAGAGTAGCACATCCAGTACTTAACCATCACAGTGGTGAAGAGAGTGGAACTTCGAGCTCTCTTGAAAGCTCTCCAAGTTTTCTCACCTCTATACCACCGGACATGGCGTACAAAGCTACTACTGGATTGGCTAAAACGGCTCAGAATTATGCAAATTGCTATACACTTGTGGCAGCGAACTTCAGGTTGTTAGTGAAGGGGAAGATGTGAGGTTAGGGGAGTTCCTTGCTACCTGGAATGACAGCATTCCCACACAAAAATTCACACACACCCTTCTCACACAGGAACAGTCACAGTAACACACACACACACACATCTGAATACACACACATACATGTACACTTCAACAGGTGCCACACACTCACCCCTATCACACACGTACACACATCCTGTGCACATACACCATATACAACTACGGCAATTACCGCCACCAGGGACCTAACAAGAACTATGATATGCCATAATTCACACACAAAACTATTAAAACTGACCGTTACTACACAGATTAGTGCTAAGCGAGCCGAGTACAGCTCCGGCCCTTCCTCAAAACCCACAAGCTCCAATGCATTCCTAATTTCAAGCTCTAATATATTATATATATAAATATATATATTATATATATATATATATATATATATATATATATTATATATATATATATATATATATATAAATATATATATATATATAATATATATATATATATATTAGTGTAATGATAGCTTCAAGAGTAAAAACATTCTAACCAATCAACAGCTTCTATTATACTATCGTGAGGAAAATAGACTATAATGTCTGACAATGTGTATTTTTTGTGCGCATACTTGCGTAAGTGCGAGAAATTTAGCCTTGTCCAAGTGCGCAGATTGATAATACTTCACCGCCACTTAAAGTTGCAGCTTAACCACGCATATTTCCTGTAGTGATCTGCGTACCTGCTGACCAAGCTCACTTGTAACCACTCTATCGTGGTTACAGTTAAGGAGCACTATATGGTAGTTGCATTTAAGGAGCACTGTGTGGCAGTTACAGTTAAGGAACACTGTGTGATAGTTACAGTTAAGAAGCACTGTATGGTAGTTTACGGTTAAGGAAACTCGTGTGTGTAGATACAGTTAAAAAGCACTGTATTATTACGGTAAAGGGACACGTGTGATAGTTACAGTTAAGAAGCACTGTATGTAGTTATGGATCTGTAAGGAACACTGTGTGGTAGTTTACAGTTCAGGAACACAGTGTGTATTACAGTAAAAACTACTGTATGGTATTACAGTTAAGGAACACTGTATGGTAGTCACAGTTAAGGAAAACAGTAAGTAGTACGGTTTAAGGAACACTGTGTGGTAGTTACAGTTAAGGAACACTGTGTGATAGTTACAGTTAAGGAACACTGTATGGTAGTTACAGTTAAGGAACACTGTGTGGTAGTTACAGTTAAGGAACACTATGGTAGTTACAGTTAAGGAACACTGTGATAGTTACAGTTAAGAAGCACTGTATGGTAGTTACGGTTAAGGAACACTGTGTGGTAGTTACAGTTAAGGAACACTGTATGGTAGTTACGGTTAAGGAACACTGTGTGGTAGTTACAGTTAAGGAACACTATGGTAGTTACAGTTAAGGAACACTGTGTGTAGTTTACAGTAAGGAACACTGTATGTATTACGTTAAGAACAACTGTGAGTAGTTACGAGTTAAGGAACACTATGTAGTTACATTAAGGAACACAGTGTGGTAGCTACAGATAAGACACTGTTAGTATTACAGTTAAGACCTATGGTAGTTACAGTTTAAGGAACACTATGGTAGCCTACAGTTAAGGAACAAACGTTAGTAGTTACCTTTAAAGGGGAACACTGTGTGTAGTGTACAGTTAAGGAATACACTGTGTAGTAGTTACATTGAAGGAACACTGTGTTGGTAATTTACAGTAAGAACACCTCAGAGTAGTAGTTACAGTTAAGGAACCACTCAGTGTGGTAATTACAGTTAAGCACACCTGGTAGTAGTTACATTTAAGGAACACTGTGGTAGTACTCACATTAAGAAACACTGTTACGGTAGTTACAGTTAAGAACTCTGTGTAGTAGGTACAGTTAAAACACTGAGTGTAGTTAACAGTTAAGAACACAGTGAGTAGGTACATTTAAGAACACTGTGTTAGTTTACAGTTAGAGACACTGTGTACAGTTACCGTTAAGAACACTATGGTAGTTACAGTTAAAACCACTGTGTAGTATTACATTTAAGACACTGTGTGGTTAGATACAGTTAAGGAACACTGTGTAGTAGTTACATTTAAGGAACACTGTGTGGTAGTTACAGTTAAGGAACACTGTGTGGTAGTTACAGTTAAGGAACACTGTGTAGTAGTTACAGTTAAGGAACACTGTGTGGTAGTTACAGTTTAAGAACACTGTGTAGTAGTTACAGTTAAGAACACAAATTTAGTTACAGTTTAAGGACACTGTGTAGGTAGTTACAGTTAAGGAACACAGTTTAGTTACAGTTAAGGAACAACTGTTAGTAGTTTACAGTTAAGGACACTGTATAGTTACAGTTAAGAACGCTGCGTGGTAGTAACAGTTAGGAACACAATGTGGCATTACAGTTAAAGACCATTCTGTGTGTAGTTAAAGTTAAGGAACACTGTTGTACTTACAGATAATAAACACTGTGTGGTAATTACAGTTAAGGAACACTGTTAGTAGTTACAGTTAAGGAACACTGTGTGGCAATTACAGTTTAGGAACACTGTGTGGTAGTTACAGTTAAGAAACACTGTGTGGTAGTTACAGTTAAGGAACACTGTGTGGCAATTACAGTTTGGAACACTGTGTGTAGTACAGTTAAGAACACTGTGGTGTAAGTTACAGGTTAAGGAACACTGTTTGGTAGTTACAGTTAAGGAACACTGTGGAAGTTACATTTAGGAACACTGAGTGTAGTTACAGTTTAAGGAATACATGGTAGTAGTTACAGTTAAGGAACACTGTGTGGTAGTTACAGTTAAGGAACACTGTGTGGTAGTTATAGTTAAGGAACACTGTGTGGTAGTTACAGTTAAAGAACACTTGGTGTATTTACAGTTAAGAACATGTGGAGGAAGTTATAAGTTAAGGAACACTGTGTGGTATTACAGTTAAGGAACACTGTGTGTAGTTATAGTTAAAGAACACTGTTGGTATTACAGTAAGAACACTGTGTGGTATTTACAGTTAAGGGAACCACTGTGTGGTATTAAAGTTAAGGTACACGGTGTGGTCGGTACAGTTTAAGGAACCTGTGTGGAAGTTAACAGTTTAATGAACACTGAGTGGTAGAAACAGTTAAGGAACACTGGTGTGGTAAAGTTAAGTTTTAAGAACACTGTTGGTATTACAGTTAAGGAACAATGTGGAAGTATACTACCGTTTAAGAACACTGTGTATTAAGTTACAGTTTAAGAACACTGTGGTAGTATTACAGTTAAGGAACACAGTGTGGTAGTTACAGTTAAGGAACACTGTGTAGTAGTTACAGTTTAAGAACACTGTGTGGTAGTTACAGTTAAGGAACACTGTGTAGTAGTTACAGTTTAAGAACACACTGTGTGACGTTACAGTTACGACACTGTGTAGTAGTTACAGTTAAGACCACTGTTTAGTAGTTACAGTTATACGACACTGTGTGGTAGTTTAAGTTAGGAACACTGTGTAAGTAGTTACAGTTAGGAACACAGTGGTGGTTATTACAGTTAAGAACAAACTGGGGGTTTTAGTATAAGTTACAGTTTAAGAAACCTGTGTGGTAGTTTAACAGTTAGGAAACCTGTGTAAAGTAGTTACAGCTAGAGAACACTGTGTGGTAGTTACAGATAAGAACACTGTGTATAGTTAACAGTTTTAGAACACAGTGTAGTAAGGTACAGTTTAAGAACACTGTGTGGTATTACCAGTAAAGAACACTGTGGAGAGAACATGAAAAGGAACACAGAGAGGAAGTTACAGTTAAGGAACACTGTGTAGTAGTTACAGTTTAAGAACACTGTGTGGTAGTTACAGTTAAGGAACAATGTGTAGTTAGTTTACAGTTCATAACACTGTGTAGTAGTACAGTTTACGAACACTGTGTGGTATGTTACAGTTACGGAACACTGTTAGTAGTTACAGTAAGGAACACAGTAGTGTAATAGCATATAAGACACTGAGAGTAGTTTCAGTTAAGGAACACAGTGTGGTAGTTACAGTTAGAACACCTGTGTAGTAAGTTACAGTTAAGACACAGTGTGGTAGTTACAGTTAAGGACCTGTGTAAGTAGTTACAGTTAAGAACACGTGTATAGTTACAGTTTTAAGACCATATGTGAGGTCGTTACAGTTAAGGAACACTGAGTAGTATTACAGTTTAAGAACACTGTGTGGTAATACAGTTATAGTAACACAGTTAGTAGTTACAGTTTAAGAACACTGTGTTGTAGTTACAGTTAAGGAACCCCGTGTAGTATAACAGTAAGAACACATGTGGAATTACAGTAAAGAACACTGTGAAGTAGTTACAGTTTAAGGAACAATGTGTTATTACAGTTAAGGAACCACTGTTAAGAAAATTTACCGTTAAGGAACACTGGTGTAGTAGTTACAGTTAAAAGAACACGTAGGTATTACAGTTAAGGAAACACTGTGGTGGTAGTTACAGTATAAGGAACACAGTGTAGTAGTTACAGTTAAGGAACACTGTGGTAGTAGTTACATTATAAACACTGTGTGGTAAAACAAAAAGTTACATTAGGCCACAGTGTAGTAGTTTCAGTTTAAGGAACACAGTGTGGGTATTACAGTTATGAACACTGTTAGTAGTTACAGTTTAAGAACACTGTGTGTGTATTACATTAAGAACACAGAGTAGTAGTTACAGTTTTAAGAAACACCTGTGTGGTAGTTACAGTTAAGGACACTGTGTAGAGTTTTCCAGTTAAGGGAACACTGTAAGTATTACAAGTTTAGGAACACTGTGTGTAGTTTACAGTTAAGGAACACTGTGTATATTACAGTTAAGGGAACACTGTGGTAGTTACATTAAGGAACACTGGTGTAATACCGTTAAGACACACTGTGAGGGTAGTTACAGTTAAGGAACACTGTGTGGTAGTTACAGTTAAGGAACACTGTGTGGTAGTTACAGTTAAGGAACACTGTGTGGTAGTTACAGTTAAGGAACACTGTGTGGTAGTTACAGTTTAGGAACACTGTGTGGTAGTTACAGTTAATGAACACTGTGTAGTAGTTACAGTCTTCTCTCACATTGTGTCTATAACTTTGCCTGGGCTTTCACTACTGTTATTCTGTACTTCCCCTCGTGTCTTTCACTACAGTAAGTTCTTATGAAGCATGAAAGATTGTGGAAGGGGGGCCCTCATACTACTTCCTTGTATATATTAATCAATCTCTCTCTCTCTCTCTCCTCTCTCTCTACTCTCTCTCACTCTCTCTCCTTCCTCTCTCTCCTCTCTCTCTCTCTCTCAGAGTAATATTCCAAGGTGCTGTGGGTAAATCATCTGTACAGCAAGTCCACCACACCTGAGGCAACACTCAAACTCACTCACTCACAGACACACCACACACAGACACACACACGCAACACAAACACACACACACACACACACACACCACACACACCACAAGAATGTGGAAACCTCTAGATAAGAAATGATCTCATCACCACAGACAACATGGTTTCAGAACGGAATCCTCAGTGTCACAGAACCTTACTGGAGTTTCTATGACATGGTGACAGCATTAAGAGAAGAAGAGGGGTGGGTGATTGCATTTTTTCTTAGACTTGCAAGAATCGTTTGACACAGTACAAACAAAGATTATGCAAAAACTGGAGACCAAGCAGAATAACATGGCAGCACTGCAATGGATCAGGAATACTTGTCAGGAAGACAGCAGCGAGTAATGGTAACGAGGCGAGGTGGTCATAAGGGCACCGTGACCATGGGCCCACAGGGTCAGTCCTAGGACCAGTGCTGTTTCTGTATTTGTGAACGACAAGACGAAGGAATAAACTCCGAGTAGTCACTGTTTTTGCAGATGACGTAAGTATTGAATGAAAATTCATTCTATCGAAAGACCAAGGCAGAAATAACAAAGATTCTGGACAGGCCTGCAGACCTGTCCAGCAACTGGCTCCTGAGTTTCAATCCCCCCAAACCAAGTGCAAAGTCATGAGGATTGGGGAAGGGCAAAAGAAGACTCGCAGATGGAGTACAGTCTAGGGGTCAGAACTACAAACATCACTCAAAAAAGATTCTTGGTGAGTAAAACACCAGGCACATCACCTGAAGCGCACATCAACACAAATAACCTCAGAACAGCAATCCGACATCTTAATAAAATCGTTCAGGAACCCTATACACCGTTTACTTAGGTCCAAATTGGAGTAATGCGGCACCAGTTTTGGAACCCACCACCGACCAGCATGTAAGAAACTAGAGAAATAGCAAAGGTTGCCAACAAGACTAGTCCCCAGAGACAAAGAGGTATGTCCATGAGGAGAGGTTAAGAAATCACCTGACGACACTGGAGGACCCGGAAAGATAGGGGAGACATGATAACGACTTACAAAATTCTGAAGGAATTGGACAAGTGGACAAAGACAGATGTACCAGGAATTGGACACAGTAACAAGGGACAAACAGTGAAGTTGAAGCCACAATGATTAAACAAAGGGATGTTAGGAAGTATTTCTTCAGCCACAGAGTAGTCATGAATGGAATATTTGGGAAGCGATTAGTGAGTCAGATCAGACATAGCTTTAAGCAGAGTACGATAAAGCTAAGGTTCAGGGAGAGAGACCTATAGCGACCCTTGAAGAGCGGTGGCCAGGAGCTTGGACTCGACCCCAGCACTCAACTAGTGAGTAACAACTAAGTGAGTAACACACAACACATACACACACCACACACACACCCACACACCAACACACACACACACTACACCCACACACTCACACACACACACACACACACACACGACACACACACACACTACACACACACACACACACACACACCCAAACACACAACAGAACAAGAAATATCACAATCATAAACACACGAAGAGAGATATATCAAATCAACACTTGGAAAATCTGAAGGATGGTCCCCAATCGAGCACACAGAAATCACTATCCTACAAAGTAAAAGACTGGGCGGCGATGCAGAATACCACCACTTAAAATAGGGGCGCATTGGTACACTAAGAAACACACCATAAGTGCAGGGCCCCAAGACTTTCAACAGCCTCCCATCAAGCATTAGGAAATTACCAATAAACCCCCTGGCTGCCTTCAAGAAAGAGCTGGACAGATACCTAAAGCCGTGCCGATCAGCCGGCTGGTGGGATCGTACGTTGTCTGAGTCGGGCCACAGTAACAGCCTGGTGATCAGGCCCCTGATCCACGGGAGGCCTGGTCGTGGACCGGGCCGCGGTGGCGTTGATTCCCCGGAATAACCTCCAGTATGGAAACAGTGTGGTATTCTCATACAAAGTTAGTAAAGTAATATAATACACCGACTGACATGTAAATAAATTGGACATAAATTTGAAAAATTTCATACGATAGTCCTTTCGTTCATTGGAAAACAAAAAGTTTTTTTTTATTGTGTGGTCCGTTAGAAGTGAGGAGAGACAGGGTAGTATGTTATAAAACTGGTCAGCCGACTTGCTTAGAGACAAATCAGCCGTATATTGGATAAGTGTTAGACGGCAAGATGCTGTGTGTTAGACGTATCTTGGTATATGTTAGACGCAAGATGCTGTGTGTTAGACGTATCTTGGTATATGTTAGACGCAAGATGCTGTGTGTTAGACGTATCTTGGTAATGTTGAATACGCAAGATGCTGTGTGTAAGACGTAATCTTGGATATGTTAGATCGCAAGATGCTGTGTGTTAGACGTATCATGGTATATGTTAGACTAAGTTGTGTATATTAGAACTCAACGGTATATTTAGACTCAAGATGGAGGCATGTAGACTCAAGAAAAGAGTCAATGTTAACTCAAGATGGAGGCATGTTAGACTCAAGATAGAGGCATGTTAGACTCAAGATGGAGGCATGTTAGACTCAAGATGGAGGCATGTTAGACTCAAGAAGTAGGCATGTTAGACTCAAGATGGGGCATGTTAGACTCACATAGCGGCATTTAGACTCAAGATGGAGGCATGTTAGACTCAAGATAGAGGCATGTTAGACTCAAGATAGAGGCATGTTAGACTCAAGATGGAGGCATGTTAGACTCAAGATAAGGCATGTAACTCAAGATGGAGGCATTTAACTCCAAGATGGAGGCATGGTTAGACTCAAGATGGAGGCATGTTAGACTCAAGATGGAGGCATGTCAGACTCAAGAGATGGAGGCATGTTTAGACACTCAAGATGAGGCAAGTTAGACTCATGATAGAGTCATGTATAGACCCAAATGGAGCAAGTTAGACTCCAGATGGAGGCAAGTTCGACCAAGATGGAGGCATGTTAGACTCAAGATGGAGGCATGTTAGACTCAAGATGGAGGCATGTTAGACTCAAGATGGAGGCATGTTAGACTCAAGATGGAGGCATGTTAGACTCAAGATAGAGGCAAGTTAGACACAAGGATAGAGCATGTTTAGACTCAAGATGGAGGCATGTTAGACTCAAGATGGAGGCTGTTAACTCAAGATGGAGCATGTTTAACACAAGTATGGAGGCATGTTAGACTCAAATAGAGCATGTAGACTCCAAGATAGAGGCAGTTAGAACTCAAGATGGAGCATGTAACCAAGATAGAGCAGCAATTAGAACTCAAGATAGAGGCCTTTAGACTCAAGATGAGGCATGTAACTCAAGAATGGAGGCAAGTTAGACTCAAGATGGAGGCATGTTTAGACCAAGATGAGGCAGAAGACTCAAGATAGAGGCATGTTAGACTCAATAAGAGGCATGTTAGACCAATGATAGAGGCATGTTAGACTCAAGATGGAGGCATGTTAGACTCAAGATAGAGGCATGTTAGACTCAAGATAGAGGCATGTTAGACTCAAGATAGAGGCATGTTAGACTCAAGATGGAGGCATGTTAGACTCAAGATGGAGGCATGTTAGACTCAAGATGGAGGCATGTTAGACTCAAGATGGAGGCATGTTAGACTCAAGATAAGGCTAGTTAGACTCAAGATAGAGGCATGGTTAACTACAAATAGAGGCATGTAGACTCAAGATGGAGGCATGTTAGACTCAAGATAGAGGCATGTTAGACTCAAGATAGGCATGTTAGACTCAAGATAGAGGCATGTTAGACTCAAGATGGAGGCATGTTAGACTCAAGATAGAGGCATGTTAGACTCAAGATAGAGGCATGTTAGACTCAAGATAGAGGCATGTTAGACATGGAATATTGATGATGAGACAGCAGAATGTTGAAGAAAGTAGCAGCACATAAAATAGAAGGAATAATCTCCTGTGTGAAGACGTAGTTGACTAACACGCAACAGAGAGTTCGCTGAAATGGAGAGAAATGGGAATGGGGCCCCATTACCACTGGTGTTACATAACCCTCACCTCACTCTCCGCCTGTATATACTGTCCTTTAAACCTCTGTATGTTAGAAGTGATTAGGGTCCCAGGACCCAAACGTTTTCTACTAAATATGTCTTGAATATCAATATGGTATACAATACCGAAAGGTTGGTAGGTAAGATACTAGCAACTTTATTCCGAAACGTTTCGTCGCCTAAAGAGAATCGGAATAAAGTTACCTATATTGTCGGTATTTTATACCTTTCTTGCACAACTTGTCAGACACTGCAACATCATGGAATCTTGGTTCAGAGGACAACTACAAGACCTTCACGCTTGCGCAACTATCCCATCTCTTTGGAAGACCTACTTCACTGGGGAATCCCGCCTACCATGACTTGTGCCCTCGTCTGCTGCCCGTCCCTTCCACTGAAACGCCCTATATAAACCGCCAGTCCCTTATCATGTCTTGCCCAGAATCTCCCTCCACCATGAAGCTGTGAACACTAACTCCAAGGCCGAGGGACTGATTACCTCCATCTATTGTATATAGTTTCACTGTCTTCTATTGTCCTGATCTGTATTGAAAAGCCACTGGATGGCAAACGTCTACTATCAATAAAGATATCCAGTGTTGCACATGTGTCTTAACTTTCAAGTTAACTAGTTTCCTTACCTACGTAAATATTCCTAACGTTGACTACTATCATCTAAACCACTAGTGGTGTTCCACAGGGTCAGTGTTGAGACCATTCATCATCTCAGAGTACTTAACTCATACTTGTACATGAGGAAAGATGGATTATTAAGCAAGTTTGTCGATGACGTTAACATAGGCCGTCAATAATTTTGAAGGCCTATTTTTAACTAAGAATGATCTGTAAGATGTTGAATGTACTTGAAGCATAGAGGGTTGCAAATTTTGATTAAGACAGCAGGTGTAGTAGCGAAAGATGATCATGTAATCAGCCTATCAGTCCCTTCGAGTGTTGTGTGGGCAAACATCTCAACAACAAAGATACCTAAACTGTTGCACATTGGTCTTAATCATCAATCTGTCAGTGATTTTAAGACCATATTACAGTCAAAAATAAATGATGGTTACATTGATCAAAGAAATGTGAAAAATAAAATGTAAAAAATACCGACAGGTTTGTTTAGGTAAGACACATATGCAACATTAGGTAACTTAATTTCCGAAACGTTTCGCTACAACCGTAGGCTTCTTCAGTCGAGTACAGAAAAGGTTGATAGAAGACAGTAGAGACTTGAAGACGAAGTATCATCCAAACCCTTAAAAGTTTGAGTGGACAGTCCCATCAACTGATAAGATATGTTCCATTGTCTGGAAAAAAAATATATTATTCCAGCCATGTGTCTTACCTAAACAAAGTGAATGTGGAAAAGATTTAGGAGTTCTGGTTAGCATAATTTAAAAACAACGGGCAGAAGTGTTAGTAAAAAAGTTTAATAGACTTCTTGCTTGAAAATCAAGAAGTATAATAAAGAGTCCTCAGGTTGACGAAGAGACACTTGTGCATCACTTTGTATCTTTAATGTGGAAACGTTTCGCCAACCAGTGGCTTCCTCAGTCCAATGCTACAGAAGGAGTTTGAGGCAATCAGTACTTAGCCTGGATCGATTCCAGGCTGAGGGACTGATTACCTCAAACTCCTCCTCTCATTACCCAATTTCTACTTTGTATTGGACTGATGAAGCCACTGTGTGGCGAAACGTTTCCCTAATAAAGATTCCCATATTTCCAATAAGTTTTATCTCCTTGTCAAGGTCTTATTCACAGCTACTGTTCATTTCTGGTCTCTATATTACAAACTGGATGTAGTTACAGAGAAGCTTGGTATAAACCCTGCCAATAGATACCCACAAATTGGCTTAGAAACACGCTTAGAAAAACGTTTCGGTCCTGGGACTTTGATCAACTTAACACACAGAGTCTTAATCAATATATACTTACTCTCAATATCTGTAATCCTCTCAAATATTAATCATTCCATTATATTCACCTTAAGTTAATAATCAAAACTGTAATTCTTCTGTACCAAACTTATTAAAGCCATATTTGCATAATAATGTTCAGCTCTCTTGTATTATTGTAACTCACCTAGTGACCAATGTACAGATTTATTGCAAATGTTATTGCTTTTATTAATCTTAAGTTTGCCAGAAATGCTCTGTATTTAAGAACATAAGAACGAAGGAACACTGCAGAAGGCCTACTGGCCCATGCGAGGCAGGTCCAAGTCTCCACCGGCTTAAGCCAATGATGCAAACCCAACCTAGTCAGTCAGGTCACATAGACTAAGGGGGAGGAACACGCAACCGACTGGTCCACAAGCTAACATTCCTAACTCACAACCCACCCCACATCTACTCATGTATTTATCCAACCTATTATCCAACACTCATCCACCAACTCTATACCTAACCATTACTTCCTATATCCTTCCCTGCATCTGAATTATTCCAACTTAAACCATTGCTGCAGTTCCCTTCTTGGCTAGATAATTTTCACACACTATTTTTACATCACCCATTAATTATTCCTGTCTTCCCATTTATACACCTCATCATATCCCCCCAAATTCTACGTCCTTTCTACAGGTGCAGTATGCAGGAGGCCCTTATCAAACCTCATAGAAGGTTTCTGATACATTGATCAACTTTGTCAACCTCCTTTGTACATTTTTTCCAAGAATTATATCCATTCTGTAATAACGTACCAAAACTGTGCAGCAAAATCTAAAGGAGGCCCTAACCAAGGATGTATAGAGTTGAAGAACAACCTGAGGACTCCTATAATTTTATGCGTCTGATATGAACCAAGGATTCAATTAGCATATTGCGAAACACATATGCACTGTTGTTCTTGGTTCAATACTGCTAACCAAGAACTCCTAAATCTTTTTCCGCAATCCGTAATATTAAATCTACATTAATTAAGTTATATGCGGCATGGTTATTTTTCCTGTCCAACATTTAAAACTTTGCTTTGTCTATATTGAAACTGCATCTGCCCACTTCTTCCGACCCCTGCATCAGTCAATTCAAATCTTTCTGAGTGCTCGAATGTCCTCGTCAAATGAATTCGACGCCTATTTTGGAGTCGTCGCAAACTTGCGATGTCGCTCCTTTATTGCCCTCATCAAGTCGTTTATGTAGATTGTGAACACCGGGGGCCCAACACCGGACCCCTGTGGAACACCGCTCGTGACGCTTACCCCACTCCTGATTTCCCCCATTTATGCAAACTCACTGCTGCCTATTTGTCAATCATGCCACTAACCAGGTAAAATTTCTCCCTCCTATTCCATGTGCTTTAATTTTCCTCAATAGTCTCTGATGTGGTCCCATGTCAAAGCCTTACTGAATCCATATACACAATATCATATTCATTACCATGTTCTACCTCTCAAATACCTTAGTAAAAAAAGTTAATAAATTCGTAAGGCAGGAACGCCCCTTTGTAAAACCATGCTAGATTCGTTGATTAATTTATGCTTTTCAAGGTGGCTACGACTCCCCTCAGAAATTTATTGATTCCATAAATTTTCCCACTATGGAGGTTAGGCTTATTGGTCATAGTTTCGAAGCTAAGGACCTGTCACCTGTTTTGAAATAGGTATCACATTTCCATTTTCCACTTATCTGGCACCATGCCAGTTTGTAGTGATATGTTGAAAAGATTAGCCCAAAGGTGTGCTAACTCCTCTTTACATTCCTTTAAAGAACCCTTGCATACAGTTCATCAGGCCTGGGGATTTGTTGGGTTTTTAATTTATCTATTTGGCTAAGGACCATGTCACTTGTGACCCTAATAGTGCACAGTTATTATCTTTCCGTTCTACATAATTTTTTCATTACTGGAATATCGCTGGAAATCCTCCCTGTGTAAAACTGAGAGGAAGTATGTTAAAAATTCTACACATTTCCCTTTTATCACTGTCAGTGAGCTGACCCGAGAACTTTGAGTGGGCCTATCTTGCCCTGTTCTTACTTCTGTATACCTAAAGAATCCTTTTGGGTTAGTCTTCGATTCTCTTGCAATTTTAAAACCTCATAATCTCTTTTTGCTTTTCTAATTCCCCTTTTTTATTTCTCTCTTTAACTGTATATATCGATTTCTTAATTGCCCCTCTCCTCTTTTGATTTGCCTATATATGCCTCTCTTTTGACCAATCAGATATTTTAATCTATTGTTCATCCATTTAGGATCATTTTTGTTTGATCTGATTTCCCTATTTGGAACATAATTTGACTGAGCAGCTAGAACTATGCCTTGGAAAGCATCATATCGGCAACCATCACCACCTACCTGAAACCATACCCCCGGCCGGGATTGAACCCGCGGTCATAGAGTCTCAAAACTCCAGCCCGTCGCGTTAGCCACTAGACCAGCTAGCCACAATAAGAGTCATCCAACTAGGTATATTTCTACACCATAGGAAAGTTAGCACAGGCACCTCTGTGACCACAAATGCAAGTTTTTACAGACGAATCTCCAGCTAGCGTGACCTGACCCTTAGTCAGGTCATTCCAGTTCAGCCCACCTAAGTAATTTTTCATTCCTATGAAATAAAGCCCAGCGAAAGTCAGGGACGGGGGACTTGATTGCCATTATTGGGGGAAATTTCCCAAGATATATTAAAAACTGAGTGATTGTGATCACTTTCCCCAAGCTCATCATTAACCTCAAGATTATTAATTAGTGTTTCCCTACTGGCAAAAACCCAAAAGTCAAGGAGGTTATTTCCCCTAGTTGGCTCTGTCACAAACTGTTTTAAAAAACAATCCTGGATCGTATCAAGAAAGTCACCTGACTCTAAATTTCCTGTCAAATTGCTCCAGTCAATCTGTCATAGTTGAAATCTCCCATTAGCCCAACATTTTCGTATGTAGATGCCTTTAAACGAATTCGTCCCATAGAAGTTTACTGCGCTCCCTATCAAGTTTTGGGGCCCTTAAATCACACCCCAAAATTAAGTTTTTCTGGGCCCTCGAGAAGCTGTAACCAAACAGATTCAGTGGCTAAACGCTTCAAATTTTAATATCTTGTCTAACACAACAATTTAAATTGTCTCTGACTACATCGCTACTCCACCACCTTTCCTGTTGACCCTGTCAGTGTGGAATAATTTATAGCCTTGTATTTTGACATCAGAGGGCATCTCTCTATCTTTCAGTTTGAGCCAGTCTCTGTTATAGCAATAATATCTATGTTTCCTGCACTTGCAATTAATCTTAGCTCATCTATCTTATTTCTTACACTCCTGCTATTGTAAGTAAACCTTAAGGGAGCTAGTCCCCTTGCGCCCTCTCTGTCCCCCTTTGTTTGCTGACCTGATCAAATTTGTCTTTATTAAACTTCATGCTGAATGCCTTTTATACATTACTGTTTCCAACCCAAGTGTTGAAACCCTGCTTGTTTCCACACACACACCCATACCTCCTATCTTCCATCAGTTTAAAATCATAGGCATTTCACCAATGGCCTTCTCAATCGAGTCTGCAAGTGCTACCACCCCAGCCCCAGAGAGATGTACCCCATCCCTTGCATACATATCATGTTTGCCATAAAAGTTTGTTCCAGTTGTCAATGAATGGGTTTTGCAAGTTCCTTGCAGTACTGTCTAGCCAGCAATTTACACCAATTGCCCTAGACAACCATTCATTTCCTACTCCCCTTCTAGGCAAGGGGCTTTTGACATGTACACCCAGTTGTTATGCTTCTTTGTACAAACATGTATCACACTGAAATATGATTCTCATTATTATTATTATTATTATTATTATTAATTTTATTATTATTATTATATTTAACACGTGAGGGCAGATGCTGCGGACAGCAGTGTTAGCAGCACCATCACGTCAGTAGTCCAGTCAGACACCATCTTCAGCCCCCCACCCGGGGCACCACCACGTCAGTAGTCCAGTGTGAGACACCATCTTCAGCCCCCCATGCGGGGCACCACCACGTCAGTAGTCCAGTCAGACACCATCTTCAGCCCCCCACCCGGGGCACCACCACGTCAGTAGTCCAGTGTGAGACACCATCTTCAGCCCCCACCAGGGGCACCACCACATCAGTAATCCAGTGAGACACCATCTTCAGCCCCCCACCCGGGGCACCACCACGTCAGTAGTCCACTGAGACACCATCTTCAGCCCCCACCCGGGGCACCACCACATCAGTAATCCAGTGAGACACCATCTTCAGTCCCCCACCCGGTGCACCACCACGTCAGTAGTCCACTGAGACACCATCTTCAGCCCCCACCCCGGGCACCACCACGTCAGTAGTCCAGTCAGACACCATCTTCAGCCCCCCACCCGGGGCACGACAACGTCAGTAGTCCAGTCAAACACCATCTTCAGCCCCCCACCCGGGGCACCACCATGTCAGTAGTCCAGTGTGAGACACCATCTTCAGCCCCCCACCCGGGGCACCACCACATCAGTAATCCAGTGAGACACCATCTTCAGCCCCCCACTCAGGTCACCAACGCCGGGTCACCATCTGATAAAGACCCGGGCCGGGACAAGACCAATGAACTCCCTACAATACAATCTTCAAGTTTGTATATAAGCTGCTTTAGTGGTTACTGCCTTCCGTGCTGTAACTAGCAGTACTGCACACTGCGAGGGCCACACTCCTGCATGTTTCGCAAGTAAAAATACCCAACTGTTGTACATGTATCTTAACCTTCAAATGGTCGGTATTTCATACCTTTTTCAAAATAAATGACTCGCATAAAGGAGAGAGAAGCTTACAATGATGTGTCGTCAGACTTTTACTTGTTATTATATTTTTATATGGGGTCGTTATTGGTTATCTTATAAATCACTCCAGCACAAAGTTATCTAAGCGGTGGTTTATCGTAGGTACTTTTCAGGCTGTATAACTCCTATCAGCTATCCTCCTCCTCCCCACCAATCACGGGCGAGGGAGTTAATGAAGTCAAGAGCTTGGAAGGTTAATGTATGTGAAGAGCTGGGGAGGTTAATGTAAGTCAAGAGCTGGGGAGGTTAATGTAAGTCAAGAGCTGGGGAGGTAAATGTAAGTCAAGAGCTGGGGAGGTGAATGTAAGTCAAGAGCTGGGGAGGTGAATGTAAGTCAAGAGCTGGGGAGGTGAAAAGTAGTCAAGAGCTGGGGAGGTGAATGTAAGTCAAGAGCTGGGGAAAGGGTTTAAAGCAAGTCAAGAGCTGGGGAGGTTAATGCAAGTCAGGGGCTGGGAGGTGAATGTAAGTCAAGAGCTGGGGAGGTTAATATATGTGAAGAGATAGGGAGGTTGATGTAAGGGAAGAGCTGAGGAGGTTAATGTAAGTCAAGAGCTGGGGGTTAATGTATGTGAAGAGCTGGGGAGGTGAATTAAGTCAAGAAACTGTGGAGGTTAAGTAAGTCAAGAGCTGTGGAGGTTAATGTAAGTCAAGAGCTGGGGAGGTTAATGTATGTGAAGAGCTGGGGAGGTGAATGTAAGTCAAGAGCTGTGGAGGTTAATGTAAGTCAAGAGCTGGGGAGGTTAATGTATGTGAAGAGCTGGGGAGGTGAATGTAAGTCAAGAGCTGTGGAGGTTAATGTAAGTCAAGAGCATAAGAAAGGGGGAACGCTGCAGCAGGCCTGTTGGCCTATACTAGGCAGGTCCTTCACAGATCCATCCCACTAATAGAAATATTGCCCCATAAGAACATAAGATCATAAGAAATAAGGGGCACGCAACAGGTCTACTGGTCTATGCGAGGCAGCTCCAATTCTGCCCACCGGCTTAAGCCAATGCCTTGACCTAGTGAGGTCAGACACGTCACTTAAGGGAGGAGCAATGCGTCCGACCTAGTAGCTAGTCAGGTCCATTTCACACCCACTCATAAGACCATAAGAACGTAAAAAAAAAAGAACACCGCACAGCAGGCCCACTGACCCACGCGAACAGGTCCATGTCCCCCCCCCCCCCGGATTAGCCCAAAGACCCACCTAAATCCCGGTCACTTCCACTTAAGGAAAAAGCACGGCATCAGACCTAGTAGCACAAGCTAGTCAGGTCCAACTCACACCCACCCACACCCACTCATGTATTTATCTAACCTATTTTTAAAACTACAACAACATTTTAGCCTCAATAACTGTACCGGGAGTTTGTTCCACTCATCCACAACTATATTTCCAAACCAGTGCTTTCCTATATCCTTCCTGAATCTTAAAATTTTTTCCCTTGCTGCGAGTCCTGTCTTTGCTGGAAATTTTCAGCACGCTATTTACATCCCCTTTATTTATTCCTGTTTTCCATTTATACACCTCGATCATATCCCCCCTAATTCTGCGCCTTTCGAGAGAGTGCGGATTCAGGGCCCTCAGTCTGTCCTCATAGGGAAGATTTCTGATACATGGGATCATCTTTGTCATCCTCCTCTGTACATTTTCCAGAGCATTTATATCCATTCTGAGCAACATAGTCCAAATGAGGCCTAACCAAGGATATATAGAGTTGAAGAACAACCTGACGACTTCTATTATTTATACTTCTAGATATGAAGCCAAGAATTCTGTTAGCTTTATTGCGAACACTAATGCACTGTTGTCTTGGTTTTAGATTACTGCTAACCAGAACTCCTAAATCCTTTTCGCAATCAATATTATGATCTACATTATTTAGTTTATATGTGGCATGGTTATTTAACTGTCCAACATTTAGAACTTTGCATTTGTCTATATTAAACTGCATCTGCCACTTCTCCGACCATTGCATCAGTCTATTCAAATCATCCTGGAGTGCTCTAGTGTCCTCATTAGAAAGAACTGAGCGCCCTATTTTGGTGTCATCAGCAAATTTGCTTATGTCGCTATATATTCCCTCATCCATGTCGTTTATGTAAATTGCGAATAACAACGGGCCCAACACTGACCCCTGAGGAACGCCGCTTGTGACGTGCCCCCATTCTGATTTCTCCCCATTTATGCAACTCTCTGCTTGCCTATTTCTCAGCCATGCCTCTACCCAGGAAAAATTTTTTCCTCCTATTCCGTGTGCCTTAAGTTTCCTCAATAGCCTCTGATGTGGAACTCTATCGAAAGCCTTACTGAAGTCCATATACACAATATCATATTCATTACCATGATCTACCTCCTCAAACACTTAGTGAAAAGTTAGTAAATTCGTAAGACAGGAACGCCCCTTTGTAAAACCGTGTTGAGATTCATTAATCAATCTGTGCCTATCAAGATGGCTACGAATTGTTTAGGCAATTATTGATTCCATAAATTTTCCCACTGTGGAGGTAAGGCTTATTGGTCTATAGTTCGAAGCCAAGGACCTGTCACCTGCCTTGTAAATAGGTATTACATTTGTCATTTTCCACTTATCAGGCACTATGCCAGTTTGTAGTGATATGTTAAAAATATTAGCCAAAGGTATGCTAAGTTCCTCTTTACATTCCTTTAACACCCTTGCAAACAGTTCATCAGGACCAGGGGATTTGTTAGGTTTTAGTTTCTCTATTTGTTTGAGGACCATGTCACTAGTTACCGCAATCGTGCATAGTTTATTATCGTCCTGTTCTACATAATCTATTCAGGAATATAGCTAGCATTTTCCTGGGTGAAAACTGAGAGGAAGTAGGTATTGAGAATTTCACACATATTCTTATCACTGTCAGTGATCTGACCAGAGTTATTCTTAAGTGGGTCAATCTTGTCCCTAATCTTTCTTCTGCATACCTGAAAGAACCCTTTTGGGTTAGTCTTTGAATCCCTTGCGACCTTAGCCTCATAATCCCTTTTTGCTTTTCTTATTCCTTTCTTTCTCTCTTTAATTGAATATATAATTTCTTAACTGCCCTTTCCACTGTTTTGATACGCCTATATAGGGCCTTCTTTTGCCCAATGAAATATTTTAATCTATTTTTTCTTCCATTTGGGATCATTTTGTTTGATCTAATTTCCCTACTTGGAACAAAAGTTTGTCTGGGCAGCTAGAACTTATGCTCTGAAAAACTTTCATATTGAAACCAAGATCACCTACCTGACCCATAGGCAAGACATCCCAATTTAGCCACCCAGGTAATTTTTTCAGTCCCATGAAGTCGGCCAAGCGAAAATTCTGGGACAGAGATTTGATTGCATTTAAATTGGGTTTAATTCCATGATATATTGAAACTAAGTGATTTTGGGTTACTTTCCCCAAGCTCATCTTAACCTCAAGATTATTTTAAATTTGTGAATCTTTTTTGGGCAAGAACCCAAAGGGTCAAGCAGATTGTTTCCTCTAGTTGGTTCTGTCACAACCTGTTCTAAAAAGCAATCCTGAACCGTATCAAGAAAGTCACTAGACTCAAGATTTCCTGTCATAATGTTCCAATCAATTTGTCTAAAGTTAAAAGCTCCCATTATCACAACATTTTCATATCTAGATGCCTGCGGAGGTGAATGTAAATCAAGAGTTGTGGAGGTTAATGTAAGTGAAGAACTGGGGAGGTTAATGTAAGTCAAGAGCTGGGAATATTAACATCAAAATGGTATACAATACCGACAGGTTGGTAGGTAAGACACATAGGCAACAGTTAGGCAACTTTATTCCGAAGCGTTTCGCCTACACAGTAGGCTTCTTCAGTCGAATACAGAAAGTAGGCAGGAACAATAGAGATGTGAAGACGATGTAATCAGTCCATCACCCTTGAAGTCGTAGAATTTAGAGGTTGTCAGTCCCTCAGCCTGGAGAAGTTCAGTTCCATAGTCAGGAACTATCTGAAGATCAAGCGACAGTGCGGAGACTTAAATACTGTCGGAAGGAGAGGTGCAGAATAGTAGTAGTAATACTAGTGAGAATGTAGCCACTGATTACATCGTCTTCACATCTCTATAGTTCCTGCCTACTTTCTGTATTCGACTGAAGAAGCCTACTGTGTAGGCGAAACGTTTAGGAATAAAGTTGCCTAACTGTTGCCTATGTGTCTTACCTACCAACCTGTCGGTATTGTATACCATTTTGATGTTCATCTTGTCAGACACTGCAACACATGGCCTCTTGGTACAGAAAACACCTTGGACAACCCTGTTGGATCTGAGAGGGACCTGACCTCTCAGTGGCTACATTCTCACTACTATTACTACTACTACTCTGCACCTCTCCTTTCGACAGTATTTAAGTCTCCGCACTGTCGCTTGATCTTCAGATAGTTCCTGACTATGGAAATGAACTTCTCCAGGCCGAGGGACTGACAACCTTAAATTCTACGACTTCAAGGGTGATGGACTGATTACATCATCTTCACATCTCTATTGTTCCTGCCTACTTCCTGTATTCGATTGAAGAAGCCTACTGTGTAGGCGAAACGTTTCGGAATAAAGTTGCCTATGTGTCTTACCTACCAGCTGGGAATATTAATGTAAATCAAGAGCTGGGGAGGTTAATGTAAGTCAAGAGCTGGGGAGGTTAATGTAAGTCAAGAGCTGGGGAGGTTAATGTAAATCAAGAGCTGGGGAGGTTAATGTAAGTCAAGAGCTGGGGAGGTTAATGTAAGTCAAGAGCTGGGGAAGGTTAATGTAAGTCAAGAGCTGGGGAGGTTAATGTAAGTCAAGAGCTGGGAGGTTAATGTAAATCAAGAGCTGGGGGGTTAATGTAAGTCAAGAGCTGGGGGGTTAATGTAAGTCAAGAGCTGGGGAGGTTTAAAGGGTAAGTCAAGAGCTGGGGAGGTTAATGTAAGTCAAGAGCTGGGGAGGTTAATGTAAATCAAGAGCTGGGGAGGTTAATGTAAGTCAAGAGCTGGGGAGGTTAATGTAAGTCAAGAGCTGGGGAGGTTAATGTAAATCAAGAGCTGGGGAGGTTAATGTAAGTCAAGAGCTGGGGAGGTTAATGTTGTCAAGAGCTGGGGAGGTTAATGTAAATCAAGAGCTGGGGAGGTTAATGTAAGTCAAGAGCTGGGGAGGTTAATGTAAGTCAAGAGCTGGGGAGGTTAATGTAAATCAAGAGCTGGGGAGGTTAATGTAAGTCAAGAGCTGGGGAGGTTAATGTAAGTCAAGAGCTGGGGAGGTTAATGTAAGTCAAGAGCTGGGAAGGTTAATGCAAGTCAAGAGCTGGGGAGGTTAATGTAAGAGCTGGGGAGGTTACTGGAGGTAACGAAAGTAGAAGAGAAGGAGTAATATTAATAGTATAATAATAATAATAACAATAATAATTTTTATTCTTACAAGTACATGTACAAGGGTATACAGGCCTAGCTGACATCAATGACATACTACTATATAGAAAGTCCCTTGTTATGCTGAGCATTTCGGGCAAATTAGGTTAATTTTCTCCCCGGGATGCGACCCACACCAGTCGACTAACACTCAGGTACCTATTTTACTGCTAGGTGAACAGGGACAACAGGTGTCTTAAGGAAACACGTCCGAGGTTTCCACCTGTACCGGGGATCGAACCACGGACCTCAATGTGTCAGCTGAGTGCGCTACCAGTGTAGATGAATGGTTCAGTGAACCGACAGGATGATGATTTATACGCTTGGGTATCTCTATTGTGGAAACGTTTCGCCAACCAATGATTTCCTCAGTCCAATACAGAAAAGAATGGTTGAAGATCAGGAGTTTGAGATAATCAGTCCCTCAGCCTGGAGTCGATGTGTTCAGTCCATCAGTCTTGATAAGAATACACGCAAAGAATGCGCTTAAGTACTGCAGACAAGTGAGGTGCAGCACTGGTAGGCGGTGTCACCTTGGATAAATCCACAGGTGGAACTAGATCATGTGTATATGTTTGATAAGTGAAGAATTCCCTGGATCAAGATCCCAAGATGTTGCTGTGTCCGACAGGAATGTAGACGAATGATTTAGAGAATCGACAGGATAATCAATTAGACACTTGGGTATCTTTATTGTGGAGAAGGTTCAAAGTCTACAACATTGTCTACTGTATTTATTATTATTATTGAAGATTCGCCGGTATTCTCCCGGCCCGGGCTTTTTCCAAGTGGTGGCCCGGCCTTGGCTCCCTCTCTAGGGAGTGTCTGAGACCTAAGTCGTCACGTGAGGTCACAGACCCTGAGCTGCTTTGGGGATTAGCGTGGACGGTTACAAAGCATGGCTTGCTTCTGCAGTGTTTTAAAAATTGAGGTTGGAGAGTTGAAGGAGGAGGTCTTGCTTCTCCAGGAGGAGATTAGGAGGCTGAAGGTCCCTCAATGGGTCTGGGAGAGAGTGTGAGGTGGCTGGAGTTGTGGGGAATGAGGCTTCTAGCAGTGAGGTGCAGTCTGTCTCTCGCTGTGAGGAGGCTGTAGGTGGGGTGGTAGCAACGGCTACCAGCAGTGAGGTGCAGCCCGCACCTGCTACAAGTGGCGAGTGGTTCACAGTAATGGGGGGCGCATCAGAGTAAGGAAAGTTAAGAGTGAAGATCTGAAGGTAGGAAATCGCTTCTCTGTTCTTCAGGATGAATGTACTTCAGTGGCCAGTGAAGGGAAGGGTTTCTACTGCCCCTTTCTAATGGAGGTAAGCGCATTCTTGTGGTTGGTGACTCTCAGGTAAGATATATTGACCGTGCTTTTTGTAATAGGAATAAGAAGATGAGAGATAGAGTGTGCTTCCCTGGAGCTGGTGTTGGGGACATTGTCAACAGGCTGGATAATATCATGTCAGGTAATGGGAACAAGCCCATTATCTGTCTCAGTGCTGGTGGAAATGATATTGGAAAGGGTAGGAGAGAAGAGTGCTAGATAAAATACAGGTCAGCTATGATTTCATTAAGTCTAAGGGAGGGATCCCAATCATATGTAGCATCTTGCCTAGAAGGGGAGTAGGAAATGAATGGTTGTCTAGGGCAATTTGGTTTTAAATTGCTGGTCTAGACAGATTACTGCAAGGAACTTGCAATCCATTCATTGACAACTGGAACAACTTTTATGGCAAAATGTATGTATGCAAGGGATGGGGTACATCTCTCTGGGGCAGGGGTGGTAGCACTTGCAGACTCGATTGAGAAGGCCATTGGTGAAATGCCTATGTTTTTTAAACTGATGGAAGATAGAGGTATGGGTGTGTGTGTGGGAAACAAGCAGGTTGCAACACTGGGGTTGGAAACAGTAAATGTAATAAAAGACATTCAGCATGAAGTTTTTAAATAAAGACAATAGATCAGGTCAGCAAACAAAGGGGGACAGCAGAGGGGCAGCAAGGACTAGCTCCCTTTAAAGGGTTTTCTATACTAATAGCAGGAGTGTAAGAAATAAGATAGATGAGCTAAGATTTTAAATTTCAAGTGCAGGAAACATAGAATTATTGCTATAACAGAGACCTGGCTCAATCTGAAAGATAGAGAGATGCCCTCTGAATGTCACATACAAGGCTATAAATTATTCCACACTGACAGGGTCAACAGGAAAGGTGGAGGAGTAGCGATGTATGTCAGAGACAATTTAAATTGTTGTGTTAGACAAGATATTAAATTAGAAGCGTCAGCCACTGAATCTGTTTGGTTACAGCTTCTGGAGGGCCGAGAAAAACTAATTTTGGGTGTGATTTACAGGGCCCCAAATCTTGATAGGGAGTGCAGTAAACTTCTATGGGACGAAATTCGTAAGGTATCTACATACGAAAATGTTGTGCTAATGGGAGATTTCAACTATAGACAGATTGACTGGAGCAATTTGACAGGAAATTTAGAGTCAGGTGACTTTCTTGATACGATCCAGGATTTTTTTTAAAACAGTTTGTGACAGAGCCAACTAGGGGAAATAACCTCCTTGACTTGGTTCTTGCCAGTAGGGAAACACTAATTAATAATCTTGAGGTTAATGATGAGCTTGGGGAAAGTGATCACAAATCACTCAGTTTTAATATATCATGGAATTCCCCTAATAATGACAATCAAGTCTCCGTCCCCGACTTTCGCTTGGCTGATTTCATAGGACTGAAAAATTACTTAGGTGGGCTGAACTGGAATGACGTTACTAAGGGTCAGGTAGGTGGTGATGGTTGCCGATATGATGCTTTCCAGGGCATAGTTCTAGCTGCTCAGTCAAATTATGTTCCAAATAGGGAAATCAGATCAAACAAAAATGATCCTAAATGGATGAACAATAGATTAAAATATCTGATTGGTCAAAAGAGAGGCATATATAGGCAAATCAAAAGAGGAGAGGGGCAATTAAGAAATCGATATATTCAGTTAAAGAGAGAAATAAAAAAGGGAATTAGAAAAGCAAAAAGAGATTATGAGGTTAAAGTTGCAAGAGAATCGAAGACTAACCCAAAAGGATTCTTTCAGGTATACAGAAGTAAGATCAGGGACAAGATAGGCCCACTCAAAAGTTTCTCGGGTCAGCTCACTGACAGTGATAAGGAAATGTGTAGAATTTTTAACACATACTTCCTCTCAGTTTTTACACAGGAGGATACCAGCGATATTCCAGTAATGATAAATTATGTAGAACAGGACGATAATAAACTGTGCACGATTAGGGTCACAAGTGACATGGTCCTTAGGCAAATAGATAAATTAAAACCTAACAAATCCCCAGGCCCTGATGAACTGTATGCAAGGGTTCTAATGGAATGTAAAGAGGAGCTTAGCACACCTTTGGCTAATCTTTTCAACATATCACTACAAACTGGCATGGTGCCAGATAAGTGGAAAATGGCAAATGTGATACCTATTTTCAAAACAGGTGACAGGTCCTTAGCTTCGAACTATAGACCAATAAGCCTAACCTCCATAGTGGGAAAATTTATGGAATCAATAATTGCCGAGGCAGTTCGTAGCCACCTTGAAAAGCATAAATTAATCAACGAATCTCAGCATGGTTTTACAAAGGGGCGTTCCTGCCTTACGAATTTATTAACTTTTTTCACTAAGGTATTTGAGGAGGTAGATCATGGTAATGAATATGATATTGTGTATATGGACTTCAGTAAGGCTTTTGACAGGGTCCCACATCAGAGACTATTGAGGAAAATTAAAGCACATGGAATAGGAGGAGAAATTTTTTCCTGGATAGAGGCATGGTTGACAAATAGGCAGCAGAGAGTTTGCATAAATGGGGAGAAATCAGAGTGGGGAAGCGTCACGAGCGGTGTTCCACAGGGTCAGTGTTGGGCCCCCTGCTGTTCACAATCTACATAAACGACATAGATGAGGGCATAAAGAGCGACATCGGCAAGTTTGCCGATGACACCAAAATAGGCCGTCGAATTCATTCTGACGAGGACATTCGAGCACTCCAGGAAGATTTGAATAGACTGATGCAGTGGTCGGAGAAGTGGCAGATGCAGTTTAATATAGACAAATGCAAAGTTCTAAATGTTGGACAGGACAATAACCATGCCACATATAAACTAAATAATGTAGATCTTAATATTACGGATTGCGAAAAAGATTTAGGAGTTCTGGTTAGCAGTAATCTGAAACCAAGACAACAGTGCATAAGTGTTCGCAATAAAGCTTATAGAATCCTTGGCTTCATATCAAGAAGTATAAATAATAGGAGTCCTCAGGTTGTTTTTCAACTCTATACATCCTTGGTTAGGCCTCATTTAGATTATGCTGCACAGTTTTGGTCACCGTATTACAGAATGGATATAAATTCTCTGGAAAATGTACAAAGGAGGATGACAAAGTTGATCCCATGTATCAGAAACCTTCCCTATGAGGATAGACTAAGGGCCCTGAATCTGCACTCTCTAGAAAGACGTAGAATTAGGGGGGATATGATTGAGGTGTATAAATGGAAGACAGGAATAAATAAAGGGGATGTAAATAGTGTGCTGAAAATATCTAGCCAAGACAGGACTCGCAGCAATGGTTATAAGTTGGAAAAATTCAGATTCAGGAAGGATATAGGAAAGTACTGGTTTGGTAATAGAGTTGTGGATGAGTGGAACAAACTCCCGAGTACAGTTATAGAGGCCAGAACGTTGTGTAGCTTTAAAAATAGGTTGGATAAATACATGAGTGGATGTGGGTGGGTGTGAGTTGGACCTGATTAGCTTGTGCTACCAGGTCGGTTGCCGTGTTCCTCCCTTAAGTCAATGTGACCTGACCTGACTAGGTTGGGTGCATTGGCTTAAGCCGGTAGGAGACTTGGACCTGCCTCGCATGGGCCATTAGGCCTTCTGCAGTGTTCCTTCGTTCTTATGTTCTTATGTAAGCTAGGCCTCTCTGGTCTGCCATCCCCGCCCCAAGGGGGCTAATGGGAATGACAGTCTTGCGAGCTGAAAGCTCTGGCTCAGGCACCTACCCTACCCTAGAAGGGCTGGGCATGGTGTCGATGTCTACTGTATGTTTTTTTTTTTTTTTTTATTCGCCGGTATTCTCCCGGCCCGGGTCTTTTCCAAGTAGTGGTGACCCGGCCTTGGCTCCCTATCTGGGGAGTGTCTCGAGACTTAAGTCTCCCATGGGAGGAGGTACAAGTACCGCCTCATCTTTGGGACCAAGTATCCCCAGGCCTAGCCACATTTCCCGCCCTCATGGGGCTCGTAGGAAGAAGCTAGGCCTCTGGTCTGCCATCTGCCCCGCCCCAAAGGGGCTCGTGAGGATGGCAGTCTTATGAGCTGCAGGTGGTAGCAAGCTCAGGCCTTAATTCTCTACTGTATGTGAGGTTCAGCTTTCAGTAATGTAGAATAAACTTTTTTTTTAAAGATTACTTTAATGTTATGTAAAAAGTTAAGATTATTATTATTATTATTATTATTATTATTATTATTATTATTATTATTATTTATTTATTTATTTATTCATTTATTTTTATCGCGAAGCATTAATTATGCAAGGATCACACAGTTCCTTGGGAAAGAGAGATAATCAGGTTTGATCCGAGAAAGGGAAGGTAGCTCCAGTATCACAACACCAAAGCAGTGATTCACCCCTCGTTTCTCCCTTGAAAAGAACCCCTCGTCCCTTTCCTAGCTTGAGCTAGGGGGTTCACAGTCTCCTGTACGACGCTCTAGTTCCTCCTAGCAAGAGGTTCCACCTCTGAACTGAACTCTAAAGTTCCTGCATATCCGGGGGTTCAGATTTTTGCCCTCCGGGTTCACGGTTTGAAAAAGCTGGAGTGTGTAGCTTGTGTTTATTGTGTATTGTGTTCAACCTATTCACTGAACCTTTCTCTTATTGCACTTCCTCTGTTCTCTGTGTTTGCTTATCTTTCTGCTTGCTTTTTGGGGTTTAAAGTCTGTCGACTACACAAGGGGTCACTAAAGTCTGTCGACTACACAAGGGGTCACTAAAGTCTGTCGACTACACAAGGGGTCACTAAAGTCTGTCGACTACACAAGGGGTCACTAAAGTCTGTCGACTACACAAGGGGTCACTAAAGTCTGTCGACTACACAAGAGGTCACTAAAGTCTGTCGACTACACTAGGGGTCACTAAAGTCTGTCGACTACACAAGGGGTCACTAAAGTTTGTCGACTACACTAGGGGTCACTAAAGTCTGTCGACTACACAAGGGGTCACTAAAGTTTGTCGACTACACAAGGGGTCAGTAAAGTTTGTCGACTACATGAGGGTCATTAAGGTTGCACGTAAACTGGAAACCACCAGCCAAAGACACTTTAATATCTAAAATATGGCTTCCAGTGAACTATTTGTGTACACACTAAAATATACACCTGTCTGTGTATATGCTTATACACACACACACACACACACACACACACACACAACACACACACACACACACACACACACACACACACACACACACACACACACAATAATATATATATATTATATATATATAATATATATATATATATATATATATATATATATATGGCATGTACACTCCCTCCTTCACTGTTTGAAAAGATATATAAATTTTTCCAGCTGATCTGGGGAGGCAGTCAGCTGGTGCAATCAGTTACGCCACACAGCCAATCAACTAATTCATCCAGAAAGTTTGCTAAACCAGTCAGCCATCTGGCTAGTAACTAAAGCAAACAACCACTTAGCTGGCTAGTAAGCTAAACCACACAGCTAGCCAGTGAGCTAGAAGGCTAAACCATGTAGCCAGTTAAACCAGCCAGACAGACCAGCCAACCAGCTACGCCAGACAACCAGCCAGCTAAACCAACAGGCAGACCAGCTAAACCAACATGTAAGCCAACTAAAGCAACAGGAAAGACAGCTAAACCAACAAGCAAGCCAGCAAAACCAGCCAACAAGCCAGTTAAGCAAGCCACCAAGCCAACTAAAGCAACAGGCAAGCCAGATAAACCAACAGACAAGCCAGCTAAACCAGCCAGCAAGCTAGCCACTTAAACCAAGCGGTCAAATAGCCATACACCAGCTCGTTTCTTACCTACACAACACATTTTTAATCAGGAAAGCAAAAATCTCAAGCAGTGTGTCAACACACTTTCTCCTGTTTCGTGTTTTATTGGCTTTAATGTTTGTGTGAGTGGGGGCATAGGGAAGAAGGTTGTGGGAGAGAGAGAGAGAGAGAGGGGGGTAAAGGGATGATTTTTTTTGTTACTCTTGATATTCATCATACACATTACACAAACAATTTACATTGAATTCTAAGACGTTCAGTTTATTTTTTTTTTCAGGTGTCTAATTCATTTGGATTTTTCAATGAATTTCAGCTTTTGTACCTTGTAGGAACATTATTATGGTAGCAGCTGACATCATCTTTATAATAATAATAATAATAATAATAATAATAATAATAATAATAATAATAATCTTTATTTTTACAAGTACATATACAAGGTAAACAGACCATAGCTGACGTCACTGACATACTATATAGAAAGACCGTTGTTATGCAGGGCATTTTGGGCAACTTAGGTAAAATTTGTCCCCAGGATGCGACCCACACCAGTCAACTAACACTCAGGTACCTATTTTACTGGTAGGTGAACAGGGACAGCAGGTGTCTTAAGAAAACACGCTCTACTGTTCCCACGGATCTCAGTGTTTGAGCTAAATGCGCTAATAATTGAACTACGGGACATTTAATAATTATAAGTAGCAACAACGTCAACAATCAGGAGCTCGTAACCAAGACTGTAACACATCACAAGAGTGTCAAGTGCCAGGTTAGACAGGCACTGAGTGTTAAGTTGACCTTTAAGTTAAAGTGTCTTTCTGGAGACTGATTCACTAACATCTTTTCTATTGCAAGACAAGCCACGGGGGGTGGAAATCTTTAGCTCAAGTACTTTCACACTTCTCAGTGCGTCATCAGGAGCTGTGCAATGTTGCAAGAGTGACAGTCGAGGAAATGAGGGGAAGTTTTCTCAGAGTAGGGTAGCGTGGGGTGATACCAGCTGCAAACAATCGCCTGTCTGCAATTGTTTGCATCCCTTCTAATGTGGAGGTTCTCTAATACTGCACGTAGAGTGCTTCTGTGTAGTCTAATGGTCTTGGTATTAGTCTACTTATGGGAAGTGCTGTCTTTCAATCATCCAGTAGTGATTGCAAAAATGCTTCGAGTTGGTAAGACTTCTCTTTACAACGCCTCATGTCCAGTGGAACTATATTGAGTACTGGATAATATTTCACTTTGGTTAATAAGGTTCCACTGTGGGTGATGTGCTCCATTGTGGTTAATAAAGTTCCACTCTGGGTGATAATGCTCCACTGTGAATGGAACGTCAAAAATTAGAGTTTCCATAGATGTCCTGATGACTAACAACATGGCTTTGTTGATGTGTGTTCTACATGCATATTCGTGTTCCCACATACGTGTGTTAATGGTCCTCATTTCTTCCCATTACGTCAGCTATGTGACAACCATTACGGGGAATGGAACAAGTGAGCTTTTTTCACTCTCTCTCGGTGGTTGTGTTTGTCCCTGATACCTTAATAGTGGTAAATGTAGAGTCAGTGTGGAAAGATTAGTGGGACTGTTGTACATAGGGAAACTAATGGACCTGTCTGCTATTTTTCCCTCTGCTTGTAGCATTCCCGCTAATCTTTCCACATTGTTAAAAGCAACAACAACATCGCTGGCGCTGCATCTGCTACTATCAAGGTGCCAAGGACAACCACCACTATAAAAACGAAGGGAAAGCTGCGATTTACACCTCTTAGCGTAATGGGTGCCATAAAATTTACATGGGGGAAACATGGGTGAGAACCTGCGCTTGTGTTGAAAGATACAGATGCACAGGTAGACATGACAACAACAGTGACTGTGTTACCAGTAATGACACTCATAGCTGTCTTATGGACTAGAAACAAAATTTGAAATCAAGGAAGGAGACAGATAGAGAAGAAAATGTCTGGAATCTGCTTTACTTAGCACCTGCAACGCCCTCTCGAAAAGTCAAAACAACTTATATACGTATATTCAAGAGGGAAGGAATGCTTTGGTGCTGGCGACCGGCTCTTGATCCATGGAGTATGAGATACCTTCCCCTTCCTTGGATTATATTTGATTACCTCATTATATACGAGCTTTATCAACGCCACTGAATCAACGCTTCCTAGCGAATATATTCCTACTACTACTACTACTACTACTACTGCTACTACTGTTACTACTACTACTACTACTACTGGTACTATTACTACTACTACTACTACTGCTACTACTGTTACTACTACTACTACTACTACTACTGGTACTATTACTACTACTACTACTACTACTACTACTACTACTACTGGTACTATTACTACTACTACTACTGCTACTACTGTTACTACTACTACTACTACTACTACTACTGGTACTATTACTACTACTACTGCTACTACTACTACTACTGCTACTACTACTACTACTACTACTGGTACTATTACTACTACTACTACTGCTACTACTGTTACTACTACTACTACTACTACTACTACTACTGGTACTACTACTACTACTACTACTACTACTGGTACTATACTACTACTACTACTACTACTACTGGTACTATTACTACTACTACTACTTCTACTACTGGTACTATTACTACTACTACTACTGGTACTATTACTACTACTACTACTACTGCTACTACTGTTACTACTACTACTACTACTGGTACTATTACTACTACTACTACTACTTCTACTACTGGTACTATTACTACTACTACTGCTACTACTACTACTACTGCTACTGCTGCTGCTGCTGCTGCTAGTACTACTACTACTGTTACTACTACTACTACTACTACTACTGCTGCTGCTGCTAGTACTACTACTACTGTTACTACTACTACTACTACTACTTTCTACTACTACCATCACCACCACTACTACTACTACTAAAACTACAACTACTACTACTACTACTACTACTGCTACTACTACTACTGCCACCACTACTACCACCACCACTACTACCATCATCGCCGCTGCTACAATACTACTACAACACACTACACTACTAACTCTACTACTACTATGCCACCCCTACTACTGCCCCATACTACCATCACCCCACTACTACTACACTAAAACTATACTAACATATACTACTATACTACTACCACACAAAGCCACCACACTACACCCCACTACTATCCCCACCACCACACCCCCACCCCACCCCCCACTACTAATACTACTACTACTATACCACTACACTGCCACCACTACTACCACCCCCACTCTCCCACCACCACCACCACCACCCCACCCCCCCACCACACTACTACTATACTACACACTACATATACTACTACTACAACACTGCCCCACTACTACTGCCACCACTACTACCACCACACTACAAAATAAAATAATAATTAGAATGGGAGTGAGGGGCATAAGAAAAATTTCCTGGCTGACACTTCCGAGTTCTAAAAAACCCGGGGGGAATTTTTCCGTCACTCAGCCCACCGCATGCGGCTTCACACGTCACACCCGCATGCGCTTCAAAAAGTCACCCCCGCATGGGGTTTTAAAACACCCCCCACTCGTATGGGGCTTCACACATCACACCCGATGCGGCTTCACACCTCACACCCGCATGAGGCTTCACGTCAAACCCGCATGCGGTTTAACACGTCACACCCGCGCGGGTGGTAGCGTGATGTGTGGAGTCTTATTGGCATGTTCTTGACACGAAGATGTGCAGGTGTATTTCTAGTGTGATATGCTAGTAGTTACCATGAGTTGTGAGAGGTGTTTAACTATTAAACCAGCTAGTTGATGTGGGGCGCTGACAGTGTCCCAGGTGATGGCTGGTTTATCACAGCTAGTTGATGTGGGGCACTGACAGTGTCCCAGGTGATGGCTGGTTTATCACAGCTAGTTGATGTGGGGCACTGACAGTGTCCCAGGTGATGGCTGGTTAATCAAGTAGTGATGTGGGGCACTGACAGTATTTCCGGTGATGCTGGTTATTCACAGCTATTGATGTGGGGACTGACGTCCAGATGATGGCTGGTTTATCACAGCTAGTTGATCGTGGGCGCTGACAGTCTCCCCAGGTGATGGCGGTTTATCACAGCTAGTTGATGTGGGGCACTGACACACCCGTGTTCCCAGGTGATGCGGCTTATCACAGCTAGTTGTTGGTGCAGCGTGACAGTCCCACCGGTGATGGCTGGTGTTATCACAGCTGTTTGATGTGGGGCGCTGACAGTAGTTCCAGTTGATGGCTGGTTTATCACCAGCTAGTTGATGTGGGGCGCTGACAGTGTCCCAGGTGATGGCTGGTTTATCACAGCTAGTTGATGTGGGGCACTGACAGTGTCCCAGGTGATGGCTGGTTTATCACAGCTAGTTGATGTGGGGCACTGACAGTGTCCAGGTGATGGCTGGTTTATCACAGCTAGTTGATGTGGGGCGCTGACAGTGTCCAGGTGATGGCTGGTTTATCACAGCTAGTTGATGTGGGGCGCTGACAGTGTCCAGTGATGGCTGGTTTATCACAGCTAGTTGATGTGGGGCGCTGACAGTGTCCCAGGTGATGGCTGGTTTATCACAGCTAGTTGATGTGGGGCGCTGACAGTGTCCAGGTGATGGCTGGTTTATCACAGCTAGTTGATGTGGGGCACTGACAGTGTCCAGGTGATGGCTGGTTTATCACAGCTAGTTGATGTGGGGCGCTGACAGTGTCCCAGGTGATGGCTGGTTTATCACAGCTAGTTGATGTGGGGCGCTGACAGTGTCCAGGTGATGGCTGGTTTATCACAGCTAGTTGATGTGGGGCCTGACAGTGTCCCAGGTGATGGCTGGTTTATCACAGCTAGTTGATGTGGGGACTGACAGTGTCCAGGTGATGGCTGGTTTATCACAGCTAGTTGATGTGGGGCCTGACAGTGTCCAGGTGATGGCTGGTTTATCACAGCTAGTTGATGTGGGGCGCTGACAGTGTCCAGGTGATGGCTGGTTTATCACAGCTAGTTGATGTGGGGCGCTGACAGTGTCCCAGATGATGGCTGGTTTATCACAGCTAGTTGATGTGGGGCGCTGACAGTGTCCCAGGTGATGGCTGGTTTATCACAGCTAGTTGATGTGGGGCGCTGACAGTGTCCAGGTGATGGCTGGTTTATCACAGCTAGTTGATGTGGGGCACTGACAGTGTCCAGGTGATGGCTGGTTTATCACAGCTAGTTGATGTGGGGCACTGACAGCGTCCCAGGTGATGGCTGGTTTATCACAGCTAGTTGATGTGGGGCACTGACAGTGTCCAGGTGATGGCTGGTTTATCACAGCTAGTTGATGTGGGGCGCTGACAGTGTCCAGGTGATGGCTGGTTTATCACAGCTAGTTGATGTGGGGCACTGACAGTGTCCAGGTGATGGCTGGTTTATCACAGCTAGTTGATGTGGGGCCTGACAGTGTCCAGGTGATGGCTGGTTTATCACAGCTAGTTGATGTGGGGCGCTGACAGTGTCCAGGTGATGGCTGGTTTATCACAGCTAGTTGATGTGGGGCACTGACAGTGTCCAGGTGATGGCTGGTTTATCACAGCTAGTTGATGTGGGGCGCTGACAGTGTCCAGGTGATGGCTGGTTTATCACAGCTAGTTGATGTGGGGCACTGACAGTGTCCAGGTGATGGCTGGTTTATCACAGCTAGTTGATGTTGGGCACTGACAGTGTCCAGGTGATGGCTGGTTTATCACAGCTAGTTGATGTGGGGCACTGACAGTGTCCCAGGTGATGGCTGGTTTATCACAGCTAGTTGATGTGGGGCAATGACAGTGTCCAGGTGATGGCTGGTTTATCACAGCTAGTTGATGTGGGGCACTGACAGTGTCCAGGTGATGGCTGGTTTATCACAGCTAGTTGATGTGGGGCGCTGACAGTGTCCCAGGTGATGGCTGGTTTATCACAGCTAGTTGATGTGGGGCGGTGACAGTGTCCCAGGTGATGGCTGGTTTATCACAGCTAGTTGATGTGGGGCGCTGACAGTGTCCCAGGTGATGGCTGGTTTATCACAGCTAGTTGATGTGGGGCACTGACAGTGTCCCAGGTGATGGCTGGTTTATCACAGCTAGTTGATGTGGGGCGCTGACAGTGTCCAGGTGATGGCTGGTTTATCACAGCTAGTTGATGTGGGGCACTGACAGTGTCCCAGGTGATGGCTGGTTTATCACAGCTAGTTGATGTGGGGCTCTGACAGTGTCGCAGGTGATGGCTGGTTTATCACAGCTAGTTGATGTGGGGCACTGACAGTGTCCCAGGTGATGGCTGGTTTATCACAGCTAGTTGGTGTGGGGCGCTGACAGTGTCCCAGGTGATGGCTGGTTTATCACAGCTAGTTGATGTAGGGCACTGACAGTGTCCCAGGTGATGGCTGGTTTATCACAGCTAGTTGGTGTGGGGCGCTGACAGTGTCCAGGTGATGGCTGGTTTATCACAGCTAGTTGATGTGGGGCGCTGACAGTGTCCAGGTGATGGCTGGTTTATCACAGCTAGTTGATGTGGGGCGCTGACAGTGTCCCAGGTGATGGCTGGTTTATCACAGCTAGTTGATGTGGGGCGCTGACAGTGTCCAGGTGATGGCTGGTTTATCACAGCTAGTTGATGTGGGGCACTGACAGTGTCCAGGTGATGACTGGTTTATCACAGCTAGTTGGTGTGGGGCACTGACAGTGTCCCAGGTGATGGCTGGTTTATCACAGCTAGTTGGTGTGGGGCACTGACAGTGTCCAGGTGATGGCTGGTTTATCACAGCTAGTTGGTGTGGGGCACTGACAGTGTCCAGGTGATGGCTGGTTTATCACAGCTAGTTGGTGTGGGGCACTGACAGTGTCCCAGGTGATGGCTGGTTTATCACAGCTAGTTGATGTGGGACACTGACAGTGTCCCAGGTGATGGCTGGTTTATCACAGCTAGTTGATGTGGGGCACTGACAGTGTCCAGGTGATGGCTGGTTTATCACAGCTAGTTGATGTGGGCACTGACAGTGTCCAGGTGATGGCTGGTTTATCACAGCTAGTTGATGTGGGGCACTGACAGTGTCCAGGTGATGGCTGGTTTATCACAGCTAGTTGATGTTGGGCACTGACAGTGTCCAGGTGATGGCTGGTTTATCACAGCTAGTTGATGTGGGGCACTGACAGTGTCCAGGTGATGGCTGGTTTATCACAGCTAGTTGATGTTGGGCACTGACAGTGTCCAGGTGATGGCTGGTTTATCACAGCTAGTTGATGTGGGGCACTGACAGTGTCCAGGTGACAGCTGGTGTATGAGGTAACCATCTTTGACTACAATTGCCAACTGTTATCACACACCACTTACAGCACTCTGAAGATCTCAAGAATATACATATAACGAAGACAAAGTTACTCAGCTTCGAGGTCATCACTACCCAGGTCACTGACCCAGGTCACTGACCCAGGTCACTGACCTTCATGTCAAAACTCATGATGGTCACAATCTAACACGTGTTTTTCAGCCATTCAGGTGTTTTAAAAACCACCCACCTGTACTTAAAATCTACTCAACATGTCACCCTGGGTGTCACTGCCGGTCACTGGCACTGAGTGAAGACTGGGGGACAGAGGGCAGTGCTAACTGCCCACACTGTTGGCACAAAGGAGACTAGCCAGTGTGATAGGGTCAGGACGAGGCGGGGCGGGGCGGGACGAGGCGGGACTAGGTGGGGCGGGACGAGGCGGGGCGGGGCGGGACGGGCGGGCGGGGCGGGACTATCCATCAGTGACATCAGCTGATTAGTTATGGCATTGATAAGGGCAGTGGCACCCACCGGTGGCTTAATTGTATATTAAGGTTTCTATCATGTTGAGGTTTCGCACACCTTGAGGTTTCGCTTATGTTGAGGTTTCGCACATGTTGAGGTTTCGCTCATGTTGAGGTTTCGCACACCTTGAGGTTTCGCTCATGTTGAGGTTTCGCACACCTTGAGGTTTTGCACACCTTGATTTTTAGCACATCTTGAGGTTTCGCACACCTTGAGGTTTCGCACATATTGATGTTTCGCACACCTTGATGTTTCGCACATCTTGAGATTTTGCACACATTGAGGTTTAGCACACCTTGATGTTTCGCATATCTTGAGGTTTCGCACACCTTGATGTTTAGCACATCTTGAGGTTTCGCACACCTTGATGTTTCACACATCTTGAGGTTTCGCACACCTTGAGGTTTTGCACATCTTGAGGTTTCGCACACCTTGAGGTTTCGCACACCTTGAGGTTTCGCACATCTTGAGGTTTTGCACATCTTGAGGTTTCGCACACCTTGAGGTTTCGCACATCTTGAGGTTTCGCACATCTTGAGGTTTTGCACATCTTGAGGTTTCGCACATCTTGAGGTTTCACACATCTTGAGGTTTCGCACAGGCGCGCGGCGAAAGATGACTCACATCTTCACTGAACGAAAAGTGAAGCCTGCGGGCTTTTTTTTAATGGTTTGTGAAGCCTCACAGCCCGGTCTGAGGACTAAATTCTTTGCTGCTGCCGTGATCAGCCAGGCTGTTGTTGCTGGCGGACAGCAGACAATTTTAATCTTGTAAAGACAAATGTGTAGTATTAGGAATATTTTTTTAACGAGATGTTTCGCCCGTACAACCTTTCACAACCGAGTGATTGGACTGAGGAAGGCTCCACGATCGAAACATCGCCCCGGTAAACGTCCTGGTATTACACATGTGTCTTATCTACACTTACAATTACAAGTTGGCAATGAAGACGACACCTGCGTCTCTTTATTGATGAATAAAACACATGTGCAACACATGGGTTGAGAAAGCCACTGGTGGGCGAAATGTTGCTTCAGTAAAGCTTTCACATACTTACTCACCCTAGGAACTTTATCACATACTTACTCACCCTAGGAACTTTATCACATACTTACTCACCCTAGGAACTTTATCACATACTTACTCACCCTAGGAACTTTATCACATACTTACTCACCCTAGGAACTTTATCACATACTCACCCTAGGAACTTTATCACATACTTACTCACCCTAGGAACTTTATCACATACTTACTCACCCTAGGAACTTTATCTTCAACCATGATTATTGGAACACCCTTCCAACACCTTCCTTCCAACACCTTCCTTCCAATACCTTCCTTCTAACACCTTCCTTCCAACACCTTCCTTCTAATACCTTCGATCCATCACCTTCCTTCCAACACCTTCCTTCTAATACCTTCGATCCATCACCTTCCTTCCAACACCTTCCTTCCAACACCTTCCTTCTAATACCTTCGATCCATCACCTTCCTTCCAACACCTTCCTTCTAAATACCTTCGATCCATCACCTTCCTTCCAACACCTTCCTCATTCCCAACACCTTCCTTCTAATACCTTCGATCCATCACCTTCCTTCCAACACCTTCCTTCTAATACCTTCGATCCATCACCTTCCTTCCAACACCTTCCTTCTAATACCTTCGATCCACACCTTCCCTTCCTTAATACCTTCGATCCATCACCTTCCTTCCAACACCTTCCTTCTAATACCTTCGATCTATCACCTTCCTTCCAACACCTTCCTTCCAACACCTTCCTTCTAATACCTTCGATCCATCACCTTCCTTCCAACACCTTCCTTCTAATACCTTCGATCCATCACCTTCCTTCCAACACCTTCCTTCCAACACCTTCCTTCTAATACCTTCATCCATCACCTTCCTTCAAACCTTCTTCCACACCTTCCTTCTAATACCTTCGATCCATCACCTTCCTTCCACACCTTCCTTCCAACACTTCTTCACTTCCTGACTTTCAATACCGTGATCATCACTTCCTTCCACAGCTTCTTCCAACACTCTTCCACATTCTTCCACATTTCACATTCTAATCTTGAGTCATCACTTCTGAAACCCAGGGGTCATACTTCTTCCAACCCATTTTCCATACATTCTTCGACTATTCCTGTCAACATAGTTCTTCTAATAACATCGACTACATGTAGACGTTCTCATAACCTGTAAACTTTTAATTCCTGTAACATTTTCTAATCTGTAACTTTTTACCTTGATCGAGTATCGCATCAATAGTTGTATACTTTCACATGTGAGTATTCGAGACCGACAAGACTATAACAGAATTAGACATCATGTGCAACACTCTGAGGATTTTGATTGGTAAAACTCTCACGCTACATCTCGAGTGAGTTTTTCAATACAAGGACAATAGGACGTTTTACTGTAGACTATTTACAAAAGACTGTAGATCATGTATACACACTATTTTGATTGTTGGTTAAAATACCGATCAAGTCTGAAGAAGTTAAGCACATGTGCAGTAACGATCTGGTCGCTTATATCTGGCGTTCACATATTTTGCATAAAGACCTATTGAGCACAGTAGTATATACCACTTACTCTTGTGTTTGATTGTAAGACACTAGTCTTGAAGATCAATGAGGCACGCTACTGTCGCTTATATCTGTGCGTCATTTTGCCCTTACTATGATTACACCTGTGTCGGACTTGTTAGAATAAGATATTGACGCTCAGTACTTATACGCGGCGTCTTACTACCATGTCAATTGAAACTCTTCAAATACGCATGTCTTTACGCAACTACCACTAACTAAGTAGTTCAACAATGGGACTGATTACCTCGTCTTTTGTATATAGTTCTACTGTCTTCACATTATGTCCTTGTATTGATAAAACCACTGGATGGCGGAACGTCTACCAATAAAGATACCCAGATGTTGCACATGTGTCTAATTCTTTATCTTGTCGGTGTTGTATACTACACATGTACAAGTTACACATTATAACATAACCTCTGTCTTCCTTCCGGGTAAACACACATACATGAACACTTACTTAAGTATCATTAATCTCATTTATTCAGACAGTTATTGAGGGGAACTACGTAAGAGAGAGAGAGAGAGAGAGAGAAGAGAGAGAGAGAGAGAGAGAGAGAGAGAGAGAGAAAGAGTGTTGACTTACACTTTGCTGTGAGACGGAAGCACACATACCTGCAAAGACAGGAAAATTATTATTGACATAGTTAGCTTACGTTAGGTTAGGTTAGGTTAAGTTAAGTTAAGTTAAGTTAAGTTAAGTTAAGTTAAGTTAAGTTAAGTTAAGTTAAGTTAAGTTAAGTTAAGTTAAGTTAAGTTAAGTTAAGTTAGGTTAAGTTAGGTTAGGCTCATCAGGAAACAGAATAGGTGTTTCCTGACGCGGGTCTTACTCATATAATGACCCGCAGCTGAAGGAGCTTTTAGTCATCTGACCGAGGCCTTCCGCTGGCTTACACCTCCACCTCTTTAAAAATTATAGTTATGATTATAACGCAGCTGGAAAAGACAGCACTGGACCGCTGGTCTTACGAACAGGACTTACATACAAGTGAAGGCGTAAAGTGTTAGGTAAATGGTAAAGTGACTGGGATAATAATAGTGCTGGCGACACTTGTGTTATGATGGCACTTGTCGTATAGGAAAGTGACAGCACTGTTCTGACAGTATCTGTCATCTAGAGAACTAACAACACTGTTCTGACAGTATCTGTCATCTAGAGAACTAACGACACTGTTCTGACAGTATCTGTCATCTAGAGAACTAACAACACTGTTCTGACAGTATCTGTCATCTAGAGAACTAACAACACTGTTCTGACAGTATCTGTCATCTAGAGAACTAACAACACTGTTCTGACAGTATCTCTCATCTAGAGAACTAACAACACTGTTCTGACAGTATCTGTCATCTAGAGAACTAACAACACTGTTCTGACAGTATCTGTCATCTAGAGAACTAACAACACTGTTCTGACAGTATCTGTCATCTAGAGAACTAACAACACTGTTCTGACAGTATCTGTCATCTAGAGAACTAACAACACTGTTCTGACAGTATCTGTCATCTAGAGAACTAACAACACTGTTCTGACAGTATCTGTCATCTAAGAACTAACAACACTGTTTCTGACAGTATCTGTCATCTAGAGAACTAACAACACTGTTCTGACAGTATCTGTCATCTAGAGAACTAACAACACTGTTCTGACAGTATCTGTCATCTAGAGAACTAACAACACTGTTCTGACAGTATCTGTCATCTAGAGAACTAACAACACTGTTCTGACAGTATCTGTCATCTAGAGAACTAACAACACTGTTCTGACAGTATCTGTCATCTAGAGAACTAACAACACTGTTCTGACAGTATCTGTCATCTAGAGAACTAACAACACTGTTCTAAACAGTATCTGTCATCTAGAGAACTAACAACACTGTTCTGACAGTATCTGTCATCTAGAGAACTAACAACACTGTTCTGACAGTACCTCTCATATTGAGAGGTGACGGCAACACTGTTGTGACAGTATCTGTCATCTAGAGAACTGACAACACTTTTTCTGACAGAAATCTTGTCATCTAGAGAACTAACAACACTGTTCTGACAGTATCTGTCATCTAGAGAACTAACAACACTGTTCTGACAGTATCTGTCATCTAGAGAACTGACAACACTGTTCTGACAGTATCTGTCATCTAGAGAACTAACAACACTGTTCTGACAGTATCTGTCATCTAGAGAACTAACAACACTGTTCTGACAGTACCTCTCATATTGAGAGGTGACGGCAACACTGTTGTGACAGTATCTGTCATCTAGAGAACTAACAACACTGTTGTGACAGTATCTGTCATCTAGAGAACTGACAACACTGTTCTGACAGTATCTTGTCATCTAGAGAACTAACAACACTGTTCTGACAGTATCTGTCATCTAGAGAACTAACGACACTGTTCTGACAGTATCTGTCATCTAGAGAACTAACGACACTGTTCTGACAGTATCTGTCATCTAGAGAACTAACAACACTGTTCTGACAGTATCTGTCATCTAGAGAACTAACAACACTGTTCTGACAGTATCTGTCATCTAGAGAACTAACAACACTGTTCTGACAGTATCTGTCATCTAGAGAACTAACAACACTGTTCTGACAGTATCTGTCATCTAGAGAACTAACAACACTGTTCTGACAGTATCTCTCATCTAGAGAACTAACAACACTGTTCTGACAGTACCTCTCATATTGAGAGGTGACGGCAACACTGTTCTGACAGTATCTGTCATCGAAAATCTACATGCTTTGAGAAATAATTATTACTATAATTATTATTATTATTATTATTATTATTATTATTATTATTATTATTATTATTATTATTGTTATTGTATTATATTCCTGGAGAAAGTGAGGGTTAGAGGTTAATTAAGTTTGATCCGAGAAAGGGGTTAGTAGCTCCAATTCGCCGGATCAAAAGCCCTTCACCAGCTTGTTTCGTTCCAGCAGATCAGCTGACCCCTTCACTGTCGAGAGGGGAGGAGTAGGGTGTTGGGGGGGAGGGTGTAGGGGAAAAGAGAGAGAGAGAGAGAGTTCACCCATGGCTGAACAAATCATTGAACTTCTTTATTAAGTTCACAGTCAACTCGTGACTAGGAACTTATTCACCTACAGATTTCGTTATATAAACACAGGAGGTCACTTCTTTCTACGTTAGTTGCGTCATTTCCAGGTGGATGTCTGGCAGGGAGGAGGGCATCTGGCACTGCCGAGGAAAGCAGCGCTGCCAGGCGTACGAGTGTATCAACAGGAGCAGTCCTGTCGGATGTACGAGGTTGAAATATTATGTATAAAATATATATATATATATATATATATATATAATATATAATATATATATATATTATATAATATATATATATATATATATATATATATATATATATATATATATATATATTTTTATTATCACACTGGCCGACTCCCACCAAGGCAGGGTGGCCCGAAAAAGAAAAACTTTCACCATCATTCACTCCATCACTGTCTTGCCAGAAGGGTGCTTTACACTACAGTTTTTTAAACTGCAACATTAACACCCCTCCTTCAGAGTGCAGGCACTGTACTTCCCATCTCCAGGACTCAAGTCCGGCCTGCCGGTTTCCCTGAATCCCTTCATAAATGTTACTTTGCTCACACTCCAACAGCACGTCAAAAAACCATTTGTCTCCATTCACTCCTATCAAACACGCTCATGCATGCCTCCTGGAAGTCCAAGCCCCTCGCACACAAAACCTCCTTTACCCCCTCCCTCCAACCTTTCCTAGGCCGACCCCTACCCCGCCTTCCTTCCACTACAGACTGATACACTCTTGAAGTCATTTGTTTCGCTCCATTCTCTCTACATGTCCGAACCCCTCAACAACCCTTCCTCAGCCCTCTGGACAACAGTTTTGGTAATCCCGCACCTCCTCCTAACTTCCAAAATACGAATTCTCTGCATTATATTCACACCACACATTGCCCTCAGACATGACATCTCCACTGCCTCCAGCCTTCTCCTCGCTGCAACATTCATCACCCACGCTTCACACCCATATAAGAGCGTTGGTAAAACTATACTCTCATACATTCCCCTCTTTGCCTCCAAGGACAAAGTTCTTTGTCTCCACAGACTCCTAAGTGCACCACTCACTCTTTTTCCCTCATCAATTCTATGATTCACCTCATCTTTCATAGACCCATCCGCTGACACGTCCACTCCCAAATATCTGAATACGTTCACCTCCTCCATACTCTCTCCCTCCAATCTGATATTCAATCTTTCATCACCTAATCTTTTTCTTATCCTCATAACCTTACTCTTTCCTGTATTCACCTTTAATTTTCTTCTTTTGCACACCCTACCAATTCATCCACCAATCTCTGCAACTTCTCTTCAAACCCTCCCAAGAGCACAGTGTCATCAGCAAAGAGCAGCTGTGACAACTCCCACTTTGTGTGTGATTCTTTATCTTTTAACTCCACGCCTCTTGCCAAGACCCTCGCATTTACTTCTCTTACAACCCCATCTATAAATATATTAAACAACCACGGTGAACATCACACATCCCTGTCTAAGGCCTACTTTTACTGGGAAAAAATTTCCCTCTTTCCTACATACTCTAACTTGAGCCTCACTATCCTCGTAAAAACTCTTCACTGCTTTCAGTAACCTACCTCCTAAAACCATACACTTGCAACATCTGCCACATTGCCCCCCTATCCACCCTGTCATACGCCTTTTTCCAAATCCATAAATGCCACAAAGACCTCTTTAGCCTTATCTAAATACTGTTCACTTATATGTTTTCACTGTAAACACCTGGTCCACACACCCCCTACCTTTCCTAAAGCCTCCTTGTTCATCTGCTATCCTATTCTCCGTCTTACTCTTAATTCTTTCAATTATAACTCTACCATACACTTTAACCAGGTACAACTCAACAGACTTATCCCCCTATAATTTTTGCACTCTCTTTTATCCCCTTTGCCTTTATACAAAGGAACTAATGCATGCTCTCTGCCAATCCCTAGGTACCTTACCCTCTTCCATACATTTATTAAATAATTGCACCAACCACTCCAAAACTATATCCCCACCTGCTTTTAACATTTCTATCTTTATCCCATCAATCCCGGCTGCCTTACCCCCTTTCATTTTGCCTACTGCCTCACGAACTTCCCCCACACTCACAACTGGCTCTTCCTCACTCCTACAAGATGTTTATTCCTCCTTGCCCTATACACGAAATCACAGCTTCCCCTATCTTCATCAACATTTAACAATTCTTCAAAATATTCCCTCCATCTTCCCAATACCTCTAACTCTCCATTTAATAACTCTCCTCTCCTATTTTTAACTGACAAATCCATTTGTTCTCTAGGCTTTCTTAACTTGTTAATCTCACTCCAAAACTTTTTCTTATTTTCAACAAAATTTGTTGATAACATCTCACCCACTCTCTCATTTGCTCTCTTTTTACATTGCTTCACCACTCTCTTAACCTCTCTCTTTTTCTCCATATACTCTTCCCTCCTTGCATCACTTCTACTTTGTAAAAACTTCTCAATATGCTAACTTTTTCTCCCTTACTACTCTCTTTACATCATCATTCCACCAATCGCTCCTCTTCCCTCCTGCACCCACTTTCCTGTAACCACAAACTTCTGCTGAACACTCTAACACTACATTTTTAAATCCTACCCCATACCTCTTCGACCCCATTGCCTATGCTCTCATTTGCCCATCTATCCTCCAATAGCTGTTTATATCTTACCCTAACTGCCTCCTCTTTTAGTTTATAAACCTTCACCTCTCTCTTCCCTGATGCTTCTATTCTCCTTGTAATCCCATCTACCTTTACTCTCATGTAAGCTACAACTAGAAAGTGATCTGATATATCTGTGGCCCCTCTATAAACATGTACATCCTGAAGTCTACTCAGCAGTCTTTTTATCTACCAATACATAATCCAACAAACTACTGTCATTTCGCCCTACATCATATCTTGTATACTTATTTATCCTCTTTTCTTAAAATATGTATTACCTATAACTAAACCCCTTTCTACACAAAGTTCAATCAAAGGGCTCCCATTATCATTTACACCTGGCACCCCAAACTTACCTACCACACCCTCTCTAAAAGTTTCTCCTACTTTAGCATTCAGGTCCCCTACCACAATTACTCTCTCACTTGGTTCAAAGGCTCCTATACATTCACTTAACATCTCCCAAAATCTCTCTCCTCTGCATTCCTCTCTTCTCCAGGTGCATACACGCTTATTATGACCCACTTCTCGCATCCAACCTTTACTTTAATCCACATAATTCTTGAATTTACACATTCATATTCTCTTTTCTCCTTCCATAACTGATCATTTAACATTACTGCTACCCCTTCCTTTGCTCTAACTCTCTCAGATACTCCAGATTTAATCCCATTTATTTCCCCCCCACTGAAACTCTCCTACCCCCTTCAGCTTTGTTTCGCTTAGAGCCAGGACATCCAACTTCTTTTCATTCATAACATCAGCAATCATCTGTTTCTTGTCATCCGCACTACATCCACGCACATTTAAGCAACCCAGTTTTATAAAGTTTTTCTTCTTCTCTTTTTTTAGTAAATGTATACAGGAGAAGGGGTTACTAGCCCATTGCTCCCGGCATTTTAGTCGCCTCATACGACACGCATGGCTTACGGAGGAAAGATTCTTTTCCACTTCCCCATGGACAATAGAAGAAATAAAAAGGACAAGAGCTATTTAGAAAAAGGAGAAAAACCTAGATGTATGTATATATATATATATGCATGTGCGTGTCTGTGAAGTGTGACCAAAGTGTAAGTAGGAGTAGCAAGATATCCCTGTTATCTAGCGTGTTTATGAGACAGAAAAAGAAACCAGCAATCCTACCATCATGCAAAACAGTTACAGGTTTTTGTTTCACAGTCATCTGGCAGGACGGTAGTACTTCCCTGGGTGGTTGCTGTCTACCAACCTACTACTACTACTATATATATATATATATATATATATATATATATATATATATATATATATATATATATATATATATATATATATATATATATATCTGAATTTTCCGTGAGTGAGGGAACTCGAACTGAGATGACGCATAGTGTGAGCCCATAACTCCAGTGATAAAGCTGTTAGAGGCTCCTGTGATCAAGCTATTGGAGGCTCCAGTGATCAAGCTATGGAGGCTTCAATAAGAAATTCTCAAACTATCAGAATACTGTTCATTGGTAAGGTCAGTAGGGACCACCAACCGCGACCCAGAAGGCTGCATACGGCACAAGCCCTATAAACCACAACACGAGTATAGTAGACCTGTATACGGCGTAAGCTGTCAGTGACCCTATAAACCATAACACGAGGTTAGTAGACCTGCATACGGCGTAAGCTGTCAGTGGCCCTATAAATCACAACACGAGGTTGGTAGACCTGCATACGGCGTAAGCTGTTAGTGGCCCTACAAAAACCACAATAAGAGGTTAGTACTTGCATACAGCGTAAGCAAAACCACAACAAGCCACCAAGATCTGTGACACTGCATCAAATTTTCTTTCCCCCAGAGAACTGACATCAAGACCAGCTTCCAGAGTGTAGCTCTAGTGCCAGGCCCCTCTGGGAACCATATGGATTTAGCTCTTCGCCGTAACTTTGACGATAATAGTGCAGTGATTGAGTCTACGGCACAGTATATGTGTAGGAGATATGCGAAACCCCTTTATAGTGAACACAAAATGAATCTCGCGTGTCTGATGTATAGTATGTGGGTATACTCTCAGTATACTGCATGTGAGTGCACTGTATACTAGTATATTGCATGTGAGTGTATTCTGCCTGTGATTATGCTGCATGTGAGTATACTATATATTCGTATACGCAGTATACGCACATATGGTATACGCAGTATACCATATGGCATGCACATGTGGTATACGCACATGTGAGTTTACCAACACCTGAGCACCTCAAAAAGTCTTAAAAGATAAATGTATTTTAATCCATCAGAGAATAATGTATTTTGATTAACTTGTAATTACTAAAAGTCTGATAATTACGAGAGCAATTATCAGGATGATTCCTGGATAATTATCACGTAATTGATTCGTTGGTATATACATTGAAAAATGTGTATATCACTTAGTGTATATACACGGAGAGGCGTGTATATACACAGAGTATATACACAGTGTATATACACAGAGGTTTGTATCTCTGTGTATATATTCCCGGTGAGGCGTATATTTCTCATCGTATATACAGTACGCCGAAAGGGGTATATCCCTGTGTACGTACACTGAGAGGTATACACATCTCAGTATATACACACCGAGAAGTATATATTAGTTTATATATACTGATAGGTGTATATAAGGCAAATAGTTTATATATATATATATAATATATATATATATATATATATATATATAATATATAATATATAATATATATATATATATATATATATATATATACTGATGAAGTTTAATCTGTTTTAAAGATTAGACGATATGCAGCCTTAACGATCATCGTGTAGTCGATAGGCTTTAAATCCCATTAACCAACCAACAGTAATTAATTGACAAGATGAGCTGATAAGATTGTTTTGATAAAACTGACTGATGGAACTGTAACTGTTGACTTACTTAATTGACTGGTAAGAAAATACCGGAGAGGGAGAGGGCATTATTTGGGTTCCCTGGGGAGAGGTTGATAACCCAGGATAACCTAGAAAAGCCAAGCAGTGTGGCTTACTTCTTCTGGGGTCGTTATTTGAGTTCTCTGGGGAGAGGTTGATAACCCAGGGAAGCCAAGCAGTGTGGCCTACTTCCTCTGGGGTCGTCATAACCCAGGATAACCCAGGTAAACCAGGTACTATGGCTTACTTCCTCTGAGGTCATATCCCCCAGAAGTAAATAGGTAGATTAACATCTACCTAGAAGTAAATAGATAGATCAACATCTGTTTACTTCTAGGTGAACAGAAGGAACAGGAATAAGGTGACTACCACCTAGGTACCTACTTCCAAGTGAACAGAGGCAACAGGTGAAAGGATATTAACACCCAGGTACCTATTTCATGCTAGGTGAACATCGAGCAGCAGGTGTAGGACGACAAACACCCAGGTACCTATTTCCTGCTGGGTGAACATAGGTCAACAGGTGTGAGGAACCACCCGTATTCCGTACATCTCACCCTACCCGGATATCGAACCCCGATCCTGTTGGTTGTGAGCCCAAAGCCCCAGCACTGAGCCAGGATAAAACAGCGAGCTCTCTACTGTGTTGTGGGTGGATGGTAAGAACGTGACTCTGGTCTTTAAAAACTCTCACCTAACTCGTGGGTTTTCTTTTTTGGAGTTATCAAGACTGAGGGACTGCATACCTATCAGATCTGAGGGACTGAACACCTCTCAGATCTGAGGGACTGAACACCTGTCAGATCTGAGGGAAAACACCTCTCAGATCTGAGGGACAACACCTGTCAGATCTGAGGGACAACACCTCTCAGATCTGAGGGACAATGTTATTGCTGTTCTTACTGCTGAACAGCGGTTTAGTGCCGATGAAGGTAGCGTAGGTAGCAGTGATACGGCCGTGGACTAGTTTGGCTTTAATTGGATAGGAGTGAGTACACAACGGGCAGTGTGAGGGAGTGACCGCAAGCCAGTCCGTGGAGGGGGAGCACTTGTGTCTGTCAAGTCGGTCGGCCTAGGAGTGAGAGCGGCTGGGCTGAGCCTCCCACTGACCTGGGTGAGCCTACAGAGGGCAGCACCTAAATGCCGCGAAATATGAACTAGTCAGAGCAGACGGCTAGGCTGTGTGTTCTGACAGTACAGGCTGTCTACATTTGCTCGGCCACGCACCTCGCGTCGTCCCGACGTGACAATACTGGTGGGCCCGTAGGTATAGAGCAAATAAATGGGGAAACAGGAGAAAAGTGTAATGGGCTAGGCACAGATTGTTTCACTGCAGGTAGAATAAACTAATACTTAAGTACTTGAAGATTACACTTATTAAAAGAAAAAAAACTAACAAACAAAACAGTGCAGGGTTGTCAACAATCTGTGACTAACTTGCAGGTGCAACTAACAAAATTAACAGCACGCAGGAATTACTAGCAAACTGTGTGTGAGAGGTAAATTGTATAAATGGTTAACACTGAACAATTTAAATCAAGAACTGAGGTGCAAGAAGCAGAATAAAATACTGGAATTTAAAAATGTAGGAGTGCCAAATAAATGTACAAAATTTAAGAGGCTGTAGGTAAGTGGCAAAATGTGCACTGATGACACTGAACAATTTACTGAAGTATGGCTTCAGTAACTGTAACTGTATTGGTGCAGGACAGTTAAATAATGTCACAAAATATTAGGAAATGCTAGGTAAGTCACTGTTTACTTAACTTTGAGTGCAGGAGATGGACGAAGTTACGGGACAACCAGGTGTTGCATGTGTTTTATTTATTTACATATATGAAAACAATATACCTATACAGCAAGCGTGCATGAGCGTGTTAGATAGGAGTGAATGGAGACGAATGATACTTGGGACCTGACGATCTGTTGGAGTGTGAGCAGGGTAATATTTAGTGAAGGGATTCAGGGAAACCGGTTATTTTCATATAGTCGGACTTGAGTCCTGGAAATGGGAAGTACAATGCCTGCACTTTAAAGGAGGGGTTTGGGATATTGGCAGTTTGGAGGGATATGTTGTGTATCTCTATACGTATATGCTTCTAAACTGTTATATTCTGAGCACCTCTGCAAAAGCAGTGATAATGTGTGAGTGTGGTGAAAGTGTTGAATGATGATGAAAGTATTTTCTTTTTGGGGATTTTCTTTCTTTTTTGGGTCACCCTGCCTCGGTGGGAGACGACCGACTTGTTGAAAAAAAAAAAATTAATATATATATATATATATATATATATATATATATATATATATATATATATATATATATATATATATATATATATATATATATATATATATATATATATATATATATATTCATATATATGTGTGTGTGTGTGCTTCTGAGGTCCTCTTCAGCAGGTTTCAAGTGTTGGTTTTACTGCTGACAATCCCATGGCGTGGCAGTAGAGTTGTAAGGTTGAGATTTAAGAATGTGGTGTGGCAGTAGTGTTGATTTTGGAGAGGCGGCGTCCTCTTGAGAGAGAGAGAGAGAGAGAGAGAGAGAGAGAGAGAGAGAGAGAGAGAGAGAGAGAGAGAGAGAGAGAGAGAGGCAATGACCCTCTTGACAGCTAAGAGCAACACACGCTGGGTTACGTACAGGTGACCAATGATGCCTTCCTGACGGAGGTTATTAGCCTGCAGTGTTGACTATAAACCTAAGCGCACATACACATACACTTGCAAAAAGAGAGACCAAGTGGATCGACAAGTGCCTCTGACCAAGTGTAACTAAAGCACTTATATCACTGAGAGAGTATATCAAGACGTGTGTGAATATGTCATTCTGTGTGGTGGAGGACAGTACTGGGATCCCATGCTTATTCACATATAGTTAAGACATTAAGTAAATGTATTGCTGTTTACTGATGACTTGAAACTAATGAGAATACTAGAGTCGTGATCAAACTATAACAAGACCAAGGTGCACAAGTGGTCAGCCAGCTACTGCACTTTAGCTCAAAAAAGTGGAAGGTCTTGTAAATCAGAACGGCTGGAGGACCACCAACTGTATAGTCTGGGAGGGAAGAACTCACAAAAAAGTGAACATGTAGAAGGATTTGAGAGTAATCATTACATCAAACACATCACCAGAGGCGCGTCACATTTAACACAACATCAGCAACGCATGCGACGCCAGCAATTCTCAGAATTGCCATCAGATAGGCCAATAAAAAATCCGCTTAAAGATACACAAATAACCCGCATATAGGAATCTTTATGATGACTTTTCGGTCCGACTTGGACCATTAAATAGTCGCACTGTGACTAGTGACTGTGTATTATTCCAGTCACTGTATTGTGCCTTTGTGCTGTCACTTCAAAGTATCACAGACGACGTAAGTCAGACTTGTCTCAGAATGCACAGCACCATTATGAAGGTCACTGCTGAGACAGCACCTTCAAGAACTGGAGAGAAAGTATAGGTCTGACAACGCCAAGTTCCAAAACTGTGAGTGCTGGAGCATTACTAGAGACTCACTTAACTCTGGAAGTCACGCAAGAGAGAGAATTACCAGTTGAGACATGATCACAACTTACAAGATACTCAGAAAAGACATCAAACCTCCCAGTAGAGTCGAAATATGTTGTAAACAACACGATTTTACTATTCTCATATATAATATAATATATATATATATTATATATATATATATTATATATATATATATATATGTTAATTGCTGGACCATTTTGCAGGTATGAGGCCGGGGCCAGGAACTTGATCTCAACCTACAGTAGACATACACACACACACTGGAACCATGCCAGCCACGCCTCTCTGTGTGAGTGTATATATATAGCACCTCACGCCCACCCATCCACCCGTTTTCACCCGTTTTCCCAGCCTCCCACCCACCCACCCACCGGGATATATGTAACCCATCCATCCACCCACCCACCCGTCTTACCTACACCCACCAGGACATATGTAACCATCCATCCACCCACCATTTTCCCAGCCAAACCCAGGACACCCACCCACCCAGGACATATATAATCCATCCATCCGTCCACCGTTTTAAGGACATATCTAACCATACACCACCCACCCGTTTTTCCCACCCACCAGGATAAATAATCCATCGAAACCCACCCGTTTTCAGCCAACCCCACCTGGGGCTTTCCTAACCCACCCACCCACCCAGGACCTTCCTAACACACCCACCCACCCATCGCCAATCTCACCTACCCATTAATTATCAGTGGTCACAGGAAATGAAGGGTAGCCCCAGTTCCTGGGATTAAAAGCCCTTCCCAAACCCCAAGCCCTCTTTCCCACCCCCTTGAAGGCAGAGTCACCTCAGACTAGTCAATGTACTGAGAAAGGGAATATGGACCGTCTTTCTGGTGAAGGGCTCTTGATCCAAGAAAGTGAAGCTACCCCTTGACTTTCCTCGGATCAAATATGTGTTTGTGCGTGTGTGCTTATGTGTGTATGTGCGCGTGCGCGTACGCGTGTTCCTTAAGCAGGCACCTGTACAGAGAAAAAGAACATAAATTACTTGTTATACTCCGTGATTGCAGACTTGTGGGAGGACACCCATCCTCTCACACTACCTGGCCGTTGTAGCAGAGGGCTACAAGCCACTCTACATCCCTACCCCGAGTTATAACCCCGTATTACACGTGTCGCACACGTTCTCATGTTTTCTGTGTGTGCTGATTCAGGGAAGCTGGGTTGGATAGTCTGCAGGATAGGCACTGGGTTGGGTGGATAGTCTGCAGGATAGGCACTGGGTTGGGTGGAGAGTCTGCAGGATAGGCACTGGGTTGGGTGGAGAGTCTGCAGGATAGGCACTGGGTTGGGTGGAGAGTCTGCAGGATAGGCACTGGTTGGTGAAGTCTGCAGGATAGACACTGGGTTGGGTGGATAGTCTGCAGGATAGGCACTGTGTTGGGTGGATAGTCTGCAGGATAGGCACTGGGTTGGGTGGATAGTCTGCAGGATAGGCACTGGGTTGGGTGGATAGTCTGCAGGATAGCACTGTGTCATGGGTGGTATATCTGCAGGATAGGCACTGGTTGGGTGGATAGTCTGCAGATAGGCACTGTGTTGGGTGGAGAGTCTGCAGAATAGGCACTGGGTTGCGTGGATAGTCTGCAGGATAGGCACTGGGTTGTGTGCATAGTCTGCAGGATAGGAACTGGGTTGGATGGATAGTCTGCAAGATAGGCACTGGGTTGAGGATGGTGCCAGTATATAGTGTACCAGTGTTTACCTGGAGAGAGTTCCGGGGTTCAAGCCGCTGGCCCGGATCTGTGACCATGGCTCTTAGGTCAGTGTCCCAGGATGCGACCCACCAGTCGACTAAACCAGGTACCATTTATGATGGTGGAACATAGACACAGGTGGAAAGAACACGTCCATGTTTATCTGGCTGGGAATCGAACCCAGGCCCTCGCCATGTGAAGCGAGAGCGTTAACCACCAGGCCACCAGAGCCCTGGTGCCAGTATATAGTGTACCAGTGTTGAGGATGGTGCCAGTATATAGTGTACCAGTGTTGAGGATGGTGCCAGTATATAGTGTACCAGTGTTGAGGATGGTGCCAGTATATAGTGTACCAGTGTTGAGGATGGTGCCAGTATATAGTGTACCAGTGTTGAGGAGGGTGCCAGTATATAGTGTACCAGTGTTGAGGATGGTGCCAGTATACAGGTGTGGGTAGTACCAGTGTTGAGATGGTGCCAGTATATAGTGTACCAGTGTTGAGATGGTGCCAGATATAGTGTATCAGTGTTGAGGATGGTGCCAGTATATAGTGTACCAGGGTTGAGGATGGTGCCAGTATATAGTGTACCAGTGTTGAGGATGGTGCTAGTATATAGTGTACCAGTGTTGAGGATGGTGCCAGTATATAGTGTACCAGTGTTGAGGATGGTGCCAGTATATAGTGTACCAGTGTTGAGGATGGTGCCAGTATATAGCGTGTGTGTACCAGTGTTGAGGATGGTGCCAGTATATAGTGTACCAGTGTTGAGGATGGTGCCAGTATATAGTGTACCAGTGTTGAGGATGGTGCCAGTATATAGTGTACCAGTGTTGAGGATGGTGCCAGTATATAGTGTACCAGTGTTGAGGATGGTGCCAGTATATAGTGTGTGTGCACCAGTGTTGAGGATGTTGCCAGTATATAGTGTACCAGTGTTGAGGATGTTGCCAGTATATAGTGTACCAGTGTTGAGGATGGTGCCAGTATATAGTGTACCAGTGTTGAGGATGGTGCCAGTATATAGTGTACCAGTGTTGAGGATGGTGCCAGTATATAGTGTACCAGGTTGAGGATGGTGCCAGTATATAGTGTACCAGGTTGAGGATGGTGCCAGTATATAGTGTACCAGTGTTGAGGATGGTGCCAGTATATAGTGTACCAGTGTTGAGGATGGTGCCAGTATATAGTGTACCAGTGTTGAGGATGGTGCCAGTATATAGTGTACCAGTGTTGAGGATGGTGCCAGTATATAGTGTACCAGTGTTGAGGATGGTGCCAGTATATAGTGTACCAGTGTTGAGGATGGTGCCAGTATATAGTGTACCAGTGTTGAGGATGGTGCCAGTATATAGTGTACCAGTGTTGAGAGATGGTGCCAGTATATAGTGTACCAGTGTTGAGGATGGTGCCAGTATATAGTGTACCAGTGTTGAGGATGGTGCCAGTATATAGTGTACCAGTGTTGAGGATGGTGCCAGTATATAGTGTACCAGTGTTGAGGATGGTGCCAGTATATAGTGTACCAGTGTTGAGGATGGTGCCAGTATATAGTGTACCAGTGTTGAGGATGGTGCCAGTATATACGTGTACCAGTGTTGAGGATGGTGCCAGTATATAGTGTACCAGTGTTGAGGATGGTGCCAGTAATATAGTGTACCAGTGTTGAGGATGGTGCCAGTATATAGTGTACCAGTGTTGAGGATGGTGCCAGTATATAGTGTACCAGTGTTGAGGATGGTGCCAGTATATAGTGTACCAGTGTTGAGGATGGTGCCAGTATATAGTGTACCAGTGTTGAGGATGGTGCCAGTATATAGTGTACCAGTGTTGAGGATGGTGCCAGTATATAGTGTACCAGTGTTGAGGATGGTGCCAGTATATAGTGTACCAGTGTTGAGGATGGTGCCAGTATATAGTGTACCAGTGTTGAGGATGGTGCCAGTATATAGCGTACCAGTGTTGAGGATGGTGCCAGTATATAGTGTACCAGTGTTGAGGATGGTGCCAGTATATAGTGTACCAGTGTTGAGGATGGTGCCAGTATATAGTGTACCAGTGTTGAGGATGGTGCCAGTATATAGTGTACCAGTGTTGAGGATGGTGCCAGTATATAGTGTACCAGGTTAGATTGCCAGATATAGTGTGCCAGTTTGAGGATGGTGCAGTATACTGTACAGTGTTAAAGGATGGTGCCAGTATATAGTGTACCAGTGTTGAGGATGGTGCCAGTATATAGTGTACAGTGTTGAGGATGGTGCCAGTATATAGTGTACCAGTGTTGAGGATGGTGCCAGTATATAGTGTACCAGTGTTGAGGATGGTGCCAGTATATAGTGTACCAGTGTTGAGGATGGTGCCAGTATATAGTGTACCAGTGTTGAGGATGGTGCCAGTATATAGTGTACCAGTGTTGAGTATGGTGCCAGTATATAGTGTACCAGTGTTGAGGATGGTGCCAGTATATAGTGTACCAGTATTGAGGATGGTGCCAATATATAGTGTACCAGTGTTGAGGATGGTGCCAGTATATAGTGTACCGGTGTTGAGGATGGTGCCAGTATATAGTGTACCAGTGTTGAGGATGTTGCCAGTATATAGCGTACCAGTGTTGAGGGATAAGGGGGCTCCAGAAGCTACTAGGGAAGAGTTTAAGGGGTTCCAGGAAGCCTCTCTTTTATGAGAAGGGACAATAAATTCCCAGAAGCCTTAGGAGAAGATGGTAAAAGGAAGCTCTAGGTAAGGAGGTAGGGAAGCCTAGGGAGGAGGGTAAGGGAAGCCAGGAGGAGGGTAAAGGGAAGCCCTAGGGGAGGAGGGTAAGAGGAAGCCCTAGGGGAGGAGGGTAAGGGAAGCCCTAAGGGAGGAGGGTAAGGGGAAGCCCTAGGGGAGGAGGGTAAGGGGAAGCCCTAGGGGAGGAGGGTAAGGGGAAGCCCTAAGGGAGGAGGGTAAGGGGAAGTCCTAGGTAGGAGGGTAAGGAGCCTAGGAGAAGCAAGGGAAGCCCCTAAGTAAGGAGGGTAAGGGAAGTCCTAGGGGAGGAGGGTAAGGGGAAGCCCTAGGGGAGGAGGGTAAGGGGAAGCCCTAGGTAAGGAGGGTAAGGGGAAGCCCTAGGGGAGGAAGGTAAGGGGAAGCCCTAAGTAAGGAGGGTAAGGGGAAGCCCTAGGGGAGGAGGGTAAGGGGAAGCCCTAGGGGAGGAGGGTAAGGGGAAGCCCTAGGGGAGGAGGGTAAGGGGAAGCCCTAGGGGAGGAGGGTAAGGGGAAGCCTTAGGGGAGGAGGGTAAGGGAAGCCCAAGTAGGAGGTAAGGGAAGCCCTAGGGGGAGGTAAGGGGAAGCCCTAGGGAGGAGGTAAGGGAAGCCTTAGGGGAGGAGGGTAAGGGGAAGCCCTAAGTAAGGAGGGTAAGGGGAAGCCCTAGGGGAGGAGGGTAAGGGGAAGCCCTAGGGGAGGAGGGTAAGGGGAAGCCTTAGGGGAGGAGGGTAAGGGGAAGCCCTAAGTAAGGAGGGTAAGGGGAAGCCCTAGGGGAGGAGGGTAAGGGGAAGCCCTAAGTAAGGAGGATAAGGGGAAGCCCTAGGGGAGGAGGGTAAGGGGAAGCTCTAGGTGAGGAGGGTAAGGGGAAGCCCTAGGGGAGGAAGGTAAGGAACAGCAACCTCAAGAATACTGGTGGCTCCAGAGGAGACACTTTCCCCATCATTCATACAGTCAGTGTCTTGCCAGAAGCGTGTTGACATCACAGTTCAGATGACCCTCCCAACTGTAACATCTCCCGCCTCTCCTTCAGAGTGCAAGTAAAGTACTTCCCACCTCTGGTACTAAAGTCATGATAACCAGTTTTCCCCCTGAATCCCTTCATGTTACTCTGCTCTCATTCCAACAGCAAGTCTAATCGTGTAAACCACTTGCCTCTGCTCACTCCGTCCCAACATGATGGATGTCCAAGTCCCTAGTACTCAAATTTTCTTTACCTCTTCCCTCCAGCCTGTCAGGTAAAGCCCCCTACCTCTCTTTCCCTCCACCCGAGACTTATGCACTCTCATAGTCATCCTATTTTGCTCCATCCTCTCTAAATGCCCAAACTACCGCAACAACTCTCTGAATAATACTTCTGGTAATCTCACACCTTTCTTTCTAATCTCCAGACTATATTGACACCACACATTGCTCTCGTACACACCTCCAGCCTCCTCCTCCTCCTCCTCCTCGCTGCAACATTCACAACCCATGCTTCACACCTATATAACAGTGTTGCTACTACTACTATCCCCTCCTACATTATTTCCTCTCCCACCTCCCTCAAGTTTTTTTCTCTATAAGGTTATCAGTTTCCACCGATGACTCAACACACCACACATCTTTCTTCACTTTTCTCTTCTGTGGTTCCACTCCTCTTTCACAAACCTATATCATCATTATTATTATTATTATTATTATTATTATTATTATTATTATTATTATTATTATTATTGTCATTATTATTACTGTTATTATTATTATAATTGTCATTATTATTATTACTATTATTATTATTATTGTTATTATTATTATTATTATTATTATTATTATTATTATTATTATTATTAATTATTATTATATTCTCACAACATTGGAAAATTATTGAATTAAAGTCATTACCAACATCCTTCCTGTATATATAAGAGGAATTACGGACAGATCCCTGTCTCTTTGTACAGATGGACCAGGCTGTGGTGTATACGTTGGATTGCGTCCTGCTAGCAGTAACAGCCTAATTGGTTAGGCCATCAACCAGGCTGTTACTGCTCACCGGAATCAACAACAGGTAGGTAGATATTGTTAGTAATATAGATAATAATGACGATATTACCAGAGAGAGAGAGGAAGGAAAAACTGGCATTATGCCCAAAAGATCAAAGGGGCACCGGCCCCCGCTCCCTCACACCCCACATGGCACCAGCACTCTCTCCAACACTCCCACATTCCTCTCTCTCTCTCTCTCTCTCTCTCTCTCAACATCACCATCACCATCACCATAATAATAATAATAATAATAATAATAATAATAATAATAATAATAATAATAATAATGCACTGGGCAGTCTGGTCACCCGTCTGGTCACTCTGGTCACTCGTCTGGTCACTGGTCACTCGTCTGGTCACTCTGGTCACTCGTCAGGTGACTCTTTAAAATCCTCAGTTTTGTCTCTGATGTCAATAAGTTGGACAGTAGAAATACTTGATTAATTCCGCACCACAAAACAAGTCCAGAAATGTGCTAAAGACAACCCCTTCCCTCTCATCCATCACTCATTTATTACTGTCATCGATCACTCATCCACCACTGTCATCCGTCACTGGCATCCACCGTCATCCACCACTGTTATCCATCACTCACTCATCCACCACTGTCATCCACCACTGTCATCCACCATTGTCATCCACCACTGTCATCCACCACTGTCATCCACCATTGTCATCCACCACTGTCACCCACCATTGTCATCCACCACTGTCACTGGCTGTTATTTGCGACCCACGGCCCAAAAACTGACTGTTAATTTCTCCATGTTAATACCAGCGTATTAATATGATATGTGTGTTTGCTCTAAGAATATGTGTCTATCTCTAGTATGATGACTTAATTAACATGCCCTGATGATACAGCCAGTATGATACAGCCAGAATAATACAACCAGAATAATATAGCCAGAATGATACAACCAGATTCTGACAACTTAATCATCTCACTCATTGTTGTTGACAACCACACACTCTGTCTTGTTGCCAGGTCTGTGGTGACTGTACCATGTACATGATGTAGCAACCATGTATGTCTGTGGTGACTGTACCATGTACATGATGTAGCAACCATGTATGTCTGTGGTGACTGTACCATGTACATGATGTAGCAACCATGTATGTCTGTGGTGACTGTACCATGTACATGATGTAGCAACCATGTATGTCTGTGGTGACTGTACCATGTACATGATGTAGCAACCATGTAGGTCTGTGGTGACTACCATGTACATGATGTAGCAACCATGTAGGTCTGTGGTGACTGTACCATGTACATGATGTAGCAACCATGTATGTCTGTGGTGACTGTACCATGTACATGATGTAGCAACCATGTATGTCTGTGGTGACTGTACCATGTACATGATGTAGCAACCATGTATGTCTGTGGTGACTGTACCATGTACATGATGTAGCAACCATGTATGTCTGTGGTGACTGTACCATGTACATGATGTAGCAACCATGTATGTCTGTGGTGACTGTACCATGTACATGATGTAGCAACCAAGTAGGTCTGTGGTGACTGTACCATGTACATGATGTAGCAACCATGTAGGTCTGTGGTGAGTGTACCATGTACATGATGTAGCAACCATATAGGTCTGTGGTGAGTGTACCATGTACATGATGTAGCAACCATGTAGGTCTGTGGTGAGTGTACCATGTACATGATGTAGCAACCATGTAGGTCTGTGGTGACTGTACCATGTACATGATGTAGCAACCATGTAGGTCTGTGGTGAGTGTACCATGTACATGATGTAGCAACCATGTAGGTCTGTGGTGACTGTACCATGTACATGATGTAGCAACCATGTAAGTCTGTGGTGACTGTACCATGTACATGATGTAGCAACCATGTAGGTATGTGGTGAGTGTACCATGTAAATGATGTAGCAACCATGTAGGTCTGTGGTGACTGTACCATGTACATGATGTAGCAACCATGTATGTCTGTGGTGAGTGTACCATGTACATGATGTAGCAACCATGTAGGTCTGTGGTGAGTGTACCATGTACATGATGTAGCAACCATGTAGGTCTGTGGTGAGTGTACCATGTACATGATGTAGCAACCATGTAGGTTTGTGGTGAGTGTACCATGTACATGATGTAGCAACCATGTAGGTATGTGGTGAGTGTACCATGTACATGATGTAGCAACCATATAGGTCTGTGGTGAGTGTACCATGTACATGATGTAGCAACCATGTAGGTCTGTGGTGATGAGTGTACATGTACATGATGTAGCAACCATGTAGGTCTGTGGTGAGTGTACCATGTACATGATGTAGCAACCATGTAGGTCTGTGGTGAGTGTACCATGTACATGATGTAGCAACCATGTAGGTCTGTGGTGACTGTACCATGTACATGATGTATCAACCATGTAGGTCTGTGGTGACTACCATGTACATGATGTAGCAACCATGTAGGTCTGTGGTGAGTGTACCATGTACATGATGTAGCAACCATGTAGGTCTGTGGTGACTGTACCATGTACATGATGTAGCAACCATGTAGGTCTGTGGTGAGTGTACCATGTACATGATGTAGCAACCATGTAGGTCTGTGGTGAGTGTACCATGTACATGATGTAGCAACCATGTAGGTCTGTGGTGAGTGTACCATGTACATGATGTAGCAACCATGTAGGTCTGTGGTGAGTGTACCATGTACATGATGTAGCAACCATGTAGGTCTGTGGTGAGTGTACCATGTACATGATGTAGCAACCATGTAGGTCTGGTGAGTGTACCATGTACATGATGTAGCAACCATGTAGGTCTGTGGTGAGTGTACCATGTACATGATGTAGCAACCATGTAGGTCTGTGGTGATTGTACCATGTACATGATGTAGCAACCATGTAGGTCTGGTGAGTGTACCATGTACATGATGTAGCAACCATGTAGGTCTGTGGTGACTGTACCATGTACATGATGTAGCAACCATGTATGTCTGTGGTGAGTGTACCATGTACATGATGTAGCAACCATGTATGTCTGTGGTGAGTGTACCATGTACATGATGTAGCAACCATGTAGGTCTGTGGTGAGTGTACCATGTACATGATGTAGCAACCATGTATGTCTGTGGTGAGTGTACCATGTACATGATGTAGTAACCATGTAGGTCTGTGGTGATTGTACCATGTACATGATGTAGCAACCATGTAGGTCTGTGGCGAGTGTACCATGTACATGATGTAGCAACCATGTAGGTCTGTGGTGAGTGTAGCACCACTGCCAGCAGTAGTGTCAGTGGTGATGGTGTTAGTACATGGGAAAAGACTGATAGCAGTGGTGTAAATCCCCCAGTGGGTGGAACCTTGTGTAAATCTCCCAGTGCATGAAACCTTATATAAATCCCCAGTTGATAAATTCTTATATGCAGTTAATTCCCAGTTGGGTAAATCCTGGTGTCAGTCTACCGGTGTTATAATAATCCTCTATACTCTCCAACAACTGGGGATTAACTAAGAGTGGTGGCGGTGCTCCACGTCCACTACTGTTTCTTGACCAACAATCATTCTACAGTTGGTTTCATTGTTATCACAAAGTCTTTTGCGTAATAGCGGTGACTGTGGTCCGCTGGAGCAGACGCCAGAATATAGATGGCGCCATCGTAGATACAGAGGTGTGCCTACGACATTATTGAACTGGGGCGACGTTTTGCTTTGTGTAGAGTCTGTACTCCGTTTCTGGTCTGCTATGCCCTTGTATTTGCTGGGATTGAATACCGAGTATATCTTATTCCTTGTTCTCGTCTGTTTTTATTTTCCTTAGCAGCGAAACACAAGCTGCGAACGAGGATATATCACTTGTTTCTTTCAGCATGTTGATCACACGTCAGTACCCGATCAGTCGGGCTGTGGCTCGTGCGTTGGACTACGTGCGGCCAGTAGTAACAGCCTAGTTAATCAGTCCCTGATCCACCGGAAGCCTGGTCAGGGATGGGCCATGGGGGCGTTGACCCCTGGAACACCCTCCAGGGAGACTCCAGGTATACATCACACACCATAAACAGTGCAGGTCTCAGTGCTGAGTCTTATGGTACCCCAAACAAACACTGTTTCCTTCTCTTGTCCATTTTAACGTCTCCTCTAGCTTTCGTCCCAATTTTTGTGAGGCATCGTGTCAAAAATAATGTTACAATCCAAGAATATGCAGTCTACATTCTCTCTCTCTCTCTCTCTCTCTCTCTCTCTCTCTCTCTCTCTCTCTCTCTCTCTCTCTCTCTCTCTCTTACCTCGCTTTTGTTACCGTGTTATAGAGTTCAAGTTGGTTTCTTGGACAGGATCAACAATCTCAATAACCGTGTCCCCTCAAGGGAGGTTCCTTGACGCTGGTGAAGAGCTCTTGATATAGGGAATTAGATCTGTGCTCCGATTCCCTGAAGTGACCCTGAATACCTCCCCTCCCCCACATGCGCTGTATAATCCTATGGGTTTAGCGCTCCTCCGTGATTATAATAATCAATAACCGTGTTGGTTGTTATTTGCGAACTCCTTTCAAGGTGCTCCACTACCCTCCTACTGATTATCCTCTCCACAACCTTACACAGTATACATGTCAGTCTGTCTCCCCTTTCTTACATCTCGGGACTACATTTGCTGTCTTCCACACGTCAGGTAGTGTCTCTGCATCAGTTGAAATGTTGAAGATTTTAGCTAGTGGTTCACGCAATCCTTCTTCTCCCTCTTTCAAAATCCACAGAGAGATGTTATCTGGTCCCGTTTCCTTCAGTAGTTTTGTTACCTCTTTTCTCTTCGTAATTTCGTCATATCTTTTCCACAGTGTATATTGTGTCCAGTACTCGTTGATGTATTCCTTCTCTTGGACTTTCTGCTAATGTTTTTTTATTTCCTCCGAGAATACCTCCTCTAAAATATTTTGTCCATCTACTCGTAAACTTCCTGGTCATTTCTTGAAACCTTCCGTCCTTCCTTCCTTCCTTCCTTCCTTCCTTCCTTCCTTCCTTCCTTCTTTCTTTCTTTCTTCAGTTTTGCTACCAGTGAGTGTATGTGTAGCTCCTGTTCGTGGTGTTCCGTCAGGTACTGTGCATGTATAGAGGGTGTTGATGGTGTTGCAGTGTTGGTGTTGCAGTGTTGGTGTTGCAGTGGTATTGGTGGTGTTGCAGTGATGTTGGTAGTGTTGCAGTGGTGTTGGTGGTGTTGCAGTGGAGTTCATGGCGTTGCAGTGGTGTTGGTGGTGTTGCAGTGGTGTTGGTAGTGTTGCAGTGGTGTTGGTAGTATTGTAGTGATGTTGGTGGTGTTACAGTGGTGTTGGTGGTGTTGCAGTGGTGTTGGTGGTGTTACAGTGGTGTTGGTAGTGTTGCAGTAGTGTTGGTGTTGCAGTGGTGTTGGTAGTGTTGCAGTGATGTTGGTGCTGTGCAGTGGTGTTGGTGTTGCAGTTGGTGTTTGGTGTTGGTAGTGTTGCAGTGGTGTTGGTAGTGTTGCAGTGGTGTTGGTGGTGTTACAGTGATGTTGGTAGTGTTGCAGTGGTGTTGGTGGTGTTACAGTGGTGTTGCAGTGATGTTGGTGGTGTTGCAGTGGTGTTGGTGGCGTTACAGCGGTGTTGGTAGTGTTACAGTAGTGTTGGTAGTGTTTGCAGTGATGTGGTGTGGTTGTTGCAATGGTGTTGTGGTGTTACAGTGGTGTTGGTAGTGTTGCAGTGGTGTTGGTGGTATTGAAGTGGTGTTGGTAGTGTTGCAGTGTGTTGTGCTGAGCAGTGGTGTTGGTGTTGGTAGTGTTACTGTGGTTCATGTGTTGTGTTGCAGTGATGTTGGTGTGTTGCAGTGGTGTTGGTGGTGTTGCAGGGTGTTGGTGTGTTACAGTGATTTGTTGTGTAGATGTTGCAGTGGTGTTGGTGGTGTTGCAGTGTGTGGTGGTGTTACAGTGGTGTTGTGGTGATTGCAGTGGTGTTGGTGTTGCAGTGGTGTTGGTGTGTTGCAGTGGTGTTGGTGTGCAGTGGTGTTGGTGGCGTTACAGTGGTGTTGGTAGTGTTACAGTGGTGTTGATAGTGTTACAGTGGTTTTGATAGTGTTGCAGTGATGTTGGGGGTGTTACAGTGGTGTTGGTAGTGTTACAGTGGTGTTGGTAGTGATGCAGTGATGTTGGTGGTGTTACAGTGGTGTTGGTAGTGTTACAGTGGTGCTGGTGTTACAGTGGTGTTGGTGGTGTTGCAGTGGTGTTGGTGGTCTGCAGTGGTGTTTGGTGTTGCAGTGGTGTTGGTGTTGCAGTGGTGTTGGTGGCTGTTACAGTGGTGTTGGTAGTGTTACAGTGGTGTTGATAGTTCAGTGGTGTTGGTAGTGTTGCAGTGTGTTGGGGTGTTTCAGTGGTGGTTGGTAGTGTTGCAGTGTGTTGGTGGTACAGTGGTGTTGGTAGTGTTACAGTGGTGTTGATAGTGTTGCAGTGATGTGGTGTTACAGTGGTGTTGGGTGTGTTGAGTGTGTTGGTGGTGTTACAGTGGTGTTGCAGTGATGGTTGGTGTGTTACAGTTGGTGTTGGTCAGTGGTGTTGGTAGTGTTACAGTGGTGTTGGTGTGTTGCAGTGGTGTTGGTGGTTGAGGGTGTTGGTGGTGTTACAGTGTGTTGTGTGTTAGTGTGTTGGTGTTAGTGGTGTTGGTGGTGTTGCAGTGGTGTTGGTGGTGTTACAGTGGTGTTGGTTAGTGTTGCAGTGGTGTTGGTGGTGTTATAGTGGTGTTGTAGGTCGTGGTTGTGTTACAGGTGTGGTGTGTTGTGGTGTTGGTGTTACAGTGGTGTTTGGTGGTTGTTACGAGTAGTGTGTTGTGGTGTTACAGTGGTGTTGGTGTTACAGTGGTGGTGGCAGTGTTACAGTGGTGTTGGTAGTGTTACAGTGTTGGTAGTGTTACAGTGGTGTTGGTAGTGTTACAGTGGTGTTGGTAGTATTACAGTGGTGTTGGTGATGTTACATGGTGTTGGTAGTGTTGTTGTTACAGTGGTGTTGGTAGTGTTACAGTGGTGTGGTGTCGTGTGTTGTATTTCAGTGGTGTTTGGTAGTGTTACAGTGCGTTGGTAGTGTTACAGTGGTGTTGGTGGTGTTACAGTGGTGTTGGAGTGTTACAGTGGTTGAGTGTGGTGGTGTTGGTCAGTGGTGTTGGTGTGTTACAGTGGTGTTTGTGTGTGTTACAGTGGTGTTAGAGGTAGTGTGTTTTGGTGGTGTTACAGTGGTGTTGGTGTGTTACAGTGGTGTTGGTAGTGTTACAGTGGTGTTGGTAGTGTTACAGTGGTGTTGGTAGTGTTACAGTGGTGTTGGTGTGTTACAGTGGTGTTGGTAGTGTTACAGTGGTGATTGTGTTGATGATGGTGTTACAGTGGTGTTGGTGTTACAGTGGTGTTGGTGTGTTGACAGTGGTGTTGGTAGTGTTACAGTGTGGTGTTGGTTAGTTGGTACAGTGGTGTTGGTAGTGTTTACAGTGGTGTTGGTAGTGTTACAGTGGTGTTGGTGTGTTACAGTGGTGTTGGGGTCAGTGGTGTGGTGTTACAGTGGTGTTGTTGTGTTACAGTGGTGTTGGTGGTGGTTTACAGTGGTGTTGTGTTGTGTTACAGTGGTGTTGGTGGTTTACAGTGGTGTTGGTAGATGTTACAGTGGGTGTTGGTGTGTTTACAGTGTGTGTTTGGTATGTGTTACAGTGGTGTTGGTTAAGTGGTTGGTGTTACAGTGGTGGTGTACTGGTGTTGTGTTACAGTGGTGTTGGTAGTGTTACAGTGGTGTTGGTGATGTTACAGTGGTGTTGGTAGTGTTACAGTGGTGTTGGTAGTGTTACAGTGGTGGTGTTACAGTGGTTGGTGTGTTACAGTGGTGTTGGTAGTGTTACAGTGGTGTTGGTAGTGTTACAGTGGTGTTGGTGGTGTTACAGTGGTGTTGGTAGTGTTACAGTGGTGTTGGTAGTGTTACAGTGGTGTTGGTGTGTTACAGTGGTGTTGGTAGTGTTACAGTGGTGTTGGTAGTGTTACAGTGGTGTTGGTAGTGTTACAGTGGTGTTGGTAGTGTTACAGTGGTGTTGGTAGTGTTACAGTGGTGTTGGTAGTGTTACAGTGGTGTTGAGTAGTGTTACAGTGGTGTTGATGTTACAGTGGTGTTGGTAGTGTTACAGTGGTGTTGGTAGTGTTACAGTGGTGTTGATGTTACAGTGGTGTTGGTAGTGTTACAGTGGTGTTAGTAGTGTTACAGTGGTTGTTGTATGTTACAGTGGTGTTGGTGTGTTACAGTGGTGTTGGTGTGTTACGTGGTGTTGGTAGTGTTACAGTGGTGTTGGTAGTGTTACAGTGTGTTGGTGATGTTACAGTGGTGTTGTAGTGTTTACAGTGGTGTTGTGTTCATGTTTTGGTGTGTTACAGTGGTGTTGGTGATGTTACAGTGGTGTAGTGGTTTTGTAGCGTTTACAGTGGTGTTGATGTTACAGTGGTGTTGGTTTAGTTGTGTTACAGTGGTGTTGGTGTGTTACAGTGGTGTTGGTGATGTTACAGTGGTGTTGGTAGTGTTACAGTGGTGTTGGTAGTGTTACAGTGGTGTTGGTGATGTTACAGTGGTGTTGGTAGTGTTACAGTGGTGTTGGTATGTTACAGTGTGGTATGGTGTGATGTTACAGTGGTGTTGGTAGTGTTACAGTGGTGTTGGTAGTGGTGTTATTTACAGTGGTGTTGGTGATGTTACAGTGGTGTTGGTAGTGTTACAGTGCTGTTGGTGATGTTACAGTGGTGTTAGTAGTGTTACAGTGGTGTTGGTGATGTTACAGTGGTGTTGGTGATGTTACAGTGGTGTTGGTGATGTTACAGTGGTGTTGGTAGTGTTACAGTGGTGTTAGTAGTGTTACAGTGGTGTGTGATGTTACAGTGGTGTTGTAGTGTTACAGTGGTGTTGGTAGTGTTACAGTGGTGTTGGTGATGTTACAGTGGTGTTGGTAGTGTTACAGTGGTGTTGGTTGTGTTACAGTGGTGTTGGTGATGTTACAGTGGTGTTGGTAGTGTTACAGTGCTGTTGGTGATGTTACAGTGGTGTTAGTAGTGTTACAGTGGTGTTGGTGATGTTACAGTGGTGTTGGTGATGTTACAGTGGTGTTGGTAGTGTTACAGTGGTGTTGGTGATGTTACAGTGGTGTTAGTAGTGTTACAGTTGTGTTGGTGATGTTACAGTGGTGTGTTGGGGTAGTGTTACAGTGGTGTTGGTGATGTTACAGTGGTGTTGGTAGTGTTACAGTGGTTTGTGTTGTGTTGATGTTACAGTGGTGTTGGTGATGTTAGTGGTGTTGGTAGTGTTACAGTGGTGTTGGTGATGTTACAGTGGTGTTAGTAGTGTTACAGTGGTGTTGGTGATGTTACAGTGGTGTTTGTGTTACATGGTGTTGGTAAGTGTGTTACAGTGTTGTTGTGTGATGTTACGTGGTGTTAGTAGTGTTACAGTGTGTTGTGTGTTCAGGGGTGTTAGTGTTACAGTGGTGTTGGTGTGTTACAGTGGTGTTGGTGATGTTACAGTGGTGTTGTAGTGTTACAGTGGTGTTGGTGATGTTACAGTGGTGTTAGTAGTGTTACAGTGGTGTTGGTGATGTTACAGTGGTGTTAGTAGTGTTACAGTGATGTTGGTGATGTTACAGTGGTGTGTAGTGTGATGTTACAGTGGTTGTTTAGTGATGTTGGTGAGCAGTGGTGTTAGTAGTAGGTGTTGTGATGTTACTTTATTCAGTGTTTGGTGATGTTACAGTGGTGTTAGTAGTGTTACAGTGGTGTTGGTGATGTTACAGTGGGTGCTAGTCAACAGTGTAGACTCACATTAAGGGTCTTCACGTAGTTGCGCAAGATGCTTGACGCTCTCTGCTTGTCATTTACCAAAATATCGAAATTCTTTTTTTCTTGCAAGATTGCAATCTATCGGATCGACATGCTTACATGTCTTGCAGTTTTACAATCTATCTGATAGAGAATCTAGACTTTATTTTTGTTCTGGCTTTTTTGAAAGCCAAGTCTAGTTTAGCAACTATCACACCGGTTTGTTTTGATGAGTGTTCAACCGTTCCTAGTCTAGTATAATTCCTAGGTTAGGTCTATAACATTTCGAGTCTAGATGTATAATGTTCGGAGCCTGGGTCTCTATAAATAAGCACCTTGCCTAGGTAGGCAGGAGCGGCAGGTGTGAGGACTTGCCAAGACGTTTCCCTTCTTGTGAATTGAACTTGGTGGCTCCCAGTGCGTAGGAAAATGATGTGCCAATCAGGAGTAGTTTAAAGGTGAGTTGGTGCCATCAGGGGAAGGGGGGAAGGTGCCAGGAGAAAGATAAGGAAGAAGGTGCCAGGCAGAGGAAGAGAAATGAGGCGGAGGGGAGAGCAGGGAGTGGAATGGAAAGAATGCTTGTAGGAAAGGGAATGGGGAGGGATGTGAGAGTTGGGAAGGGGAGGTAACGATCTTGCTCCCACAATGTAATTGTCGCATAGAGTATGGTATTATTACACCGTGGGCGTTCCCACAATGTAACTATCACATTAGCGCACTGTTGTTGTTCCCACAATATAACTCACATATATAGTAGGGTATTAGCACACTGTGATGTTCCCACAATATAACTATCACATAGATAGTAGGGTATTAGCACACTGTGATGTTCCCACAATATAACTATCACATAGATAGTAGGGTATTAGCACACTGTGATGTTCCCACAATATAACTATCACATAGATAGTAGGGTATTAGCACACTGTGATGTTCCCACAATATAACTCACATAGTAGGGTATTAGCACACTGTGATGTTCCCACAATATAACTCACATAGTAGGGTATTAGCACACTGTGATGTTCCCACAATATAACTATCACATAGATAGTAGGGTATTAGCACACTGTGATGTTCCCACAATATAACTCACATAGTAGGGTATTAGCACACTGTGATGTTCCCACAATATAACTATCACATAGGTAGTAGGGTATTAGCACACTGTGATGTTCCCACAATATAACTATCACATAGATAGTGGGGTATCAGCACACTGTGATGTTCCCACAATATAACTATCACATAGGTAGTAGGGTATTAGCACACTGTGATGTTCCCACAATATAACTATCACATAGGTAGTAGGGTATTAGCACACTGTGATGTTCCCACAATATAACTATCACATAGATAGTGGGCTATCAGCACACTGTGGTGTTCCCACAATATAACTATCACATAGATAGTAGGGTATTAGCACACTGTGATGTTCCCACAATATAAATACCACATAGTAGGGTATTAGCACACTGTGGTGTTCCCACAATATAACTGCCACATAGTGGGGTATTAGCACACTGTGGTGTTCCCACAATATAACTACCACATAGTGGGGTATTAGCACACTGTGGTGTTCCCACAATATAACTACCACATAGTGGAGTATCAGCACAATATGGTGTTCCCACAATATAACTATCACATAGATAGTGGGGTATTAGCACACTGTGATGTTCCCACAATATAACTACCACATAGTGGGGTATTAGCACACTGTGATGTTCCCACAATATAACTACCACATAGTGGGGTATCAGCACACTGTGGTGTTCCCACAACATAACTGTCATACAGAGTAGGGTAGCCACACATAAACTCCACTTGTATCTTACCAAGAATAGAACACTACTAACGAAGGTGAAAGCAGCACTGGATCACGATGAACCTGTAACACTCCTCACTTGTGAGAGGAAAAAACATTAAACCTTGTCACATTTCTTTGTGTTGTTGACATCGTTATTACCCACACCATGACACACTGTCGGCGCTCACGATATCGTAATGACGCGATTGAGAACATGCCAGGGTACGGGTGAGGTTTGAACTCGCGGTTAGTGAGTCATACAACTCCAGACCGACGCGTTAGCCACTGGGCCAGCTGGCTACAATAAGATTCATAAGAAGGTTACGTGGGCCACTACTGTGACCACAAATGCAAGTTTTTACAGATGAATCTCCCGCTAGCGTGGCCGTGACGAACTCTAGCTCATGCCCCCTCTAAGCCGTCAGTCTGGAGTTTTACGACTCGCTAGTCGTGAGTTTGATCCCCACCCGTACCGTGGTTTGGCAGCAGTGAGCGTACGAAGAGCTGGCATTATGACAACGTTTCGCTCTGTCTGAACCTTTATCAAGTCGCAGCTTGATGAGGCTTTCGGTGGAGCGAAACGTTTGTGACAGTAAACCTCAACCCCGGTTCCCCCCTCTGCCGCACTGCGGTAATCGACCTTTCGCGGGGTTTTGAGATCACCAGTCTGCCTACACGCCCCATTTTTTAACTTAAAAAATGTATGGCACGTATCCTTACAAAACATTTTACTTTCACTATCCTTTATAATACATTTGTACATTCACTATCCCTTTCATAATACATTGTTACTTTCATTTCCTTTCAAATACATTGTGTACTTTCCCTTTCCCCTTTCATAATACATTGTGTACATTCACTATCCTTTCATAATACATTGTGTACATTCACTATCCTTTCATAATACATTGTGTACATTCACTATCCTTTCATAATACATTGGGTACATTCACTATCCTTTCATAATCATTGTGTACATCACTACCCTTTCATAATACTTGTGTACATTCACTATCCTTCATAATACATTGTTACTTTCACATCCTTTCAAATACATTGTGTACATTCCTACCTTTCATAAACATTGGTAATTCACATCCTTTGTAACATACTTCAATGGTACCTAGCACTTGAAAAACCATTTGTAACAAGCACTTGAAACTAGCACTTGTAACTAGCTTTTTAGAAGTGTTGCTGCCTGCAACAATTAACTTGCAATGGACAATTTAAAAACGACAGTTCAGCTAAAATGGTGGCTGGACTAAATTTTTTCAAACATCTCCATTAAGAAAACACGGACCGGACAATATTACTGGGGTTTTGGTTTTTGTTAAAGTTAATATCTTTTTTAATTTTATTTAAAATTTTTGCAAAGAACAGGCGATGGATTTTTGTTTATTTTGTGAGGAGAGGGGGGGGGGGAGGAGAGGGCTTCCCACTAAACTGTCACTACCCTAGAAGCTTTAAAAAGGGGAAGGTAGGAGAGAGAGTGGTTCTTACCACGTAAACGCAGCTACCCAAACTTGAAACAAGGAAGGGTAGGAGAGAGAGTGGTCTTACCACGAAACGCAGCTACCCAGAACTTGTAACAAGGGAAGGAGGAGAGGGGTTCTTACCACGTAAACGTCACTCCCCTAGAACTTTTTAAAAAGGGGAAGGTGGGGAGAGGGGTTCTTACCACGTAAACTTCAGCTACCCTAGAAGCTTTTTAAAAAGGGGAAGGGTAGAGAAGAGTGGTTCTTCCCACGAAAATTTCACTACCCAGAATTTGTAACAAGGGAAGGTATGATTGGTTTTTACCACGAAAACTGTCAGCTCCCCCCAGAACTTGTAAAAAGGGGAAGGGAGGAGGGAGAGTGGTTCTTACCATAAACTGCAGCACCCTAGAACTTGTAACAAGGGAAGGTAGGAGAGGGGTTCTTACCACGAAGCTGCACTACCCAAAGCTTTAACAAGAGAAGTAGGAGAAAAAGTGGTTCTTACCACGTAAACGTCAGCTACCCTAAACTTGAAAAAAGGGAAAGGGTAGGAGAGGGTTTTTACCACGTAAGCTTCAGCCCCCTAGAACTGTAACAAGGGAAGGTAGGAGAGAAAGTGGTTCTTACCACGTAAACGTCAGCTACCCAGAAAGCTTGTAACAAGGGAATTTAGAGAGAGAGTGTTCTTCCCACAAAAACTGTCAGCAACCCTAAAAATTGTAACAAGGGGAAGGTAGGGAAGAGGTTTTTTACCACGTAAACTGTCGCTACCCAGAAGCTTGTAACAAGGGAAGGTGAGAAAGTGGTTCTTACCACGTAAACTGTCACAACCCAAAAGCTTTAACCAAGGAAGGTAGGAGAGAGAGGGGTTCTTCCCACGTAACTGTCAGCTACCCTAGAAGCTTGTAACAAGGGAAGGTAGGAAGTGGGTTCTTACCCGTAAACTGTCAGCTACCCCAGAAGCTTGTAACAAGGGAAGGTGAGGGAGGTGGTTCTTACCACGTAAACTTCCAAGCTAACCTAGAAGCTTGAAACCCAAAGGAAGGTAGGAAGTGTTCTTACCACGTAACTGTCACTACCCTAGAACTTGTACAGAGAAGGTAGGAGAGAAAGGGTTCTTACCACAAAATTTGTCCTACCCTAGAAGCTTGTAAAAAGGGGAAGGGTTTAGAGAGTGGTTCTTACCACGTAACTTTTAGCCACCCTAGAACTTGTAACAAGGGAAGTAGGAAGAAAGTGGGTTCTTACCACGTAAACTGTCAGCTACCCTAAAGCTTGAAACCCAAGGGAAGGTAGGAGAGAGAGTGGGTTCTTTACCACGTAAACTGCAGAAACCCTAGAAGCTTGTAACAAGGAAGGTAGAGGGGAGAGGGTTCTTACCAACGTAAACTGTCCAGCTACCAGAAGCTTGTAACAAGGGAAGTAGGAGAGAAGGGTGGTTCTTACCAACGTAAACTGTCAGCTACCCTAGAAGCTTTAAAAAGGAAGGTAGGAAGAGAGTGTTTACCATGTAAACTGCAGCTACCCCTAGAAGCTTGTAACAAGGAAGGTAGGAGAGTGGTTCTTACCACGTAAACGTCAGCTACCCTAAACCCTTTACAAGGAAGGTGAGAGTGGTCTTACCCGAAACTGTCGCTACCCCAGAAGCTTGTACAAGGGAAGTAGGAAGGTTCTACCACTAAACTGTCGGGCTACCCTAGAAGCTTGTAACAAGGGAAGGTAGGAGAAGAGTGGTTCTTACCACGTTAAACTTCAGCTACCAAAGAAGCTTGTAACAAGGCAAGTAGAGAGAGATGGTTCTTACCACGTAAACTGTCGCCACCCTAAACTTGTAACAAGGGAAGTAGGAGGTGTTCTTACCACGTAAACTGCAGCTACCCTAGAAGCTTGTAACAAGGGAATGTAGAGGTTCTTCCCAAACGTAAACTTTTCACTACCCCAACTTGTAACAAGGAAAGGGTTTTAGGAATGTTCTTACCACGAAAACTGTCAGCTACCCTAGAAGCTTGTAACAAGAAGGTAGGAGAGAGAGGGGTTTTCTCACCACGTAAACTGTCATTTACCCTAAAGCTTTACAAGGCAAGTAGGAAAAAAGTGGTTCTTACCAGTAAACTGTCAGATCACCCTAGAAGCTTGCAAGGGAAATTGAGAAGGTCTTCCCACGTAACTGTCAGCTACCCTAGAAGCTTGTAACAAGGAAGGTCAGGAAAGAAAAGTGGCCCTTCCCCACTAAACTGTCAGCTACCCTAGAAGCTTTGTAACAGGAAGGTAGGAGAGGGGTTCCTTTACCACGTCAAACTGTCAGCTACCTAGAAGCTTGTAACAAGGAAGGTGGGAAAGAAATGTTTCTTACCACGTAAACGTCAGCTACCTTAGAAGCTGTAACAAGGGGGTAGGGAAGTGGTTCTTACCACGTAAACTGTCAGCTACCCTAGAAGCTTGTAACAAGGGAAGGTAGGAGAGAGAGTGGTTCTTACCACGTAAACTGTCAGCTACCCTAGAAGCTTGTAACAAGGGAAGGTAGGAGAGAGTGGTTCTTACCACGTAAACTGTCAGCTACCCTAGAAGCTTGTAACAAGGGAAGGTAGGAGAGTGGTTCTTACCACGTAAGCTGTCAGCTACCCTAGAAGCTTGTAACAAGGGAAGGTAGGAGAGAAAGTGGTTCTTACCACGTAAACTGTCAGCTACCCTAGAAGCTTGTAACAAGGGAAGGTAGGAAAAGTGGTTCTTACCACGTAAACTGTCAGCCACCCTAGAAGCTTGTAACAAGGGAAGGTAGGAGAGTGGTTCTTACCACGTAAACTGTCAGCTACCCTAGAAGCTTGTAACAAGGGAAGGTAGGGAAGAGTGGTTCTTACCACGTAAACTGTCAGCTACCCTAGAAGCTTGTAACAAGGGAAGGTAGGAGAGAGAGTGGTTCTTACCACGTAAACTGTCAGCTACCCTAGAAGCTTGTAACAAGGGAAGGTAGGAGAGAGAGTGGTTCTTACCACGTAAACTGTCAGCTACCCTAGAAGCTTGTAACAAGGGAAGGTAGGAGAGAGAGTGGTTCTTACCACATAACTGTCAGCTACCCAGAAGCTTGTAACAAGGGAAGGTAGGAGAGAGAGTGGTTCTTACCACGTAAACTGTCAGCTACCCCAGAAGCTTGTAACAAGGGAAGGTAGGAGAGTGGTTCTTACCACGTAAACTGTCAGCTACCCTAGAAGCTTGTAACAAGGGAAGGTAGAGACAGAAGTGGTTCTTACCACGAAACTGCCCAGCTACCCTAGAAGCTTGTAACAAGGGAAGGTAGGAGAGTGGTTCTTACCACGTAAACTGTCAGCTACCCTAGAAGCTTGTAACAAGGGAAGGTAGGAGAGAGAGTGGTTCTTACCACTAAACTGTCAGCTACCCTAGAAGCTTGTAACAAGGGAAGGTAGGAGAGAGAGAGTGGTTCTTACCACGTAAACTGTCAGCTACCCTAGAAGCTTGTAACAAGGGAAGGTAGGAGAGAGAGTGGTTCTTACCACGTAAACTGTCAGCTACCCTAGAAGCTTGTAACAAGGGAAGGTAGGAGAGAGAGTGGTTCTTACCACGTAAACTGTCAGCCAACCTAGAAGCTTGTAACAAGGGAAGGTAGGAGAGAGAGTGGTTCTTACCACGTAAACTGTCAGCTGCCCTAGAAGCTTGTAACAAGGGAAGGTAGGAGAGAGAGTGGTTCTTACCACGTAAACTGTCAGCTGCCCTAGAAGCTTGTAACAAGGGAAGGTAGGAGAGTGGTTCTTACCACGTAAACTGTCAGCTACCCTAGAAGCTTGTAACAAGGGAAGGTAGGAGACAGAGTGGTTCTTCCCACGTAAACTGTCAGCCAAACCTAAAAATCTTGTAAAAAGGGGAAGGTGGGAGAGAGAGTGGTTCTACCACGAAAACTGTCAGCTACCCTAGAAGTTTGGGAACAAGGGAAGGTAGGAGAGAGAGTGGTTCTTACCCGTAAACTGTCAGCCAACCTAGAAGCTTGTAACAAGGGAAGGTAGGAGAGAGAGTGGTTCTTACCACGTAAACTGTCAGCTACCCTAGAAGCTTGTAACAAGGGAAGGTAGGAGAGTGGTTCTTACCACGTAAACTGTCAGCTACCCTAGAAGCTTGTAACAAGGGAAGGTAGGAGAGTGGTTCTTACCACGTAAACTGTCAGCTACCCTAGAAGCTTGTAACAAGGGAAGGTAGGAGAGAGAGTGGTTCTTACCACGTAAACTGTCAGCTACCCTAGAAGCTTGTAACAAGGGAAGGTAGGAGAGAGAGTGGTTCTTACCACGTAAACTGTCAGCTACCCTAGAAGCTTGTAACAAGGGAAGGTAGGAGAGAGAGTGGTTCTTACCACGTAAACTGTCAGCTACCCTAGAAGCTTGTAACAAGGGAAGGTAGGAGAGTGGTTCTTACCACGTAAACTGTCAGCTACCCTAGAAGCTTGTAACAAGGGAAGGTAGGAGAGAAAGTGGTTCTTACCACGTAAACTGTCAGCTACCCTAGAAGCTTGTAACAAGGAAGGTAAGGAGGAGAGGGGTTTCCTTTTACCACGTAAACTGTCAGCTACCCTAGAAGCTTGTAACAAGGGAAGGTAGGAGAGAAGTGGTTCTTACCAGGGTAAACTGTCAGGCTACCCAGAAGCTTGTAACAAGGGAAGGTAGAGGGGAGAGTGTTCTTACCACGTAAACTGTAAAGCAAACCCTAGAAGCTTGTAAAAAGGGAAGGTAGGAGAGAGAGTGGTTCTTACCACGTAAACTGTCAGCCACCCTAGAAAGCTTGTAAAAAGGGGAAGGTAGGAGAGAGAAGGGGTTTTCTACCACGTAACTGTCAGCTACCCTAGAAGCTTGTAACAAGGGAAGGTAGGAGAGTGGTTCTTACCACGTAAACTGTCAGCTACCCTAGAAGCTTGTAACAAGGGAAGGTAGGAGAGAGAGTGGTTCTTACCACGTAAACTGTCAGCAACCCTAGAAGCTTGTAACAAGGGAAGGTAGGAGAGAAAAGTGGTTCTTACCACGTAAACTGTCAGCAACCCTAGAAGCTTGTAACAAGGAAAGGGTAGGAGAAGAGTGGTTCTTACCACGTAAACTGTAGCTACCCTAGAAGCTTGTAAAAAGGGGAAGGTAGGAGAGAAGGGGTTCTTACCACGAAAAACTGTCAGCCAACCTAGAAGCTTGTTACAAGGGAAGGTAGGAAGAGAGAGTGGTTCTTACCACGTAAACTGTCAGCTACCCAGAAGCTGTAACAAGGGAAGGGTGGGAGAGAAGGTGGTTCTTACCACGTAAACTGTCAGCTCCCTAGAACTTGTAACAAGGGAAGGTAGAGACAGAGTGGTTCTTACCACGTAAACTGTCCAGCCAGCCTAGAAGCTTGTAACAAGGGAAGGAAAGGAGAGAGAGTGGTTCTTACCACGTAAACTGTCACTACCCTAAAAGCTTTTAACAAGGGAAGGTAGGAGAGAGAGTGGATCCTTACCACGAAACTGTCACCCAACCTAGAAGCTTGTAACAAAGGGAAGGTAGGAGAGAGAGGGTTCTTACCGTAAACTGTCAGCTACCCTAGAAGCTTGTAACAAGGGAAGGTAGGAGAGAGATGGTTTCTTACCACGTAAACGGGTCAGCTACCCTAGAAGCTTTAAAAAGGGGAAGGTAGGAGAGTGGTTCTTCCCACGTAAAACTGTCAGCCTACCCTAGAAGCTTGTAACAAGGGAAGGTAGGAGAGAGAGTGGTTCTTACCACGTAAACTGTCAGCTACCCTAGAAGCTTGTAACAAGGGAAGGTAGGAGAAGTGGTTCTTACCACGAAAAACGTCCAGCAAACCCTAGAAGCTTGTAACAAGGGAAGGTAGGAGAGTGGTTCTTACCACGTAAACTGTCAGCTACCCTAGAAGCTTGTAACAAGGGAAGGTAGGAGAGAGAGAGTGGTTCTTACCACGTCAACTGTCAGCTACCCCAGAACCTTGTAACAAGGGAAGGTAGGAGAGAAAGTGGTTCTTACCACGTAAACTGTCAGCAACCCTAGAAGCTTGTAACAAGGGAAGGTAGGAGAGAGAGAGTGGTTCTTACCACGTCAACTGTCAGCTACCCCAGAACCTTGTAAAAAGGGGAAGGTAGGAAGAGAGTGGTTCTTACCACGTAAACTGTCAGCTCCCCTAGAAGCTTGTAACAAGGGAAGGTAGGAAGAAAAGTGGTTTTTAAACACGTAAACTGTCAGCTAACCCTAGAAGACTTGTAAAAAGGGAAGGTAGGAGAGAGAGTGGTTCTTACCACGTAAACTGTCAGCTACCCTAGAAGCTTGTAACAAGGGAAGGTAGGAGAGAGAGTGGTTCTTACCACGTAAACTGTCAGCTACCCTAGAAGCTTGTAACAAGGGAAGGTAGGAGAGAAAGTGGTTCTTACCAAACGTAAACTGTCAGCCACCCTAGAAGCTTGTAACAAGGGAAGGTAGGAGAGAAAGTGGTTCTTACCACGTAAACTGTCAGCTACCCTAGAAGCTTGTAACAAGGGAAGGTAGGAGAGTGGTTCTTACCACGTAAACTGTCAGCTACCCTAGAAGCTTGAAAACAAGGGAAGGTAGGAGAAAAGTGGTTCTTACCACGTAAACTGTCAGCTAACCCTAGAACTTGTAACAAGGGAAGGTAGGAGAGTGGTTTCTTACCACTAAACTGTCAGCTACCCTAGAAGCTGTAACAAGGAAGGTGGGAGAGAAAGTGGTTCTTACCCACGTAAACTGTCACTACCCCAGAAGCTTGTAACAAGGGAAGGTAGGAGAGTGGTTTCTTACCACGAAAAACTGCCCAGCTACCCTAGAAGCTTGTAACAAGGGAAGGTAGGAGAGAAAGTGGTTCTTACCACGTAAACTGTCAGCTACCCTAGAAGCTTGTAACAAGGGAAGGTAGGAGAGAGAGTGGTTCTTACCACGTAAACTGTCAGCTACCCTAGAAGCTTGTAACAAGGGAAGGTAGGAGAGAAGTGGTTCTTACCACGTAAACTGTTAGCAAACCCAGAACTGTAACAAGGGAAGGTAGGAGAAAGATGGTTCTTCCCCACGTAAACTGCAGCTACCCTAGAAGCTTTAACAAGGGAAGGTAGGAGAGAAAGTGTTCTTACCACGTAAACTGTCAGCTAACCCTAAGAAGCTTGTAACAAGGAAGTAGGAGAGTGGTTCTTACCACGTAAACTGTCAGCAACCCTAAAGCTTGTAACAAGGGAAGGTAGAGAGAAAGTGGTTCTTACACGTAAATTTGCCCAGCTACCCTAGAAGCTTGTAACAAGGAAGGTAGGAAAGAAAGTGGTTCTTACCACGTAAACGTCAGCAACCCTAAAGCTTGTAAAAAGGGGAAAGGGTAGGAGAGAAAGGGGTTTTTACCACGTAAACTGTCAGCAACCCTAGAAGCTTGTAACAAGGGAAGGTAGGAGAGAAAGTGGTTCTTACCACGTAAACTGTCAGCTACCCTAGAAGCTTGTAACAAGGGAAGGTAGGAGAGAAAGTGGTTCTTACCACGTAAACTGTCAGCCAACCTAGAAGCTTGTAACAAGGGAAGATGAACAGGAAGAGGAAAAAGAATAAGAAGAAAAAGAGGAAGAAAAACAAGGACGATAATAAAAAGGAGAAGAACAAGAAAAAGAAGAACAAGAGGAAAAAAGAGGAGGAAGAAGAAAAGGAAAAAGAAAAAGAGGAAGAATGAAAAGAAGAGCGTAACGGGAAACAGTGTGTTAATACTACCTTCAATATGAGAATTGTAACGCGGAACTGTCTCACCTTGACTTAGTTTCCTGAGTACAGCCAGGGGGGTGGGGGGGGGGTCGGGGAGGGGGGGTGGCGGGGAGGGTGGGGGGTGGCAGGAAGGCAGGGAGGGAACGTGCAAGAGAAGAAATAAAGAATGATCTACGCCATGGTTTCTCAATCAACCCCCCTCCAGTTAGCACATCATAGATGTACACACACACACACGCACACACACACACACACACACACACACACACACACACACACACACACACACACACACACACACACACACACACACACACACACACCCCACACACTGGCTCCTTTGAATTTAACCCTGCCAAATGCAAAGTCATGAAGATTGGGGAAGGGCAAAGAAACCGCAGACACAAATGGGTTAGTTTGGCCAAGACTGCAAACCTCCCTAAAGGAAAAAGACTGGGGGTAGTATAACTCCGAGCATATCTCCTGAGGCGCAAAATCAATCAATAACTGCTGCAGCATACGGGCGCCTGACAAACCAAACGGATAGCGTTCCGATACCTCAGTAAGGATTCGTTCTAGACTCTGTATACCATTTACGTGAGGCCCATACTGGAGTATGCAGCACCAGTTAGGAATCCACACCCTAGTCAAGCACGTCAAGAAATTAGAGAAAGTGCAAAGGTTGCAACAAGACTAGTCCCAAGAGCTACGGGGGATTGTCCACACGAAGAAAGGTTGAGGGAAATCGGCCTGACGACATTGGAGGACAGGAGGGTCAGGGAGACATGATAACGACATATAAAATACTGCGCGGAATAGACAAGATGGACAAAGACGGGATGTTCCAGAAAAAGGACACAGACACAAGAGGTCACAATTGGAAGTTTGAAAGACTCAGATGAATCAAAGGGATGTTAGGAAGTATTTCTTCAGTCATAGAGTAATCAGGTCGTGGAATAGCCTAGAAAGTGACGTAGTGGAGGCGGGAACCATACATAGTTTTAAGGCGAGGTATGATAAAGCTCATGGAGCAGGGAGAGAGAGGACCTAGTAGCAATCAGCGAAGAGGCGGGGCCAGGAGTTATGAATCGACCCCTGCAACCACAAATAGGTGAGTACAAATAGGTGAGTACACACACACACACACATTACAGAAAAAACTATAGACACTATGAACAAGGCGATACATTGCGAAATATATGTAAGTTGTGTGTGTGAGAGAGAAAGAGAAAGAAAGAGAGAGGTCTGATGATCCAGCTGTTGTTGAGCTTATCGTGGTTTTGCGTGACTTGAATTAAAGCCACTCATTAATACCTTCCTTCTTAGTGTGTAGCAGCCCTCTCCCACACCTTCATGTCTCCCACACCTTCACGTCTCCCACACCTTCATGTCTCCCACACCTTCATGTCTCCCACACCTTCATGTCTCCCACACATCTCTCTCTCTCCTACTCACATTTTCCAGAAGTGAGGCAGGTGTTTGAGGAAGGGACCTGGACAGGTGTCATTCACTGTTATGGAGGCAATACTGATAACCTCTACCTTTCACCATCCTAACTGTTCTTGCTGATAATAATAATAATAATAATAATAATAATAATAATAATAATAATAATGATAATTCCATTACTACCGCTACTACTAATATTGATGCGACTACTACTACTACTATTACTACTGTTACTACTGTTATTACTACTACTACTTCTCTCTCCCTGACAAGCTGACTGTGTTTTCCTACCCACGGTGTCTCTACCCCATCCTACCCCTGGGAGCCATGGACGGGGGGGGGCAGGTAAGCGAGCACCACCTCCCACCTGAAGCTCGACTCCACCTCTCACCACCTGCTATTGCAATCCTCTCCACCTGTCCCACATCTCCCTCCATCTGTCTCAGATGCTCTCCAGCAGGCCCAGATGTTCTTCCAGTAGGCCCAGATGGTCTTCCAACATATCCAGCTGGTCTTCTACCAGGCAAAACGCCATAATTCACTTGTCCCTCAAGGACGTCTGTGACTGTCAACATCAACAGCTGGTGCTTGACCGCAGGCCAGCGGCCAGGTGGTGCCAGCTTGTCCGCAGTCCTTGGCCAGTGGGATGTCTAGCCACTTGTCCCACCAACACCACAGTGACAAGTGTATATACAAGTGTATCTCTCAGTGTATATACACCGAGAGATTTGTAGCTCTCAGTGTATATACCGAGAAGTATCTTCCAGTATATATACAAAAAGAGGTGTGTATTTCTCAATGTATATACAACAAGAGGTGTGTATTTCTCATTGTATATATAATGAGAAGTGTGTGTATGTCAATGTATATACAACAAGAGGTGTGTATTTCTCATTGTATATGTAATGAGAAGTGTGTGTATCTCAATGTATATACAACAAGAGGTGTGTATCTGTGTGTATATGTACATTACAGTAGACTTCAATACTTAGTTTATGTATTACAGTATTCTTAACTGTTTGTAAACAAGGGACAAACAGCCTTGTTGACCCTCGTGTAGTACAGTAGATAGGTTTTAAACCTATTCAACCAAGGTGCCTATTCAAGGGAACTGCCTCGATGTTGGCCAAGGTAGTTTTGGTTAACATATATTAACAATAACGAAATGATAAAAGACTGGTGACCTGCGTCTGGCAGCGCTGAACGTGCACTTTCCGTGGTGTATTTTTACACGTCTGATGGATTGCTGGTCTGATTAAGCCTATTTCAAGTTTTAAATTTACTCTCTCCTAGTCTTGTAGGCCGTATCGTACCTGCTTTTAAAACTACGCATGTCTGCCTTAACCACTTCCTGGAGATCATTCCACTTTCCAACCACTCTGAGGCTGAAAAAATACTTCCTGACATCCTCTGAGGCTCATCCGTGTCTTTCATTTCCAGTCGTGTCCCTGAGTACCAGTTTCCCGCCTCACAAATAGCCTGTTTTCTCTTCCCTGTCAATTCCTATGAGTATTTTGTATGCTATTATCATATCCCCTCCTGGTTCTTCTGTCCTCTAGTGTTTATAGATTAAGTTCCGTAGCTCATGTGTTTGTGTGTGTGTATCTCTCTCTCTCTCTCTCTCTCTCTCTCTCTCTCTCTCTCTCTCTCCTCTCTCTCTCTCTCTCTCTCTCTCTCTCTCTCTCTCTCTCTCTCTCTCTCTCTCTCTCTCTCTCACTCACTCACTATATATAGTGAGTGAGAGAGAGAGAGAGAAGTGTAGCATGTTACAATGGAGAGTAATATCCTGTTCACCTTGACAGGTGTAGCCAGTTAGGTTTTACAGACTACAATATTACACAGGCAGTGAGCCAGGTAAATATCTACTCTCATTGTCACTACACTTTACTCTAACTTATACTAGTGCTTCAGATTGCTTTGGTTTACACTTCCTACCACAGGTATGCGTTTTGAACAGTATCGAAGCTTATACAGCTTCAAGGAGCTTTATAAAGCTTCTTAAAGTGTAAAGTTTGGAAACAGTTACTCTGTGACATACGTCACAGAGTAACGTACATCACAGAGTGTCCGAGAAGACAAGCTATTGACTGAGTGATGGTGACTGCGTTTTCTTCTTTGGTTCGCCGTTAAATTGATGGCAACATGGGGGACGTGGTACTAAAAAAATCTTTCAATAATTTGTGTTAATGTAGAGTATCATGGAGGTCATGTGGGTGAGAGAAGTAGGACCAGGACCAGCAGTTGGACCGAGAGCTGGAGCTTCCTTGATGCTAGCAACTTTGACCTGCCCTATAGATAAGGCATGAGTTCAAGGGCAGACATCAACACGTTGCCACTTCTCTCACGATTATTATTATTATTATTATTATTATTATTATTATTATTATTATTATTATTATTATTATTATTATATGAGTGGTAATGTTTGCAGGTAGTCATTTTGATGTGAGGGAAGGAAAGGTAGCTCCAGTTCCTGGGATTAGGAGCTCTTCCTCAACACATGACATGTTTTCCTTCAGTTTTGATCTCTCATCAATTACCTGAAGACCAAGCAATGTTTCCCTTACCTTTGAGAGAAACGTTGTGTGGAAAGGTCTATGTTATGAGTGTTAGGTGTTACCAAACTCAATATTTAGTGCGGATATGAATGATTTAAGTGGCAGTGAGGCGTGATAAAGCTCCAGGCAGGCGAAACATAACCTAAATAATAGAAATTTAGTGAGAGGGTTTAAATGCTTCAGGATTCCGTGTGCTGTTGGAGTGAACTCAGCTGTGGCAGTCATGTTGACTCTCCTCACTCATGCAGTAAAAACTGCATCATCGACACATGTGCAACACTTGGGTATTTTTATGGGCGAAACGTTTCGGTCATAAAGATACCCTAGTGTTCCACATGTGTTTTGGTAAGACTGTGAGATTTAGGAACTAGAGCTTTGTTTACTGACGTATGTGTTGTGGCAAGTCTGTGAGATTTAGCAATTAATGGACGGGTAAGATAAGATTTCGGTCGGATTTTTAACGCGGAGGGTTAGCCACCCAGGATAACCCAAGGACTGTCTAACTTATTTCCATTGGGGTCCTTAATCTTGTCCCCCAGGATGCGACCCACACCAGTCGACTAACACCCAGGTACCTATTTGCTGCTAGGTGAACAGGACAACAGGTGTAAGGAAACGTGTCGAAATGTTTCCACCCCGCCGGGAATCGAACCCGGGCCCTCCGTGTGTGAAGCGGGAGCTTTAGCCACCAGGCCACCGGGCCTAGGATTCCTTGTTGCATACGTGTGTTGGAAGACAACGTGTTTACCAAGTAAGTTAGTATAGGTATAGAGAGAGATTGTTTGCGAAAAGCTTTTACTGGGACGGAGTTTCGCTCATGGCAGAGCTTTATCAAGTCATGATGAAGTTCTTCAAAGCGAAACGTTGTTGTAGTTAAGACTTGTGCTGTATATTGTGTGATGAGTAAGACACAGGTATAACAGTTGGGTATCTTTATTGTTGAAACGTTTCGCCTACACAGTAGGCTTCTTCAGTCAAATACAGAGGCAGCAAGTGTAGTAGTGAAGTTGATGTAATCAGTCCATCAACCATGGAGAAATAGTATATGAGATGGTCAGTCCCTCAGCCTGGAGAAGACTTCAGAACTGAACTCTTCTCCAGGCTGAGGGACTGATCACCTCAAATACTATTTCTCCAAGGTTGATGGACTGATTACATCACCTTTACTTCCCTACTACACCTGGTGTCTCTGTGTTTGACTGAAGAAGTCTACTGTGTAGGCTAAACATTTCAACAGTATGTGTGTTTATATACGTAGCTGTCGGTATTATATCAGTACTTCCACTTACCGAGTTTGTCTTGAAGAGTTTCATTTTGGAGATTTTCTTAGTAGGGAAGTGTTTGAGAGAGTTGGATCTGCCAGTATCTAGCACCACAGCCGTTATGATGGACTCCATCATGGTGTGGAGGGCTCTCTTGCCCACACATCATAGGTCCGACCCACGTGAAGGCAGGGCTGCTCCACGGAAGGGACGGGGTACTTCCAGGGACGGAAGGAGAAGGGAGGACTGGAAAAAGCCAGCGAGGACATCAGAGTACCTGAGAGGACTGACGTGAAGACTTGGCTTTGAAGGAAGGTCTGGAAGAAGCTGGCGAGGACATCAAAGTCCCTATGATGATCAACGTGAAGACCGGCTTTGACGGAGGGTCTTTCGGTTAACTCCATGAAATTTGGGCCCACTGTCCCAAGGCCTCTTTTGTGAAAGAAACTCGGCCAGTCCATGCGCTGAATAACACACCTGGTATAAGGTATTGTGAAATTTTCAAACTGCAAATAATCCCAGCTGCTACACACACACACACACACACACACACACACACACACACACACACACACACACACACACACACACACACACATACTGCTTTACGATTTTATAAAACACTATATAAACCTTTCAAGAAATGGATGCGGGTGTTTTATCAGTTACAGGAAAATTCCCCTGAGGCAAGCCTCAAGGGGAAAAATTCCCCTGAGGCAAGCCTCAAGGGGAAAAATTCCCCTGAGGAAAGCCTCAAGGGGAAAAATTCCCCTGAGGAAAGCCTCAAGGGGAAAAATTCCCCTGAGGCAAGCCTCAAGGAGCAAAAAGACAGTCTTGCTTTCCCAGACGACCCTTCACTTGGTCTTAATTAAACAAGATGTAGTTAGAAAGGTTCTGATTATGTCTGGTCATAAATATGTCTGGTGGTCCTAGATATGTTGGTGGTCCTAGATATGTTGGTGGTCCTAGATATGTTGGTGGTCCTAGATATGTTGGTGGTCCTAGATATGTTGGTGGTCCTAGATATGTTGGTGGTCCTAGATATGTTGGTGGTTTCCTAGATATGTTGTGGGCCTAGATAAGGTGGTGGTCCTAGATATGTGGTGGTCCTAGATATGTTGGTGGTCCTAGATATGTTGGTGGTCCTAGATATGTTGGTGGTTCTAGATTTGTCTGGTGGTTAAATACTTCTGGTGGTCATAAATGTGTCTGGTGGTCCTAGACATGTCTTCAAATGCTAGACATTTCTCTCGGTGGGCGAAACGTGTCTCACAGAGTCCCAGGTGCTGCACGTGCGTCATATTCACTAACTGGTTTACGTTACACAACTTTGATTCAGTGGTATCAATGACAATGAATCTCTTTCTTTCCTTGATTCAGTGGTATCAATGACAATGAATCTCTTTTCTTTCCCTTGATTCGTGGTATCAAGACAATGAATCTCTTTCTTTCCTTGATTCAGTGGTATCAATGACAATGAATCTCTTTCTTTCCTTGATTCAGTGGTATCAATGACAATGAATCTCTTTCTTTTCCTTGATTCAGGGTTATCATATGACAATGAATCCTTCTTTCCTGATTCAGTGGTATCAATGACAATGAAATCTCTTTCTTTCCTTGTTCAGTGGTATCAATGACAATGAATCTCTTTCTTTCCTTGATTCAGTGGTATCAATGACAATGAATCTCTTTCTTTCCTTGATTCAGTGGTATCAATGACAATGAATCTCTTTCTTTCCTTGATTCAGTGGTATCAATGACAATGAATCTCTTTCTTTCCTTGATTCAGTGGTATCAATGACAATGAATCTCTTTCTTTCCTTGATTCAGTGGTATCAATGACAATGAATCTCTTTCTTTCCTTCTTCTCAGTTTAGATAAACATGTATAATGGTCAGAATTTATTATCATCAATTAATATTTTCTTGTTATATTAGTACCAGATAAAACAGATTTAGTTTTCAATTTACTTAATTATGGTCAACAAATACTTATATTCACGACTGTTTTTGTCTAAGTTAACAAATACATATTGTAAGTTACTTTATTAGTGCTAACAAACATGTTAGAGTAGTAGTTGATGGACTGAACACATCGACTCAAGGTTGAGGGACTGATTACCTCATTCTCCTCCTGTCCTTCAAGTTTCTCCTACGTATGGACTGATGAAGCCACTGTGTGGCGAAACGTTTCCTCAATAAAGATACCAAAGAGTTGCACATGTGTCTAATTTATCAACATGCTAGAGTAGCTTTATTGCTGATTTCAACGTTATTTTATTGAGTTTCCTAATATTTACTCAATAAAGATACAAGGGTTAATTGGGTTTGAATCCTGTCGACTACACGAGGGTCATTAAATCTTCATATCACATGACAAAAATCATTTTAATACCTAAAAGAGGTATTAAGGTCAATTATTAGTGTTTATTATGAAGGAAATTTAATTGGACTAATGGTTATAATCATAACGATCATTTTTAAAGAGATGGAGGGGTAAGCCAGTTGAAGGCCTCAGTCAGATGGCCAAAAGCTCCAGCTGTGGGTCATCATATGACTGAGACCCACGTCAGGATACACTTGTCCAGTTTATTGACAAACATTATACCTACCTAGATGAATGAAAAATCACAAAACACACTGGAATTCAGTATAATAAATGAGGAAATTCGGCATACCAAGTGTAACTCAGTATACGAATTAACAACGTGGATATACTGTATATTCATCGAGAGAAGTATACCTCTCAGTGTGTATACCAATAGATTTTCCTATGAAATCTATTGTAGAGATTAATGTATTTTTGATAATACATGTACAACAGTTAGGTATCTTTATTCCGTGACGTTATGCCTTCACTGTAGACAGAAGAGTATAGCAACAGTTAGGTATCTTGGTACAGAAAACACCTTTGACAAGTTGCAAGTGAAAAGGGATGGATTTGAGAGGGACGTTGCTATCTCAGTGATGACCTTCCTTCTACTAGTGAACTACACCTCACCTTCCGACAGTAGGTGCTTAAACTTCACACTGTTCCAGGCTGTGGAGCAAAACTCTTCTCCAGGCTGAGGGACTGACCACCTCAAAACTACGTCTTCAAAGGTGATAGACTGATTACATCGTCTTCACATCTCTACTGCTTCTGCTAAACTCTTCTGTACTCGACTGAAGAAGCCTACTGTGTAGGCGAAACGTTTCGGAATAAAAGTACCTAACTGTTGCACATGTGTCTTACTTATCAACTTGTCGGTATTATATACCATTATTATGAAGTGTTCTTGACTAGTTGTGTACATTGTCTTAGTGACCCTCGTGTATAGTGTATATGTTGTGTTAGTGACCCTCGTGTATAGTGTATATGTTGTGTTAATGACCCTCGTGTACAGTGTATAGACTGTCTGAATCACCATAGTGTACAGTGTATATACTGTCTGAATCACCATAGTGTACAGTGTATATACTGTCTGAATCACCATAGTGTACAGTGTATATACTGTCTGAATCACTCTCGTGTACGGTGTATATACTGTCTGAATCACACTCTCTGTATCGGTGTATATATACTGTCTGAATCAATTTTCCGAGTACAGGGTATAAATACTGTCTGAATCACTCTCGGTACAGTGTTATACTGTCTGAATTCACTCACTGTACGGTGGTATATACTGTCCTGACTCACTTTCGTGTCAGTGATATACTGTCTAATCACCCTCGTGTACAAGTGTAATACTGTCGAATCACCCTCGTGGGTACAGTGTTATATTGTCTGAATCACTCTCGTGTACGGTGTATAATACTGTCCTGAAATCACTCTCGTGTACATGTATATACTGTCTGAATCACCCTCGTGTACAGTGTATATACTGATCTGAATCACTTTCGTGGACAGTGTATATACTGTCTGATCACCCTCGTGTACAGTGTAATACTGTCTGAAAATCATACTCTTGTGTACGGGTATATACTGTCTGAATCACTCCGTGTACAGTGTAATATATGTCTGAATCCACCCTCTTTGTACGGTGTATATACTGTCCTGAATCACTACTTGTGTACGGTGTATATACTGTCCTGAATCACCCCTCGTGTACGGTGTATAAACGCCTGAATACCCTCCCCCCCATGTACAGTGTATATACTGTCTGAATCACCCTCGTGTACGGTGTATATACTGTCTGAATCACCCTCGTGTACAGTGTATATACTGTCTGAATCACCCTCGTGTACGGTGTATATACTGTCTGAATCACTTTCGTGTACGTGTATAATACTGTCTGAATCCTCTCGTGTACAGTGTATTAACTGTCTGAATCACTCGTGTACAGTGTAATATTACTGTCTGTATCACCCTCGTGTACGGTGTATATACTGTCTGAATCACTCCTCGTGTACAGTGTATATACTGTCTGAATCACTCTCGTGTACAGTGTATATACTGTCTGAATCACTCTCGTGTACAGTGTATATACTGTCTGAATCACTCTCGTGTACAGTGTATATACTGTCTGAATCACTCTCGTGTACAGTGTATATACTGTCTGAATCACTCTCGTGTACAGTGTATATACTGTCTGAATCACCCTCGTGTACAGTGTATATACTGTCTGAATCACCTTCGTTTAATGTCGTTTAAAAACAGACATTTTAATGTTGAAAGTACAAGTAAACCGCACCAACTTGTAAAATAAACTAGTTAAATTATCACCTACACACTATGATATCAATGTAGACTTTCCTTTAAGATACACCAGTCTTGAAAGTTTGAAGCCAATCAGAGAAGGAATTCTCAAGGCATCGCACGGGTTTATAAAATTGACCAAAGGCACCTGCGCAACTCAGTGAACCTTGCTCATTGTCAGTGAACCACCGATAAAAATTTGAAGGCTATCTAATGAGTCGTTGTCAAGTTATTAATGAAAGCCCAGGAAAGGGAAGATTTTTTAAATACAACAGCCACTTAATGTCTTGTGTGTGTGTGTGTGTGTGTGTGTGTGTGTGTGTGTGTGTGTGTGTGTGTGTGTGTGTGTGTGTGTGTGTGTGTGTGTGTACTCACCTACTCACCTAGTTGAGGTTGCGGGGGTCGAGTCCGAGCTCCTGGCCCCGCCTCTTCACTGATCGCTACTAGGTCACTCTCCCCGAGCCGTGAGCTTTATCATACCTCTGCTTAAAGCTATTATGGATCCTGCCTCCACTAACATCGCTTCCCAAACTATCCACTTACTGACTACTCTGTGGCTGAAGAAATACTTCCTAACATCCCTGTGATCATCTGTGTCTTTAGCTTCCAACTGTGTCCCCTTGTTACTGTGTCCAATCTCTGGAACATCCTGTCTTTGTCCACCTTGTCAATTCCCCTCAGTATTTTGTATGTCGTTATCATGTCCCCCCTATCTCTCCTGTCCTCCAGTGTCGTCAGGTTGATTTCCCTTAACCTCTCCTCGTAGACATACCTCTTAGCTCTGGACTAGTCTTGTTGCAACCTTTGCACTTTCTCTAGTTTTCTTTACGTGCTTGGCTAGGTGTGGGTTCCAAACTGGTGCCGCATACTCCAATATGGGCCTAACGTATACGGTGTACAGGGTCCTGAACGATTCCTTATTAAGATGTCGGAATGCTGTTCTGAGGTTTGCTAGCGCCCATATGCTGCAGCAGTTATTTGGTTGATGTGCGCTTCAGAGATGTGCCTGGTGTTATACTCACCCCAAGATCTTTTTCCTTGAGTGAGGTTTGTAGTCTCTGACCCCCTAGACTGTACTCCGTCTGCGGCCTTCTTTGCCCTTCCCCAATCTTCATGACTTTGCACTTGGTGGGATTGAACTCCAGGAGCCAATTGCTGGACCAGGTCTGCACCTGTCCAGATCCCTTTGTATTTTCTGCCTGGTCTTCGATCGAGTGTATTCTTCTCATAAACCTTCCCCGTCATCTGCAAACAGGGACACCTCAGAGCCCTATTCCTTCCGTCATGTCGTTCACAAATACCAGGAACACACTGGTCCTAGGACTGACCCCTGCGGGACCCCCGCGGTCACAGTGCCCACTCTGACACCTCGCCACGTACCATGACTCGCTGCTGTCTTCCTGACAAGTATTCCCTGATCCATTGTAGTTGCCTTCCCTTTTACCCCTGTTTGGGTCCTCCAGTTTTTTGCACCAATCTCTTGTGTGGAACTGTGTCAAACGCCTTCTTGCAGTCCAAGAAATGCAATCCACCCACCCCGCTCTCTCTTGTCTTACTGCTCACCATGTCATAGAACTCCAGTAGTTTGTGACACAGGATTTCCCCGTCCCTGAAACCATGCTGGCTGCTGTGATGAGATCGTTCCTTTCTAGGGGTTCCACCACTCTTCTCCTGAAAAATCCTTCTCCATGATTTTGCATACTAACATGTCATGCCCCTGGTCTGTAGTTTAGTGCTTCATGTCTGTCTCCTTTTTTAAAGATTGGACTACATTTGCTGTCTTTCCCTGCCTCAGGCAATCTCCCTGTTTCGATAGATGTATTGAATATTGTTGTTAGGGGTACACATAGCGCCTCTGCTCCCTCTCTCAATACCCATGGGGAGATGTTATCTGGCCCCATTGCCTTGAGGTATCTAGCTCACTCAAACCCTTCACTTCTTCCTCGGGTTTTGTGCACTGTGTTTCCCGCACTTGGGGGTGTGCCCCACCTCTCCGTCTTTCTGGAGTCCCCCTTTTGTCTCCTCTTTGAACACTTCTTTGAATCTTTTGTTGAGTTCTTCACATATTTCAGGCATTTCCTGTTTCTCTCCCCCTTCCTTCCTTCCCTGTTTCCCTGGTCCTTGACTGTTGTTTTTCTTGATGGCTGTACAACAGTTTGGGGTCAGATTTGGCTTTCGCTGCTATTCATTTTAAATATTGTCTTTGGGCCCCCCCTTTTATCTTGCTATTCTTTTTCTGGCTCTACGACTTTTCCCCCTTTTTTCTCCGGGGTCCTTTGCCTTCTATATTTCTTCCATTCCCCTAGCAACTTGGTTTTGCCCCCCTGCACCTTTGGGGTAAAAAATGGGCTCATCCTGGTGTGTGTGTTGGTTTCGGACAGCGGGGGGAGGTAAAGAAGGCTACTTTGCTGTCCGCTAAAAATACTACACATTCTTGTGGCTCCCATGGAGCCTGCCCCCCACTACTGCTGGTACAGGGTTCCCGTCCTGGGGAAACGCCCCCCACTACTGTGGTCGAGGGTTCCAGTCCCCCGGAACACTACCCACACTAAAAGCTGGACGGGTTCCAGTCCCTAGAACATGACCCCCACTACGTTGGTCAAGGTTCCAGTCCCTGGAACACGACCCCCACTACTGCTGGCGAGGGTTCCCGTCCCTGGCATGACCCAAAATACTGCTGGTAGAGGTTCCAGTCCCCGGAACATGCCCCACCATGCTGGTACAGGGGTTCCCGTCCCTAGAACATGCCACACTACTTTGGTAAAGGGTTCCAGTCCCTGGGAAAACTGACCCACACTAGCGGTACGAGGGTTCCAGTCCCTAGAACATGACCCACCTACTGTTTTTACAAAAGGGTTTTCCCGTCCCTGGAACACTGACCCCACTCTGCTGGGAGAGGGTTATCCCTGGAACACTGACCCACACTACTGTGGTACAAAGGGGTTCCAGTCCCAAAAAAATGACCCACAACTGCTGGTACGAATGTTCCAGTCCCTGGAAAACTGACCCCCACTAAATGCGTCGAGGGGTTCATCCCTGGGAAAACGCCCCCCACCACTGCTGGACGAGGGTTCCCGTCCATGGAACACTGAACCCAAAATACTGTTGGTACAAGGGTTCCAGTCCCGAAAAACTGACCCACACTACTGTTTTTACAAGGGTTCCAGTCCCCGGAACACTGACCCCCCACACTGCGGTACATGGTTCCGTCCCCGGAAACCGACCCCCATACTGCTTGTACGAGGGGTTCCCGCCCCCGAAAAAATGACCCACACTACTGCTGGTACGAGGGGTTTTAGTCCTGGAACACTGCCCCCCACTACTGCTGGTAGAGGGTTGCATCCCTAGAAAACTGCCCACAACTGTTGGACAAGGGTTCCCGTCCCTGGAACCTGACCCACACATTGGGTACGAGGGTTTCCCGTCCCTGGACATGGAACACTAAACCCCCACTACAGTGGCGAGGGTTCCAGCCCTGGAACACTGACCCATACTACTGTGGTACAGGGTTCCCGTCCCCAGAACACTGACCCCATACTGTGGTACGGGTTCCAGTCCCTGGGAAAACTGACCCACACTACTGCGGTCGGGGGGCCAGTCCCCGGAAAACCCGACCCCCACTACTCTGGTACAGGGTTTCCCGCCCTGGAAACGACCCACACCCCTGCGGTACAGGGTTCCAGTCCCTAGAAACTGACCCACCTACTGTTGGTACAAGGGTTCCAGCCCTGGAACACTGACCCCCCTACTGCTGGTCGATGGTTCCAGTCCCTGGAACACTGACCCACACTACTGCTTGTACGAGGGTTCCAGTCCCTCGAACACTGACCCACACTACTGCTGGTACGAGGGTTCCAGTCCCTGGAACACTGACCCACACTACTGCTGGTACGAGGGTTGCAGTCCCTAGAACACTGACCCACACTACTGTTGGTACAAGGGTTCCAGTCCCTGGAACACTGACCCACACTATTGCTGGTACGAGGGTTCCAGTCCCTGGACATGGAACACTGACCCACACTACAGCTGGTACGAGGGTTCCAGTCCCTGGAACACTGACCCACACTACTGCTGGTACGAGGGTTCCAGTCCCTGGAACACTGACCCACACTACTGCTGGTACGAATGTTCCAGTCCCTGGAACACTGACCCACACTACTGCTGGTACGTGGGTTCCAGTCCCTGGAACACTGACCCACACTACTGCTGGTACGAGGGTTCCAGTCCCTGGAACACTGACCCACACTACTGCTGGTACGAGGGTTCCAGTCCCTGGAACACTGACCCACACTACTGCTGGTACGAGGGTTCCAGTCCCTAGAACACTGACCCACACTACTGCTGGTACGAGGGTTCCAGTCCCTGGAACACTGACCCACACTACTGCTGGTACGAGGGTTCCAATCCCTGGAACACTGACCCACACTACTGCTGGTACGAGGGTTCCAGTCCCTAGAACACTGACCCACACTACTGTTGGTACAAGGGTTCCAGTCCCTAGAACACTGACCCACACTACTGTTGGTACAAGGGTTCCAGTCCCTGGAACACTGACCCACGCTACTGCTGGTACGAGGGTTCCAGTCCCTGGACCTGGAACACTGACCCACACTATTGCTGGTACGAAGGTTCCAGTCCCTGGAACACTGACCCACACTACTGCTGGTACAAGGGTTCCAGTCCCTGGAACACTGACCCACAGTACTGCTGGTACGAGGGTTCCAGTCCCTGGACCTGGAACACTGACCCACACTACTGCTGGTACGAGGGTTCCAGTCCCTGGACCTGGAACACTGACCCACATTGCTATAAGGCACAAAAATCTCCAATTTTCAGTTCCTGCTCCTGAAGCTGTGTATTGTGTTTGCCTCCTCCAAAATCTCATTCAAGTCCTTCCACAGCTCAGCCACTCTGAGGGTAAATACTTCCATTCTTCCCAATGGTTCATCTGTGTCGTCAGCTCCCACTTGTGTTCCCTTGAGCCTGCCCCTCTCAATTCAAACAGTTGTCCCTATCTATTCTCTTAATTCCTCTTAGGATTTTGTATGTCGTAATCATATCGTCCCCTGTCCTTCTCTTCAGCAAAAAGGTCGGGTTCAACCCCCTTAAAACCTTCCTTTAGTGATTCCTTCTTTTTGGGTTTTTTTGGATGGTTGAAAACCAGTCTATTTCCAGGGAAGTTTTTTGCATGTCCCTTGTTTTGGAGTGGGCTCGGGGTGTTTGGTTCCGCATACTCCGGGTTTGGGTTTTAAAACCCTAGGTCCCGGGAAGGCGAATCGACCTCTGCAACCCAAATGGGGTAATTTAAAAGGTTTTTTGTATAGGGGGGAAAGCCTCGGTCAGATAACCAAAAACTCCAGTGGGGGATCTTCACTGACAAAGGCCCCCCCTCGGTAACACTTGGTCTTTTTTTTTGGACAAACCGGGACCTAACCTAGTGGGTTTCGTATTAAACTTCTAAAAAAATTCTTTGTTGGGGTTTCCTGAAATCCCGTTCTGAGTTTTGTAATTTTGCAATTAGCCACTGGAAGTTTTGGGGGCGTTTATGCATTTCGGGGCTATATGTTTGGGTTTAAACCCCTCCCCCCGGCCGGGGGTTTAAAAACCCGCGGTCAAAAGGTCTAAAAACTCCACCCCTTTCGGGGTTTTTTCCCAATTCGGTCATTCGATTTCTTGGTCAGTTATAGGGTTTGGGTGTTGATTCACTTTCCCCGTCTTTTTCCCCCTTTTTCTTTTGATTTCTGTTTTTTTTCCCCGCTCTTCGGGTGCTCTAGCGCCCTTTTTTCTCCCTCCCCTTTATTCAACTTTGTGTTGCACTTTTTTTAGATTAAACCCCCGAGAACCCACTTTTCGCCCCACATCTACGGGCTGTTGAAACTTCTAAAATTTTGCCAAATTTTCACCTTTTTTTTTTTTGATGAAATAAGCCCGGGGTGCGCATTTTCCCCCGTGTGTCTTATCCCCAACTTTGTTGGGTTTTTAAAACTTTTTAAACCCCATTCCTATTCTCTTTCTTTTTATTATTTTGCACCCCGCCCAGAAAAACAGCCCCCCAAGGGGGACCCCATGTCCAGTCCCTTGGTAGGGATTCGCGTATATTGGGAAAACAGTATTTGGGTCCCAGCATGATGCTTGTGGAACCCACCTTTTACTTTTCTTCCATTCATTTTTTTCCATCCCTTACTCTCTGTCGTGGTCCCCCTGGCCCCCCTTGACTCACAGGGTTTTACACTGGCTTTTAACCTTCTTTTTTTCCCCCCATTTTCGGCGGACTAATCTTGGAGAGGTATTTTTAAAATTTTCCCTTTTTTTTTACAGCCCCAGGAGGATGCATTTCCCGCCCAACCCTGTCCTTTTGTTCGGCCCTTCTGTGATTTTTGGCCCAAGAATTCCAGAAAATTGGGAAGGGGGAAAGTTCCCCCCTTTTAAGCGAAATGGGTTTCCTTTGAATTTAACACCCTCCAGATGTTCTAATTTATTTTCCTTACTATCTTCTCCATTTTGAGGATTTTTTGTTATAATAAAAAAAAAGGCAAAAACCTTTTTTGAAGTGTTTTAATAGTAATGGCTTGTTTTTCAGTATCTATATCTATCGCCCATTTTATTAAGGGGGCCCCAAAATTTGCCTTTTTTTTCAAATTTTCTGGGGGTTTTTAAATGAAGGATTTTGCTTCCGGGGGCTGGGGGGGACAACGCACCCCGCCTCACCCCTGGTATCCGGGGTTTCCCATTTCCCGGGCAGGGGGGAAGCAGGGGCATTTTTTACCCCCTTTTTCCCCCTGTTCACCTTTCAGAAAAGCAGGTTAGGAGTTTTAAATTTTAAATGTGTGGGGGCATCCTGGGGGACAAAGATTAAAGGGGCCCAACAAGGGGAAATAGACGTTTTTCGATGAGCACGGATTTGGGGGTTATCCGGGGTTTTTTGGCAACCTCCGGGGAAAAAAAACCCCAAACCCATTTTTTTCTTTAAGTGCCATGGTTTTTGGGTTTTTGGGGCCCAGGGCTTTTGTTCCCCAGCTGGGGGGGTCCCCCCCGGTTTTGATTCCTTCGGTACTTTAGGGGGGTGGGTTATTCCTTCCCAAAATTCTTCCCATTTTTTCCAACCCTTTTCCTAAAAAGGGGGGGGGAAGCGCATTAAGGTCCCCCCACCCCAACAGCCCCCCCTTCCCCCCCCCCTCCTCCCTCCTCCCCCCCCCAAAACCTCCTTCCCTTCCTTTCCCCCCCCCCCTTCCCCCTTTCCCCAAAACTTTTTTAAAAAAAACCCTTCTCCCCTTCCCAACCCCCCCCCCCCCAACTTCCCCCCTTTTTTCCCCCTCACCCCCCCCCCCCTTTTTCCCCCCCCCCCCCCTTTTAAAAATTTTGGGCCTTTCCCCCCCCCCACCCAAACCCCCCCCCCCCCCCCGGCCCCTCCCCCCTTCCTCCCCCGGGGGGGTTTCCCCCCCCCCTTTTCCCTTTTCTCCCCAACCCACCCCCCCCTCCCCCCCCTCCCCCCCATTTCCTCCCCCTTTCCCCTTTCCCCCCCCTTTTTCAATCCCCCCCCTTTTTAACCCCCTCCCCCTCCCCTTTTCCCCACCACCCCTTCCTCCCCCCTTCCTTTTCCCTTCTCCCCTTTCCTTTCCCCCCTTTTTCCTTCCTCCTTATCCTCCTTCCCCCCTTCCTCTTCCCCCCTCCTTTCTTCCCCCTTTTCCCCCTTTTTCCCTTCCTTCCCCCTTCTCCTCCTTCTTCCCCCTTTTCCCCCTTTTCCTTCCTCTTCCTCCTCCCGCCTTTCCTTTCCCTCCTTTTCCTTTTCCCTCTTCCTCCCCCTTTTCCTCTTCCCCCTTCTCCTCCTTAATCTTCCTCCCCTTTCCCTTTTCCCCTCCCCTTCCCTTCCTCCTTCTTTTTCCTTCCTTTCCCCTCCCCCTTCCTTTCCCCCTTTTTCCCCCTTAATCTTCCTCCTCCTTCCTTTTCCCCTCCTTCTCCTCCCCCCCTTTCCCCCCTTCCCCTTCCTTTTCCTCTTTTCCTTCCCTCATCCCCCTTCCTTTTCCCTTTTCCTTTCCTTTTTTCTTTCCCCCTTCCTCCTTCTCTCCTTTTCCTCTTCCCTCCTCCTTCCTTTTCCCTCCTCCTCCTTCCTTTTTCCCCCTGCCTCCTTCCTTTCCCCCTCCCCTTTTCCTTTTCCCTTTCCTCCTCCTTCCACTACCCTTATCACTAAACCCTTCCAGTGGGAAATTCCTTCAACGGGGAAGTATTTTTTTGGGAAAAAATATATCGTTTTTTTAATAATAAAATATTTAAATTAAGGGGAAGCACTAAAGGGTTTACAAAATTATTTTTAGTCATTATACCCGACGGTAAGAAGGGTAGGACAGGGCCGACACATATCTTGAAGTAAAACACCAAAAATCCCGGACCCCATTTTCTTGAATTAAAAACCCCAAAAATGCCGACACATTTCTTGAATGAACACCAAACATGCGAAAATATCTTAAATAAAACCCCAAAAATTTCCGAACATATCTTGAAGTAAACCCCCAAACATCCCCGACACATATCTTAAAAGTGAACCCCAAAAAATTGCCGACACATATTTTGAAGTGAACCCCAAACATGCCGACATATCTTAAAGTGAACCCCCAAACATGCCGAAAACATATTTAAAGTAAACCCCAAAACATGCCGACCATATCTTAAAAGTGAACACCCAAACATGCCGACCCCCTATCTTGAATTGAACCCCAAACCCTTGGCCGACACATATTTGAAGTGAACACCAACATGCCGAAAATATCTTAAAGGAAACACCAAACATCCCGGGACAAATATTTTAAAGGGTTGAAAAACCAAACATGCCGACACATTTCTTAAAGTGAACCCCCAAACCATGCCGAAAATATCTTGAATTTAACCCCAAAACTTTGCCGAACATATTTAAAAGGTGAACCCCAAAAACAGGCCGAACATATTTTGAATTTGAACCCCAAACATGCCGCCCCTTATTTTTGAAGTGAACCCCAAAAACCATGCCGCACGAAATCTTGAAGTAAACACCAAACTTTGCCAAACCATACCCTTAAAGTGAACCCCCAAACATCCCGACACTTTATCTTGAGTGAACCCCAAAAACTTTGCCGACAAACATCTTGAAAGTGAACACCAAACATTCCCGCCCACGTTTTCTTAAAGTAAACCCCAAAACATGGCCCGACACATTATCTTGAAGTGAACCCCAAAAACATGCCGACAATATTTTAAAAGGGGGGGAAAAACCAAACATGCCGACACATATTTTGGGAAGTGAACCCCCAAAACCTCCCGACCAATATCTTGAAGTAAAACCCCAAAAAACATGCCGACACATATTTTGAAGTGAACACCAAACTTTCCCGAAAATTATCTTGAAGTGAACACCAAACATGCCGACAGGGTATCTTGAAGTAAACCCCAAAAACATCCCGGGACACCATCTTAAAGTGAACCCCAAAACCCTGGGGGCACGTTTTCTTGAAGTTGGAAACCCAAACTTTCCCGAAACTTTATCTTAAAGTGAACCCCAAAAACCAGGGCCGACACATATCTTAAAAGTGAACCCCAAACTGCCGAAACCATATCTTGAAGTGAAACCCCAAAAACATCCCGAAAACATATCTTAAAAGTAAACCCCAAAAACGGGCCCGACCATATCTTAAAAGGTGAACACCAAACATGCCGGACACATATTTTTTGAAGTGAAATCCAACAAAATCCTGCCACAATTCTTAAAGTAAACCCAAAAAACATGCCGACACTATTTTGGGAAGTGAAACCAAAACATCCCGGGACACATTCTTAAATTTTGAAAAACCAAAACATGGGGGGACCCATATCTTAAAGTGAACCCCAAACCCATGCCGACCATATCTTGAAGGGGGAACACCCAAAACATGCCGACACATATCTTGTTTTTGAACACCAAAACAATGCCCGACAACATATCTTGAAGTGAACCCCCAAAAAACCATGCCGCCCAAAAATCTTGGTTGCCCCCCCCCTCCCCCCCCCACAACACCCCCCCTTTGAAAAAACCCGACCCCAATCTTAAAGGAACCCCCCAAACCCCATGCCCCCCCCACCCCCATTCTTGAAGTGAACACCAAACAGGGCCCGACACACATCTTGAAGTGAACCCCAAACATCCCGGGAAAAACATATCTTAAAGGGTGAATCCCCAAAAACATGCCCGACAAAAATATCTTGAAGTGAACCCCAAAACTTTCCCGACACATATCTTAAAGGGTAAATCCCCAAAACCATGCCGACAAATTTTTGAAGGGGAACACCCAACTTGCCGACAATATCTTAAAATGAACCCCAAAACTTTCCCGACAAAATATTTGAAGTGAACCCAAACATGCCGACACACATTTTTGAAGTGAACACCAAAACATGCCGACACCCCTCTTAAAGGGGAAACCCCAAAACTTTGGAAAAATATCTTGAAGGAAACCCCCAAACCTCCCGGACACTTTATCTTAAAGGGTGAACCCCAAACATGCCGAAACATTTAAAAGTGAACACCAAAAAGCCGACACACATTTTTAAAAGTAAAACCCCCCAAACATGCCGCAACATCTTGAAGGGGGGGGGGGGGGGAACCCAAAAACATCCCCGCCCCACACCCTTGAATTTGGAACCCCAAAAATTTGCCGGCCCCCACCCTTGAAGTGAACCCCAAAAACATGCGAACATATTTTGAAGTAAACCCCCCAAACATGCCCGCCACATATCTTGAAGGGGAAACACAAACATCCCGCCACACATTTTTGAAGGGGCCCACAACATCCCGACACATATTTTTGGTTTTGGAAACCCAAAAAATGCCGACACACTTTTCTTAAAAGTGAAAAACCAAAACCCATGCCGACACACATCTTAAAAGTAAAAACCCCCAAAACATCCCGAAACAAATTTCCTTTGAAGTAAACACCAAACATCCCGACACAATCTTGAAGTAAAAACACCAAAAACATCCCCGACACAAAATTTTAAAAAGTGAACACCAAACAATGCCAAACCCCCACACCCTTTTAAAAAGAAAAACCCCAAAATGCCGACAATTTTTGAAAGTGAACACCAAACATGCCGACACACATTTTTTGAAGTGAACCCCAAAACATGCCGCCCAAAATCTCGAAGGGGAACCCCCAAACATCCCAAAAACACATCTAAAAGTGAAACCAAACTTTCCAAAACATATCTTAAAGGGTAAACCCCAAACATCCCGGACCCATATTTTAAAGTGAACCCCAAAAACATCCCGACAACATATCTTGAAGTGAACACCAAACATGCCGACACATATCTTGAAGTGAACACCAAACATGCCGACACATATCTTGAAGTGAACACCAAACATGCCGACACATATCTTGAAGTGAACACCAAACATGCCGACACATATCTTGAAGTGAACCCCCAAAAACTTGCCGACACACATCTTGAAGGTGAACCCCAAAAACATGCCGAACACATCTTAAAGGGGAACACCAAAAACATGCCGCACATTTTTTGAAGTGAACACCAAACATGCCGACACACATTTTGAAGTGAACCCCCAAAAAATGCCAAACCTATTCTTGAAGTAAACCCCACCAAACATCCCGACACACATCTTAAAAGTGAACCCCCCCAAAATGCCGAACCATATTTTGAAGTAAAACCACCAACTTTGCCGACAATATCTTAAAGTGAACCCCAAAACTTTGGCCGAAAAACATCTTGAAGTGAACCCCCAAAAGGGCCTTTCACTTTATTTTTGAGGGGAAAAACCAAAAAAGCCGACACTTATTTTGAAGGGGAACCCCCAAAACCTCCCGGGAACATATCTTGAAGTGAACCCCAAAAAAATGCCGACCCCCTCTTGAAGTGAACCCCAAAACTTTCCCGAAAAATATCTTGAAGTGAAACCAAACAGGGCCGAAAAATTCTTGAAGTAAACCCCAAAACATCCCGGAACTTATTTTGGGAAGTAAACACCCAAACATGCGGACCCCATTTCTTGAAGTGAACACCCAAACATGCCGAAAATATCTTGAAGGGGGAACCCCCAAACACCCGCCCACATATCTTAAAAGTGAACCCAACATCCCCCGAAATATCTTGAAGTGAACCCCCAAAAACATCCGACACATATCTTGAAGTAAAACCCCAAAAACAGGGACACATTCTTAAAGTGAACCCCCCAAAACACCCGACACACTTTTTAAAAATTTGAACCCCCAAACTTTCCCGGGACAAAAACATCTTGAATTGAACCCCCAAACATCCCGGACAAAATCTTGAAGTAAACCCCCCAAACATGCCGACACATTCTTAAAGGGGAAACACCAAACATGCCGCCCACATCTTGAATGAACACCAAACATGCCGCCCCACAATTTAAAGTGAACCCAAAAAAATGCCGACCATATCTTGAAGTAAAACACCAAACATCCCCGACCCCTTTTTTTGAACGTGAACACCAAACAAGCCGACACTATCTTAAAATTGTAAAAAAAAAATTCCGACAAACCCCTTAAAAGTAAAACCCCAAAACATGCCGACACAAAATTTTTGAAGTGAACCCCCAAACATGGGGCCACATATTTTTGGAAGTAAAAACCCCAAACATGCCAAAAACATTTGGGAAAGTGAACACCAAACATGCCGCCTATCGGGGAAGTGAACCCCAAAACATCCGACCCACAATTTGAAGTAAAAACCCACCAAAATGCCGAAACAAAATTTGAAGTAAACCCCAAAAATTCCCGACAAATCTTGAAGTGAACACCAAAACCCGACAACATCTCGAAGTGAACCCCAACGGGGTTTTCATTTGGGAAACACTTATTCAAGATTTTCGGCCCCTGGCATCTTTTTTCACTTTTAAACACTTGTCAAGAAGTAATAAAGATGCCAACACTGAACTTCTTCGGGGGAAGATGTTCTGAGTCCTTTTATTGATGTCCTTTTCTTTTAAGTGTATGTTTTTTTCCACGGGGTTTGGGTTTTAACGGCCCACGGAGTGCTGTACAGTGTACAGTCCCCACGGAGTGATGTACAGTGTACAGTACCACCCCAGTGATGTACAGGTACAGTACCAGAGTGATTTTCGTAAAATTTAAAAACCCCCCCGGTTTTTGTTTGTCATTTTTACAGAACCACGCAGTATTTTTAAATTTGTACATTTCCCCACGCAGGGAGTACAGGGGTTACAGTCCACGCAGTGATGTACATTTGTACAGTACCAGGGAGTGCTGTACATGTAAAGTCCCAGGGTTTGTGATTTTTCCCGTGTACATTTAAAGGGAGTCTGTACAGTGTACAGTCCCCAAGGGGGTGATGTACAGTGTACAGTACCACGGGATTTTTTTGTCAGTGTACAGTCCCGGGGGAAATTGATGTACAGTGTACAGTACCCGGGGGTGATGTAAGGTGTCCCGGGGTACAGGAAAGTGGTTGTCAGTGTCCATTTCCAGGGTGATGTACAGTTACAGTATCCACGGGGGTGAGGGTAAAAGGTACAGTCCCACCCCGTAAATTTTTTACAGTGTACGTACCACGGAGGATTTTAACAGTGTACAGTACCACGGGAAAAGGTGGAATGTAAAAGTTTTACAGTCCCACGGGGGTTGATGTACAGTTTTTCATTTCCAAGGGGAGTGATGTAAGTGTAAAGTCCCAGGGGAGGGATGTTCCAGTGTACATTTTCCCACGGAGTTGATGTACATTTGTCCCGTACCACGCAGTGTTGTACGTGTACGGTACCACGGATTTTGGATGTACAGTGTACAGTACCAGGGGTTTTGATTGTCCAGTGTACATTTTCCACGGGGGGTTTGATGTCGGGGACAGTCCCAGGGATTTGGATTTTACATTTGTTACGTACCAGGGGGAGTAAAATTTTTCCCGGAAACCGCAGGTTTTGTACAGTTTTAAAAGGTACCACGCGTAAATGTACAGTTTTCAGTCCCACGCAGGTTTTAAAATTTGTACAGTACCACGGAAGGGGATGTACATTTCCCAGCGTGATGTACAGTTTTCGAAAACCACGCATTGTGTTTACAGGGTACAGTACCCGGATTTGTTTGTACGTACCCGCAGTGTGTTACAGGAACGGGTACCACGCAGTGATGTACCGTGTAAAAGTCCCAAACGGAGGTGTACGACCAAGCAATGATGTACAGTGTACAGAAACCACGCAGTGATTTTACAGTTACGTACCACGGAGTAATGTAAGTAAAACCGCAGTGATGTACAGTGTACTTTTACCACGCAGTGGATTTTCTGAAAGTACGGGGTTAAGGAAAGGGGGATGTACCTTTTAACCCGCAGTGGGGTACGTGTCAGTACCCGCAGTGTTGTTACAGTGTCCCGCCCACGCGTTAGTGATGAAACAGTGTACAGTACCACGGAGTGATGTCGTACCCCCGCAGTGATGTACAGGTACGTCCCCACCCCATTTTTAATTTAATTTTTACAGTGTACAGTCCCCGCAGTGATGTACAGTGAAAAGTCCATTTAAAACCTTTCATAGTGTTAGGGGTTACAACCCGGGAAAACTGGAGTCCCAGTTTCCCAAAGGCAAATTCAGCACCCCCAGTGTTGTTGTTTAAAAACCCGGGAAATGGTTTTACGTTTCCCGGCCCCACTAGCCCCCACCAGTGTTGGTTTTTTAAAACCCCTGGAACGGGGTGTATAGATACCAGGGGCAACATCAGCCACACCAATTTTTGGGTTTTATTAAAACCCCGGGAAACTGGTGTCAGAAAACCAGGAAAACCTCACCCCACCCCCAATGTTTGTTTTTCAACCCGGAAACCCTTGGTGTAAAGACAAAAGGAAACATCGCCCCCACCAGGTTTGGTGTTGAACCCTGGAAATGGTGTAAGCCCCCGGCAAACACTCCCCCTCCTCAGTTTTTTGGGTTTTTGGCCACCCGGGAAAAATGGTTTTACGACACCAGGAAAACCAGCCCCCACCGTTTTGGGGTTTTGGGAAAAAACCGGGGAACTGGTGTGCAGAAAACCAGGCAACACTCAGCCACACCAGTGTTGGTGTTGCAACCCTGGAACTGGTGTACAGACACCAGGCAACACTCAGCCACACCAGTGTTGGTGTTGCAACCCTGGAACTGGTGTACAGACACCAGGCAACACTCAGCCACACCAGTGTTGGTGTTGCAACCCTGGAACTGGTGTGCAGACACCAGGCAACACTCAGCCACACCAGTGTTGGTGTTGCAACCCTGGAAGTGGTGTACAGACACCAGGCAACACTCAGCCACACCAGTGATAACACCTTCGTCAAACTGGTTGCTAACTCAAACGTTGCACGTTATCTCCGAGGTAGACACAACTGAACCTTGTTAGTGTCAACAAGAGTAAGGTGAGAGATGCAGGAGGCGGAGTGGCAGTTTTGTCCTGGTTGACCGGATGGCTAGTTGGTTTACCACTGACAGGTTAATTGGTTGGCTGGGTGAGTGGTTGACTACCTGATTAGGATAAGTAACTGGCTCTCTACCTAGCTGGGTGGGTGGTTCTCTAAGTGGCTATAACTGCGTAGATTTGAATGTGATGGTGGTAGGAGGGCTGCTTATGGTGGGTTAGTGCATACCTGTGTCTTTAGATAGGACTATATTACTCTCACTGCGTATTTCTACATGCGCTTGTGCTGTGTACTTCAAGATGGAACTGACCGTGAATGAGATTACAAAGTAACACAGCGTGACTTTGTAAATGGTGCAAGTCGGACCGAAACGTCGTCGTAACCTCCTCTCTCCTATGTGCGGGTTATTTGTGTATTGTTCCAGTCACGGTATTGTGTCTTATTGTTCTTTGTGTCAGTAAAACTGGTCTGTAGTTCAGTGCTTCCTGTCTGTCTCCTTTCTTAAATATAGGGATTACGAATTCGATGTCTTCCACTTCTCTGGCAACTCTCCCGTATTAAGTGACTTACTGTAGATTTCAGTCGTCCAGGCAGTGTGTCTGCTCCCTCTAGCACACGCCATGGTTGCACCTTGTGTGTGTGGGGGGGGGTGTAGGTGGGTGGGTGTTCGTAGTGGGTGTGAGAGACGGGTGAGGGTAGTGGGTGTGAGGGACGGGTGTGGGTGTGAGGGACGGGTGTGGGTGTGAGAGACGGGTGTGGGTGTGAGGGACGGGTGTGGGTGTGAGGGACGGGTGTGGGTGTGAGGGACGGGTGTGGGTGTGAGGGACGGGTGTGGGTGTGAGGGACGGGTGTGGGTGTGAGGGACGGGTGTGGGTGTGAGGGACGGGTGTGGGCGGCTGGTTGGTCCTGTTAGGTGAGAAACTTGGTCTCCTCCACCACTTCAATAACTACAATGTTTAATATCTTCACCAACCAAACTTCTTTCCTCACACCAAACCAAATCTCCCGTTTCCTACTGGTTACTTCTTCTCACGAGATTAATAATAATAGTAATAATAATAATAATAATAATAATAATAATAATAATAATAATAATATTAATAATAATAATAATAATAATAATAATAATAATAATAATAAGAAGAAGAAGAAGAAGAAGAAGAATGTCTTGAATTTAATTGTTTCATTATTATCTTCACTAGATACATGACTGAGTCAGTACATGCAGGGGAAGCTCTCTGTGCATTCTCCAGATGTGCCATTTCGCCTGCCTTAGCACAGGCTGTGAGTATACGGTAATATTCCAGCTCGTAGAGAGAGAGAACAAGTGACTTAACGAGTACTATCACTGGCTTGGCTTCCATTGTTTTGAAGGTTCTTGTTATCCTTGTATTTTTTCCTGGCGGGTGTGAATCCTTAAATGTGAGATCTTTTGACATTATCACTCCTAGATCCCTCACACTTCTCTTCTGCTCTGTTGAGTGGCTGGAGTTGGTTTTATAGCCTCACTTAGCTCACATATTGAGGTCCGTGGTTCGATCCCCGGTACGGGTGGAAACATTAAAACGTGTTTCCTTAAGACACCTGCTGTCCATGTTCACGTAGCAGTAAAATGGGTATCTGGGTGTTAGTCGCCTGGCGTGGGTCGCATCTTGGGGACAAAATTGACCTAATTTGCTCGAAATGTTCTGCATAACAAGGGGATTTGCATATAATGTGTCACTGACGTCAGCTATGGTCTGTATAAGTTGTATCATGTGCTTGTAGAAATAAAGATTATTATTATTATTATCTTTAGGTTTTAATTCTTAAGTCTCTCCATAGTGGACCTCAGTGAACATAATATTGTTTTGTGGGATGGGGAGTAAGATATGGGTGGGATTGAGGAAGGTAAACAAGATATGGATGGGATTGAGGAAGGTAAGCAAGATATGGGTGGGATTGAGGAAGGTAAACAAGATATGGGTGGGATTGAGGAAGGTAAACAAGATATGGTGGGATTGAGGAAGGTAAAACAAGATATGGGTGGGATTGAGGAGGAAAACAAGATATGGGTGGGTTTTGAGGAAGGTTAAACAGGATAAGGGGGATTAAGATTTGGGGGGGGACGAAGGGTTAGACGAAGGGGAGGGGGGTTCCCGGTGGGGGGAGGATGGGGTACGGTGGGAGGGGATATGGGAGGGGGGTACCGGTGATGGAGGGATGCGGGAGGGGGGTACGTGGGTTTAGGCATGTATGGGGGTGGATCGGTGGGAGGGGGGGTTACGGTGGCGAGGGAGGATGGGGGAGCGGGGCGTACGGTGAGGGAGGCTGGGGGAGGGGGGTGGGTCGGTGGGAGAAGAGGACTGGGGAAGGGGGGTACGGTGGAAGGGGGATTGGGGAATGTGTAGAGGGTCGGTTGAGGGATATGGATGGGGGTGTAGAGGGGTACGATGGTGAGGTGATGGATTGAGGGTTTTACGGTGAGGAGGATGGGGGATGGTGGGTGTACGGTGGGAGGGGAGGATGGGGGATGAGGAGGTACGGTGGGAGGGAGGTATGGGGGAGGGGGGTACGGTGGGAGGGAGGATGGGGGGATGGGGGTACGGTGGGAGGGGGGTACGTTGGGAGGGAGATGGGGGAGGGGGTACAGTGGGAGGAGGATGGGAGGAACGGGGAGTAGAGTGGGGGGGAGGATGGGGAGGGGGGGGTACGGTGGGAGGGAGGATGGGGGAGGAGGGTACGGTGGGAGGGAGGATGGGGGGAGGGGGGTACGGTGGGAGGGGGGATGGGGGAGGGGGGTACGGTGGGAGGGAGGATGGGGGAGGGGGGGGGGTACGGTGGGAGGGAGGAAGGGGGAGGGGGGTACGGTTGGGAGGATGGGGGAGGGGACGGGGGGGGTACGGTAGGAGGGAGGATGGGGGGAGGGAGGTACGGTGGGAGGGAAGGATGGGGGAGGGGGGGGTACGGTGGGAGGGAGGATGGGGGAGGGGGGTACGGTGGGAGGGAGGATGGGGGAGGGGGGTACGGTGGGAGGGAGGATGGGGGAGGGGGGTACGGTGGGAGGGAGGATGGGGGAGGGGGGTACGGTGGGAGGGAGGATGGGGGTAGGGGGGTACGGTGGGGAGGGAGGATGGGGGAGGGGGGGGGTACGGTGGGAGGGAGGATGGGGGAGGGGGGGTACGGTGGGAGGGAGGATGGGGGAGGGGGGTACGGTGGGAAGGGAGGATGGGGGAGGGGGGTACGGTGGGAGGGACGGGGGAGGGGGGTACGGTGGGAGGGGGAAGGGAGGGATGGAGGGAGGGGGGGGTACGGTGGGAGGGAGGATGGGGAGGGGGGGTACGGTGGGAGGGAGGATGGGGGAGGGGGGTACGGTGGGAGGGAGGGATGGGGGGAGGGGGAGGGTACAGTGGGAGGGAGGATGGGGGAGGGGGGTACGCTGGGAGGGAGGATGGGGGAGGGGGGTACGGTGGGAGGGAGGATGGGGGGGAGGGGGGGTACGGATGGGGAGGGGGGTACGGTGGGAGGGAGGATGGGGGAGGGGGGTACGGTGGGAGGAGGATGGGGAGGGGGGTACGGTGGGAGGGAGGATGGAGGGGGGAGGGGGGGTAGGACGGGTGGGAGGGAGGATGGAGGGACGGGGGGGTACGGTGGGAGGGGGATACGGTGGGAGGGAGGATGGGGGAGGGGGGTACGGTGGGAGGGGAGGATGGGGGAGGGGGGGGGGTACGGTGGGAGGGAGGATGGGGGAGGGGGGTACGGTGGGAGGGAGGATGGGGGAGGGGGGTACGGTGGGGTGGGGGGTACGGTGGGAGGGGAGGATGGGTGTGGGAGGGGTGGGGGTAGGCGGTAGGTGGGTGGGGGGGGGGTGGTACGGTGGGAGGGAGGATGGGGGAGGGGGGTACGGTGGGAGGGAGGATGGGGGAGGGGGGTTACGGTGGGAGGGAGGATTGGGGGAGTGGGGGGGTACGGTGGGAGGGGGGGGGGGGTACGGTGGGAGGGAGGATGGGGGGGAGGGGGGGGGTACGGTGGGAGGGAGGATGGGGGGGGGTACGGGGGGGGTACGGTGGGAGGGAGGATGGGGGAGGTGGGTACGGTGGGAGGGAGGATGGGGGGAGGGGGGGGGGTACGGTGGGAGGGAGGATGGGGAGGGGGGGGGTACGGTGGGAGGGAGGGACTGGGGGGGGGAGGGGGGTACGGTGTGGGAGGGAGGATGGGGGGAGGGGGGTTACGGTGGGAGGGGGGAGGACGGGGGAGGAGGGGGGGGGGGTGGACGGTGGGAGGGGGACGGTGGGAGGGGAGGGTACGGTGGGGAGGGTGGATGGGGGAGGAGTGGGGGGGTACGGTGGGAGGGAGGATGGGGGAGGGGGGTACGGTGGGAGGGGGGTACGGTGGGAGGGAGGATGGGGGGGTAAATTTAGTGCTGGAAGGTTTACCTTAGGTTCCGTTTAACAAGAGTGTACACATAGAGTAGGCACGAGTGTACACAAAAGGCAGGTGTACATACACTTTTAAGTTCTTCCCACACGTATATACACACACACACACACACACACACACACACACACACACACACACACACACACACACACACACACACACACACATACACACACACACACACACACACACACACACACACACACACACACACACACACACACACACACACACACACACACATGTATTCACCGCCGTCCACTTAACACGTCAAATTCGGTTATGTATATTCAGACGTATATTCCTTCGTTTCAGTGGTAGCATAGCGCTACACAGTGCTAGCACCATGTTACACCGAGTGTAACAACGATTACTACACACACACACACAATGTAACACTCGTCTGGGTAGCTAATATATCCACTGCTACCACTACACAATCACAATCACCACAAATATTAATAACACAATCTTATCTGTAAATTAATACTCCTTTCTCCTTATTTTCACTTATTTCACATACACTTTTTCCGTTTATATATATATATATATATATATATATATATATATATATATATATATATATATATATATATATTATATATATATATATATATATATATATATATATATATATATATATATAATTGCGCGGGATGGTGCAACTGACTGATGGTAGTGAATATGACAGAGTTGCTTCAGTGGTTCACTATCCACACTCACTTGACACTCACACACACACACACACACCTGCTGCCAGGTCCGTGGCTTCAGACCTACTGGCGAGGTTCTCACCCGGGTCTTGTGAAGCTGCCGTGTGCTACACGGAGTCGCTTGGTACCATCTGCAGTGGTTTTCCCTTCCCTGGCCACAAGTGCGTGGTTTTCATTCGATGTTTTGGCTGACATATGCTGCGTGGAGGCCACCGAAGGAAAACAAGTGAGTGTGTGTACCACCAAGCGAAAATGTGGGTTGTTTAAACTAGTTAGTTACCACTGCTTCACATATATTTTTACTCGCATATGTGTAAAAATACCTTCCTCTAAAAATATGTGTGTAAGCACATGATAGACTGATAATATCATCTTTACTTATCCACTGCTTTTGCAGTCCTTACATTAGTCACCTCTGTATTTGTCTGAGGGACTGATTACCTCAAACTCCTCCTGTTCTTCACCGGTCTCCTTTGTATGGACTGATGAAGCCACTGTGTGGCGAAACGTTTCCTCATTAAAGATACCCAAGTGTTGCACATGTTTCTAATTGATCAACTTGTCGGATCTCTGAACCATTCATCTACATTCGACTGAAGAAGCCTACTGTGTAGGCGAAACGTTTCGAATAAAGATACCTAACTGATGTTCATGTGTCTTATGTACATGTCGGTATTGTGTAATATTTTGTACATACATAACTTTGTATCACAACGTAGATAAATGGTATAAAATACCGAAACGCTGGAAAAAAAACACAAATGCTGCGATCCTTTACTGACTACGCTTCGCCCACACAGTAGGCTTTATCACGTCACAAACTGTTAGGCAAAAGGACACAAGCTTGACAAAGCTCCTGGAGAGCGAAACGTTTCCACAATAAACGTATCATTAGTTGCACCTGCGTTCTTTTTACCTAATAGTTTGTGACTTGATTTCGTCCACTATGTGGGCGAAACGTTGTCAATAAAGGATCGCATTATACTGCAATTGTGTTTATTTTTCATTATGTATCACAACACTGGTACTCACCAACACAGCGTTGCTACACAAAACTGTCCACCACAACACTGGTACACCACAGTGAGGTCTTACTGTCCACCACAACACTGGTACACCATAGTGAGGTCTTACTGTCCACCACAACACTGGTACACCACAGTGAGGTCTTACTGTGTTACTGTCCACCACAACACTGGTACACCACAGTGAGGTCTTACTGTCCACCACAACACTGGTACACCACAGTGAGGTCTTACTGTCCACCACAACACTGGTACACCACAGTGAGGTCTTACTGTCCACCACAACACTGGTACACCACAGTGAGGTCTTACTGTGTTACTGTCCACCACAACACTGGTACACCACAGTGAGGTCTTACTGTCCACCACAACACTGGTACACCACAGTGAGGTCTTACTGTGTTACTGTCCACCACAACACTGGTACACCACAGTGAGGTCTTACTGTCCACCACAACACTGGTACACAACAGTGAGGTCTTACTGTCCACCACAACACTGGTACACCACAGTGAGGTCTTACTGTGTTACTGTCCACCACAACACTGGTACACCACAGTGAGGTCTTACTGTGTTACTGTCCACCACAACACTGGTACACCACAGTGAGGTCTTACTGTCCACCACAACACTGGTACACCACAGTGAGGTCTTACTGTCCACCACAACACTGGTGCACCACAGTGAGGTCTTACTGTGTTACTGTCCACCACAACACTGGTACACCACAGTGAGGTCTTACTGTCCACCACAACACTGGTACACCACAGTGAGGTCTTACTGTGTTACTGTCCACCACAACACTGGTACACCACAGTGAGGTCTTACTGTCCACCACAGCACTGGTACACCACAGTGAGGTCTTACTGTGTTACTGTCCACCACAACACTGGCACACCATAGTGAGGTCTTACTGTGTTACTGTCCACCACAACACTGGTACACCACAGTGAGGTCTTACTGTGTTACTGTCCACCACAACACTGGTACACCACAGTGAGGTCTTACTGTGTTACTGTCCACCACAACACTGGTACACCACAGTGAGGTCTTACTGTGTTACTGTCCACCACAACACTGGTACACCACAGTGAGGTCTTACTGTCCACCACAACACTGGTACACCACAGTGAGGTCTTACTGTGTTACTGTCCACCACAACACTGGTACACCACAGTGAGGTCTTACTGTCCACCACAACACTGGTACACCACAGTGAGGTCTTACTGTGTTACTTTCCACCACAATACTGGTACACTACAGTGAGGTCTTACTGTGTTACTGTCCACCACAACACTGGTACACCACAGTGAGGTCTTACTGCGTTACTGTCCACCACAACACTGGTACACCACAGTGAGGTCTTACTGTCTACCACAACACTGGTACACCACAGTGAGGTCTTACTGTGTTACTGTCCACCACAACACTGGTACACCACAGTGAGGTCTTACTGTGTTACTGTCCACCACAACACTGGTACACCACAGTGAGGTCTTACTGTGTTACTGTCCACCACAACACTGGTACACCACAGTGAGGTCTTACTGTCCACCACAACACTGGTACACCACAGTGAGGTCTTACTGTGTTACTGTCCACCACAACACTGGTACACCACAGTGAGGTCTTACTGTGTTACTGTCCACCATAACACTGGTACACCACAGTGAGGTCTTACTGCGTTACTGTTCACCACAACACTGGTACACCACAGTGAGGTCTTACTGTCCACCACAACACTGGTACACCACAGTGAGGTCTTACTGTCCACTACAACATTGGTACACCACAGTGAGCTCTTACTGTCCATCACAACACTGGTACACCACAGTGAGGTCTTACTGTCCACCACAACACTGGTACACCTCAGTAAGGTCTTACTGTCCACCACAACACTCGTACACCACAGTGAGGTCTTACTGTCTTACTGTCCACCACAACACTGGTACACCACAGTGAGGTCTTACTGTCCACCACAACACTGGTACACCACAGTGAGGTCTTACTGTCCATCACAACACTGGTACACCACAGTGAGGTCTTACTGTCTTACTGTCCACCACAACACTGGTACACCACAGTGAGGTCTTACTGTCTTACTGTCCACCACAACACTGGTACACCACAGTGAGGTCTTACTGTCCACCACAACACTGGTACACCACAGTGAGCTTTTACTGCCCACCACAACATTGGTACACCACAGTGAGCTCTTACTGTCCACCACAACACTGGTACACACCAGCAAGGTTTGAGGGACGGGAAATCCTGTCTCGCCATCCTACAAGAGGTCTACGATAAGGTTACTCAGATACAACAGGATAGGTGAGACTGCAGGGAAAAACTCAACACTGCGCCTCACTCTAGAATCTGGAGTGAGGAAACACGCCCCAATATTTTCATCTGTACCGGGGATCGAACCACGGACGTCATTGTGTGAGCTGAATGCGCTACCAACCAACTAATGGACACCCCAGTTGAAGAATTAGACATCTGTGCAACACTTGGGAATCTTTATTGATAAAGGAGGTGCGGAAGTTTACCACCAGGTGGCTCTCCCTCGAAATAAAGGAGCTCACCTCTCTGATGCTGAATTCAGAGTTAAGTCTCACTGCACTAAACGAGGAGATTCTGAGATCCTCTAAGTCTAAAGGAAAGTGAAATTGGAACATTGAAATGACTAAAGGAAAGGCAACGATACAGAAGATTTGCTACTGTTTATGGTGTAGCAGGAACGCGAGGGATTAAAACATGGAACAGAAACACACTCTAGGTAGACCAGGACAAGCAAGAATACTTGACCAGAGGAGTGACCACCGAAGTTCAACCCTACCACCAGCAAGGTAATAAAGGTCGAACAAAGAGAAGCAAAACCAGAGACAGAGTATAGCAAGGGTGAAGGACTGATTACCTCATCTTCTACTCAGATAAGGTAAGGTTCATCAGGAAAGAAAACAAGTGTTTCCACCGCTGGAGTTTTCGGTCATTTCTGTATTGAACTGGAAAAAAGCCACTGGTTGGCAAACGTCTTCAGATAAAGATATCTAGGTGTTACATGTGTCAAATTCTTCATATAATCGGTACTGTATACCATTACTGTATTTTAATGATACGAGAATAGCCTAAAGAAGAAGGAAGTCGCTGCACATGTCAACAGAGGAAAACTGAGTCAGTCTCAGAATCACAGCCAAACATTTTGCCAGAGGTGAACCTAAGTTGTGTAACATGTGAGGGAAAGCGAGATCCTTGCAAATATCAACACTGCATTCGGGATAATAAAGAGATCATCGTTTAGAATGACGCACGCCATATATGCCAAACATAGTCTCAGTTAACTGATGAAGAGTAGTGTGCAATATATTGGAAAGCTGCGATAGTCTTTCAACGAGAGGTGAGAAGATATGCTGGCTAATTGGGCTAGCATGAAGACAGAGAGGCTGGCTAGCATGAAGACAGAGAGGCTGGCTAGCATGAAGACAAAGAGGCTGGCTAGCATGAAGACAGAGAGGCTGGCTAGCATGAAGACAAAGAGGCTGGCTAGCATGAAGACAGAGAGGCTGGCTAGCATGAAGACAGAGAGGCTGGCTAGCATGAAGACAAAGAGGCTGGCTAGCATGAAGACAGAGAGGCTGGCTAGCATGAAGACAAAGAGGCTGGCTAGCATGAAGACAGAGAGGCTGGCTAGCATGAAGACAAAGAGGCTGGCTAGCATGAAGACAGAGAGGCTGGCTAGCATGAAGACAAAGAGGCTGGCTAGCATGAAGACAGAGAGGCTGGCTAGCATGAAGACAAAGAGGCAGGCTAACATGAACACACGGATGAAGACAAGAACGAAGGAGAAGAATCAAGGACCTGCCATGCAGAACGAAGTGAACACTAGCCATGGATGGTACCGTTGATGATGGCTGCCTTGCCATGGATGGTACCATTGGTGGTGGTTGTGAACACACACACACACACACACACACACACACACACACACACACACACACACACACACACACACACACACACACACACACACACACACATACACACACACACACACACACACACAGGAAGTATAGAGAACAAAAGGCACAATACCGTGACTGGAACAATGCACAAATAACCCTCACATAGTGGAATAAAACTTATGACACCGTTTCGGCCAAATTTGGAACTTTAATTAGTCACACACGAAGTGGAACAACCAAGACAGTGGAGTGGTGGAGGAAGGATCCACACATAGCTTGAAGAAGAAGTACGATAAGGCTCTCGAAATCAGGACACAATGAATCCAGAAGCGGCCAACGAAAAGGCAGGGCCAGGAGCTAACACTCGACTCCCTGTGTTTACAACAGTGTTTGATCACAAGGGAGGGGGAGACTACACGAAGATAAAAAATCTCCCCAAATTCAGTATATTGGCAAAGATAAATGGAAGAGATAGATAGGGGGAAGAGATGATGATAAACTATCTATCTGGAAACTCCACAAAGACAAAGAAAAAATATTCACACACAGAAAAGGGAGAAATTGCAGTGGTAAGAAGTGAGTGTGTTGTTGACTCTCAGAGTGTGTTGTTGACTCTCAGAGTGAGTTGTTGACTCTCAGAGTGTGTTGTTGACTCTCAGAGTGTGTTGTTGACTCTCAGAGTGAGTTGTTGACTCTCAGAGTGTGTTGTTGACTCTCAGAGTGTGTTGTTGACTCTCAGAGTGAGTTGTTGACTCTCAGAGTGTGTTGTTGACTCTCAGAGTGTGTTGTTGAACCTCACAGTGTGTTGTTGACTCTCAGAGTGTGTTGTTGACTCTCAGAGTGTGTTGTTGACTCTCAGAGTGTGTTGTTGACTCTCAGAGTATGTTGTTGACTCTCAGAGTGTGTTGTTGACTCTCAGAGTGTGTTGTTGAACCTCAGAGTGTGTTGTTGACTCTCAGAGTGTGTTGTTGACTCTCAGAGTGTGTTGTTGACTCTCAGAGTGTGTTGTTGGCTCTCAGAGTGTGTTGTTGACTCTCAGAGTGTGTTGTTGACTCTCAGAGTGTGTTGTTGACTCTCAGAGTGTGTTGTTGACTCTCAGAGTGTGTTGTTGACTCTCAGAGTGTGTTGTTGGCTCTCAGAGTGTGTTGTTGGCTCTCAGAGTGTGTTGTTGGCTCTCAGAGTGTGTTGTTCACTCTCAGAGTGTGTTGTTGACTCTCAGAGTGTGTTGTTGGCTCTCAGAGTGTGTTGTTGGCTCTCAGAGTGTGTTGTTGACTCTCAGAGTGTGTTGTTGACTCTCAGAGTGTGTTGTTGACTCTCAGAGTGTGTTGTTGGCTCTCAGAGTGTGTTGTTGGCTCTCAGAGTGTGTTGTTGGCTCTCAGAGTGTGTTGTTGACTCTCAGAGTGTGTTGTTCACTCTCAGAGTGTGTTGTTGACTCTCAGAGTGTGTTGTTGGCTCTCAGAGTGTGTTGTTGACTCTCAGAGTGTGTTGTTGGCTCTCAGAGTGTGTTGTTGACTCTCAGAGTGTGTTGTTGGCTCTCAGAGTGTGTTGTTGACTCTCAGAGTGTGTTGTTCACTCTCAGAGTGTGTTGTTGGCTCTCAGAGTGTGTTGTTGACTCTCAGAGTGTGTTGTTCACTCTCAGAGTGTGTTGTTGGCTCTCAGAGGGTGTTGTTGACTCTCAGAGTGTGTTGTTAACTCTCAGAGTGTGTTGTTGGCTCTCAGAGTGTGTTGTTGACTCTCAGAGTGTGTTGTTCACTCTCAGAGTGTGTTGTTGGCTCTCAGAGTGTGTTGTTGACTCTCAGAGTGTGTTGTTGACTCTCAGAGTGTGTTGTTGGCTCTCAGAGTGTGTTGTTGACTCTCAGAGTGTGTTCTTGACTCTAAGAGTGTGTTGTTGACTCTCAGAGTGTGTTGTTGGCTCTCAGAGTGTGTTGTTGACTCTCAGAGTGTGTTGTTGACTCTAAGAGTGTGTTGTTGACTCTCAGAGTGTGTTGTTGACTCTCAAAGTGTGTTGTTGACTCTCAGAGTGTGTTGTTGACTCTCAGAGTGTGTTGTTGACTCTCAGAGTGTGTTGTTGACTCTCAGAGTGTGTTGTTGACTCTCAGAGTGTGTTGTTGACTCTCAGAGTGTGTTGTTGACTCTCAGAGTGCGTTGTTGACTCTCAGAGTGTGTTGTTGGCTCTAAGAGTGTGTTGTTGGCTCTCAGAGTGTGTTGTTGAATCTCAGAGTGTGTTGTTCACTCTCAGAGTGTGTTGTTGACTCTCAGAGTGTGTTGTTGACTCTCAGAGTGTGTTGTTCACTCTCAGAGTGTGTTGACTCTCAGAGTGTGTTGTTGGCTCTCAGAGTGTGTTGTTGACTCTCAGAGTGTGTTGTTGACTCTCAGAGTGTGTTGTTGACTCTCAGAGTGTGTTGTTGACTCTCTGAGTGTGTTGTTGACTCTCAGAGTGTGTTGTTGACTCTCAGAGTGTGTTGTTGAATCTCAGAGTGTGTTGTTGACTCTCGGAGTGTGTTGTTGGCTCTCAGAATGTATTGTTGAATCTCAGAGTGTGTTGTTGACTCTCAGAGTGTGTTGTTGACTCTCAGAGTGTGTTGTTGACTCTCAGAGTGTATTGTTGACTCTCAGAGTGTGTTGTTGACTCTCAGAGTGTGTTGTTGACTCTCAGAGTGTGTTGTTGACTCTCAGAGTGTGTTGTTGACTCTCAGAGTGTGTTGTTGACTCTCAGAGTGTGTTGTTGACTCTCAGAGTGTATTGTTGACTCTCAGAGTGTGTTGTTGAATCTCAGAGTGTGTTGTTGACTCTCAGAGTGTGTTGTTGACTCTCAGGGTGTGATGTTGACTCTCAGAGTGTGTTGTTGGCTCTCAGAGTGTGTTGTTGACTCTCAGAGTGTGTTGTTGACTCTCAGAGTGTGTTGTTGACTCTCAGAGTGTGTTGTTGACTCTCAGAGTGTGTTGTTGACTCTCAGAGTGTTTTGTTGACTCTCAGAGTGTGTTGTTGACTCTCAGAGTGTGTTGTTGACTCTCAGAGTGTGATGTTGACTCTCAGAGTGTGTTGTTGACTCTCATAGTGTGTTGATGGCTCTCAGAGTGTGTTGTTGGCTCTCAGAGTGTGTTGTTGGCTCTCAGAGTGTGTTGTTGACTCTCAGAGTGTGTTGTTGACTCTCAGAGTGTGTTGTTGACTCTCAGAGTGTGATGTTGACTCTCAGAGTGTGTTGTTGACTCTCATAGTGTGTTGTTGGCTCTCAGAGTGTGTTGTTGGCTCTCAGAGTGTGTTGTTGGCTCTCAGAGTGTGTTGTTGACTCTCAGAGTGTGTTGTTGGCTCCTCAGAGTGTGTTGTTGACTCTCAGAGTGTGTTGTTGACTCTCAGAGTGTGTTGTTGACTCTCAGAGTGTGTTGTTGACTCTCAGAGTGTGTTGTTGACTCTCAGAGTGTGTTGTTGACTCTCAGAGTGTGTTGTTGGCTCTCAGAGTGTGTTGTTGGCTCTCAGAGTGTGTTGTTGGCTCTCAGAGTGTGTTGTTGGCTCTCAGAGTGTGTTGTTGACTCTCAGAGTGTGTTGTTGGCTCTCACAGTGTGTTGTTGACTCTCAGAGTGTGTTGTTGACTCTCAGAGTGTGTTGTTGACTCTCAGAGTGTGTTGTTGGCTCTCAGAGTGTGTTGTTGGCTCTCAGAGTGTGTTGTTGGCTCTCAGAGTGTGTTGTTGGCTCTCAGAGTGTGTTGTTGACTCTCAGAGTGTGTTGTTGGCTCTCAGAGTGTGTTGTTGACTCTCAGAGTGTGTTGTTGACTCTCAGAGTGTGTTGTTGGCTCTCAGAGTGTGTTGTTGGCTCTCAGAGTGTGTTGTTGACTCTCAGAGTGTGTTGTTGGCTCTCAGAGTGTGTTGTTGACTCTCAGAGTGTGTTGTTGACTCTCAGAGTGTGTTGTTGACTCTCAGAGCGTGTTGTTGGCTCTCAGAGTGTGTTGTTGACTCTCAGAGTGTGTTGTTGACTCTCATAGTGTGTTGTTGGCTCTCAGAGTGTGTTGTTGGCTCTCAGAGTGTGTTGTTGACTCTCAGAGTGTGTTGTTGGCTCTCAGAGTGTGTTGTTGACTCTCAGAGTGTGTTGTTGACTCTCAGAGTGTGTTGTTGACTCTCAGAGTGTGTTGTTGACTCAGAGTGTGTTGTTGACTCTCAGAGTGTGTTGTTGGCTCTCAGAGTGTGTTGTTGACTCTCAGAGTGTGTTGTTGACTCTCAGAGTGTGTTGTTGACTCTCAGAGTGTGTTGTTGACTTCATAATGTGTTGTTGACTCTCAGAGTGGGTTGTTGGCTCTCAGAGTGTGTTGTTGACTCTCAGAGTGTGTTGTTGACTCTCAGAGTGTGTTGTTGACTCTCAGAGTGTGTTGTTGACTCTCATAATGTGTTGTTGACTCTCAGAGTGTGTTGTTGGCTCTCAGAGTGTGTTGTTGACTCTCAGAGTGTTTTGGGTTGACTCTCAGAGTGTGTTGTTGACTCTCAGAGTGTGTTGTTGGCTCTCAGAGTGTGTTGTTGACTCTCATAGTGTGTTGTTAGCTCTCAGAGTGTGTTGTTGACTCTCAGAGTGTGTTGTTGGCTCTCAGAGTGTGTTGTTGACTCTCAGAGTGTGTTGTTGATTCTCAGAGTGTGTTGTTGGCTCTCAGAGTGTGTTGTTGACTCTCAGAGTGTGTTGTTGACTCTCAGAGTGTGTTGTTGACTCTCAGAGTGTGTTGTTGACTCTCAGAGTGTATTGTTGACTCTCAGAGTGTGTTGTTGATTCTCAGAGTGTGTTATTGGCTCTCATAGTGTGTTGTTGACTCTCAGAGTGTGTTGTTGATTCTCAGAGTGTGTTGTTGGCTCTCAGAGTGTGTTGTTGGCTCTCAGAGTGTGTTGTTGGCTCTCAGAGTGTGTTGTTGGCTCTCAGAGTGTGTTGTTGAATCTCAGAGTGTGTTGTTGACTCTCAGAGTGTGTTGTTGACTCTCAGAGTGTGTTGTTGGCTCTCAGAGTGTGTTGTTGACTCTCAGAGTGTGTTGTTGACTCTCAGAGTGTGTTGTTGACTCTCAGAGTGTGTTGTTGACTCTCAGAGTGTGTTGTTGACTCTTAGAGTGTGTTGTTGACTCTCAGAGTGTGTTGTTGACTCTCAGAGTGTGTTGTTGACTCTCAGAGTGTGTTGTTGACTCTCAGAGTGTGTTGTTGACTCTCAGAGTGTGTTGTTGGCTCTAAGAGTGTGTTGTTGACTCTCAGAGTGTGTTGTTGACTCTCAGAGTGTGTTGTTGACTCTCAGAGTGCGTTGTTGACTCTCAGAGTGTGTTGTTGGCTCTAAGAGTGTGTTGTTGGCTCTCAGAGTGTGTTGTTGAATCTCAGAGTGTGTTGTTCACTCTCAGAGTGTGTTGTTGACTCTCAGAGTGTGTTGTTCACTCTCAGAGTGTGTTGTTCACTCTCAGAGTGTGTTGACTCTCAGAGTGTGTTGTTGGCTCTCAGAGTGTGTTGTTGGCTCTCAGAGTGTGTTGTTGACTCTCAGAGTGTGTTGTTGACTCTCAGAGTATGTTGTTGGCTCTCAGAGTGTGTTGTTGACTCTCAGAGTGTGTTGTTGATTCTCAGAGTGTGTTGTTGACTCTCAGAGTGTGTTGTTGACTCTCAGAGTGTGTTGTTGACTCTCAGAGTGTGTTGTTGACTCTCAGAGTGTGTTGTTGACTCTCAGATTGTGTTGTTGAATCTCAGAGTGTGTTGTTGACTCTCAGAGTGTGTTGTTGGCTCTCAGAGTGTGTTGTTGAATCTCAGAGTGTGTTGTTGACTCTCAGAGTGTGTTGTTGACTCTCATAGTGTGTTGTTGGCTCTCAGAGTGTGTTGTTGGCTCTCAGAGTGTGTTGTTGGCTCTCAGAGTGTGTTGTTGACTCTCAGAGTGTGTTGTTGACTCTCAGAGTATGTTGTTGGCTCTCAGAGTGTGTTGTTGACTCTCAGAGTGTGTTGTTGATTCTCAGAGTGTGTTGTTGACTCTCAGAGTGTGTTGTTGGCTCTCAGAGTGTGTTGTTGACTCTCATAGTGTGTTGTTGGCTCTCAGAGTGTGTTGTTGGCTCTCAGAGTGTGTTGTTGACTCTCAGAGTGTGTTGTTGGCTCTCAGAGTGTGTTGTTGACTCTCAGAGTGTGTTGTTGACTCTCAGAGTGTGTTGTTGACTCTCAGAGTGTGTTGTTGACTCAGAGTGTGTTGTTGACTCTCAGAGTGTGTTGTTGGCTCTCAGAGTGTGTTGTTGACTCTCAGAGTGTGTTGTTGACTCTCATAGTGTGTTGTTGGCTCTCAGAGTGTGTTGTTGGCTCTCAGAGTGTGTTGTTGACTCTCAGAGTGTGTTGTTGGCTCTCAGAGTGTGTTGTTGACTCTCAGAGTGTGTTGTTGACTCTGAGAGTGTGTTGTTGACTCTCAGAGTGTGTTGTTGACTCAGAGTGTGTTGTTGACTCTCAGAGTGTGTTGTTGGCTCTCAGAGTGTGTTGTTGACTCTCAGAGTGTGTTGTTGACTCTCAGAGTGTGTTGTTGACTCTCATAATGTGTTGTTGACTCTCAGAGTGTGTTGTTGGCTCTCAGAGTGTGTTGTTGACTCTCAGAGTGTGTTGTTGACTCTCAGAGTGTGTTGTTGACTCTCAGAGTGTGTTGTTGGCTCTCAGAGTGTGTTGTTGACTCTCATAGTGTGTTGTTAGCTCTCAGAGTGTGTTGTTGACTCTCAGAGTGTGTTGTTGGCTCTCAGAGTGTGTTGTTGACTCTCAGAGTGTGTTGTTGACTCTCAGAGTGTGTTGTTGGCTCTCAGAGTGTGTTGTTGACTCTCAGAGTGTGTTGTTGACTCTCAGAGTGTGTTGTTAACCCTCAAAGTGTGTTGTTGACCCTCGAAGTGTGTTGTTGTCTCTCAGAGTGTGTTGTTAACCCTCAGAGTGTGTTGTTGACTCTCAGAGTGTGTTGTTGACTCTGAGAGTGTGTTGTTGACTCTGAGAGTGTGTTGTTGACTCTGAGAGTGTGTTGTTGACTCTGAGAGAGTGCTGTTGACTCTCAGAGTGTGTTAACCCTCAGAGTGTGTTGTTGACTCTCAGAGTGTGTTGCTAACCTTCAGTGTGTGTTGTTGACCCTCAGAGTGTGTTGTTGACTCTCAGAGTGTGTTGTTGACTCTCAGAGTGTGTTGTTGACTCTCAGAGTGTGTTGTTACTCTCAGAGTGTGTTGTTGACCCTCAGAGTGTGTTGTTGACTCTCAGAGTGTGTTGTTGACTCTCAGAATGTGTTGTTGACTCTCAGAGTGTGTTGTTGACTCTCAGAGTGTGTTGTTAACCCTCAGAGTGTGTTGTTAACCCTCAGAGTGTGTTGTTAACCCTCAGAGTGTGTTGTTAACCCTCAGAGTGTGTTGTTAACCTTCAGAGTGTGTTGTTAACCCTCAGAGTGTGTTGTTAACCCTCAGAGTGTGTTGTTAACCCTCAGAGTGTGTTGTTAACCCTCAGAGTGTGTTGTTAACCCTCAGAGTGTGTTGTTATCCCTCAGAGTGTGTTGTTAACCCTCATAGTGTGTTGTTAACCCTCAGAGTGTGTTGTTAACCTTCAGAGTGTGTTGTTAACCTTCAGAGTGTGTTGTTAACCCTCAGAGTGTGTTGTTAACCCTCAGAGTGTGTTGTTAACCCTCAGAGTGTGTTGTTAACCCTCAGAGTGTGTTGTTAACCTTCAGAGTGTGTTGTTAACCTTCAGAGTGTGTTATTAACCCTCAGAGTGTGTTGTTAACCCTCAGAGTGTGTTGTTTAACCCTCAGAGTGTGTTTTTAAAACCCTCAGAGTGTGTTGTTAACCCTCAGAGTGTGTTGTTAACCTTCAGAGTGTGTTGTTAACCTTCAGAGTGTGTTGTTAACGCTCAGAGTGTATTGTTAACCCTCAGAGTGTGTTGTTAACCCTCAGAGTGTGTTGTTAACCCTCAGAGTGTGTTGTTAACCCTCAGAGTGTATCTGCAGGAGGATGGTAAACACTGAGAGTGCGCAGACTTGTGTACTTGATCAATAAGACACATGTCTACCACTTCTACCACTTGAGTTTCTTTATTACTGAAAATTTCACCAGCACAGCAGGTATCTTCAGTCTATTACAAGAGAATATAACACTGAAGATAGTGGTATAAACCTTGGTAATAAATACCGACAAGTTGGTTTAGAAAGACACGTAAGCAAACACTATGACATATTTATTAGAAAACGTTTCGGTCCTGGGACCTTGATCACTTCTAACATACAGAGGTAGAAAGACATTATATATATAGGCGGAGAGTGAGGTGTGACGCACGTGACCTGAGGAATGTCATAAGAACATAAGAATGGAGGAACACTGTAGAAGGCCTACTGGCCCATGCGAGGCAGGTCCTTATCAAAACAACCTCTACCTATGATGAGGACGGGTAGACGATGAAATCATGTGACTCCTGTGTTGTTGGGTTGGTGGTGCTTAAGTATCATGTATGCCAATGTTTTTGAAATTTTGTAGTTTCCAGTGTTGCGTTCTATAGTGTCGGTGATGGCGATTAGTGAGGCTTCTAGGCACCGTCGGCGTCTGAGGTCTGGTTCGGTGAGAACGAGTTGTGCCTCATTCCAGTTCATCAAATGTCCCGTGGAGTCTCTGTGGAGGACACAGGCGTACCTTACATCGTCTCTGTTAGAGGCATTTCGATGCTCATTCAGGCGGACTGCAAGATCTCTGCCTGTCTCGCCTACATATTTCGTGGAACAGAACCCACAGGGGATAGTGTAGACGCCTGCTGTAGAAGTTAGAGGTGTGGGGCTGCGTTTCGTAGTGAGGTCTTTGACAGATGATGTGTTTATGGTGGAAACGTTGATGTTACTCATAGCAAGTGCCCGGCGAGTATTCGTGGCAACATCACCACATAGGAGTACTATGAACTGCTTAGGGGGCTGTTCCATGGGCGGTTTGTTGAGGATAGCTTGTGCCTTGAGTCTGCAATCTCGGATGAAGAAAGATGGGAACTGAAGACGTGTAAAGGCTTGTGTTATGTAAGTGCATTCTTCTTCTAGAAAACAAGGGCTGGAGATGCGAAGAGCTCTCAAGAAGAAGCCAATGAGGACTCCTCTCTTAGTGCGGGTGTCTTGGTGTGAATAAAAGTGTATAAGATCGTCCTTGTTGGTAGGTTTTCTATACACTTTGAAGAGAAGTTTGTCACTGTCGGGAGATCTGCACAGTAGAACGTCGAGGAAAGGAAGTTTGCCATCATTTTCGAGTTCAAGTGTAAACTTTATTGATGGTTCAACTGCATTGATCTTGTTGAGAAGGGCCTGGATATTGAGACGTCTCGGATAGAAAACCGAATGAGGCACAACTCGTTCTCACCGAACCAGACCTCAGACGCCGACGGTGCCTAGAAGCCTCACTAATCGCCATCACCGACACTATAGAACGCAACACTGGAAACTACAAAATTTCAAAAACATTGGCATACATGATACTTAAGCACCACCAACCCAACAACACAGGAGTCACATGATTTCATCGTCTACCCGTCCTCATCATAGGTAGAGGTTGTTTTGATAAGGACCTGCCTCGCATGGGCCAGTAGGCCTTCTACAGTGTTCCTCCATTCTTATGTTTTTATGACATTCCTCAGGTCACGTGCGTCACACCTCACTCTCCGCCTATATATATAATGTCTTTCTACATCTGTATGTTAGAAGTGATCAAGGTCCCAGGACCGAAACGTTTTCTAATAAATATGTCATAGTGTTTGCTTACGTGTCTTTCTAAACCAACTGAAGACAGTAGAAGAAGTAATTCTGAGGTAAAGTAAATGGACACAAGTGCAACTAATGTGACATTTATTGTGGCAACGTTTCGCTCTCCAGGAGCTTTATCAAGCTTGATAAAGCTCCTGGAGAGCGAAACGTTGCCACAATAAATGTCACATTAGTTGCACTTGTGTCCATTTACTTTACATATTGTCGGTAATTCTACCAACTTTATTATAATTCTAAGGTGGTCAGTCCCTCAGTCTATTGTAATTGTTTACCTAACAATAGGAATCCTCTTGTAGCTGCAGTCCATCGTTATTGTTAATCTAACAATAAGAGTCTGCAAAATAAAGATTACAAAATAACGACTATATATCCACCAATATTTGTGAAAGTGTCACTGTATAAACACTGGCCAGCATGGTGACCTAAATGTTTTAGACAACCGAAAAAGTTGTCAAACATTTGAGAATTTTTGTTCAGGAAACGTTACTCCAGCCAGTGGCTTCCTCAGTCCAATACACAGAAGAACGGTGGAAGATGAGGAGTTTGAGGTAATCGGTCCCTCTGCCTGGTGACTTATTCTTAGTAACTCTTACAAAGAAGCACTAACACTGTTACCATGACGACCGGTGGAGCACTAACACTGTTACCATGACGACTGGTGGAGCACTAACACTGTTACCATGACGACTGGTGGAGCACTAACACTGTTACCATAGCGACCGGTGGAGCACTAACACTGTTACCATGACGACTGGTGGAGCACTAACGCTGTTACCATGACGACTGGTGGAGCACTAACACTGTTACCATGACGACTGGTGGAGCACTAACGCTGTTACCATGACGACTGGTGGAGCACTAACACTGTTACCATGACGACTGGTGGAGCACTAACACTGTTACCATGACGACTGGTGGAGCACTAACACTGTTACCATGACAACTGGTGGAGCACTAACACTGTTACCATGACGACTGGTGGAGCACTAACACTGTTACCATGACGACTGGTGGAGCACTAACACTGTTACCATGACGACTGGTGAAGCACTAACACTGTTACCATGACGACTGGTAGAGCACTAACACTGTTACCATGACGACTGGTGGAGCACTAACACTATTACCATGACGACCGGTGGAGCACTAACACTGTTACCATGACGACTGGTGGTGCACTAACACTGTTACCATGACGACTGGTGGAGCACTAACACTGTTACCATGACGACTGGTGGAGCACTAACACTGTTACCATGACAATTGGTGGAGCACTAACACTGTTACCATGACGACTGGTGGAGCACTAGCACTGTTACCATGACGACTGGTGGAGCACTAACACTGTTACCATGACGGCTGGTGGAGCACTAACACTGTTACCATGACGACTGGTGGAGCACTAACACTGTTACCTTGACGGCTGGTGGAGCACTAACACTGTTACCATGACGACTGGTGGAACACTAACACTGTTATCATGACGACCGGTGGAACACTAACACTGTTACCATGACGACTGGTGGAGCACTAACACTTTTACCATGACGACTGGTGGAACACTAACACTGTTACCATGACGACTGGTGGAGCACTAACACTGTTACCATGACGACTGGTGGAGCACTAACACTGTTACCATGACAACTGGTGGAACACTAACACTGTTACCATGACGACTGGTGGAGCACTAACACTGTTACCATGACGACTGGTGGAGCCCTAACACTGTTACCATGAGACTGGTGGAGCACTAACACTGTTACCATAACGACTGGTGGAGCACTAACACTGTTACCACGACGACTGATGGAACACTAACTGTTACCATGACGACTGGTGGAGCACTAACACTGTTACCATGACGACTGGTGGAACACTAACACTGTTACCATGACGACTACGTTAGTTAATTTCATTATACAGGTGGGAGTAATGGCATCCATTTAATGTTGATAACGTGTGGGTGATGAATCTTGCAGGTGGGGAGGTGATAGTGAGGCGAGTAGTGGTGATGAATCTTGCAGGTGGGGAGGTGATAGTGAGGTGGGTAGTGGTGATGAATCTTGTAGGTGGGGAGGTGATAGTGAGGTGGGTAGTGGTGATGAATCTTGTAGGTGGGGAGGTGATAGTGAGGCGAGTAGTGGTGATGAATCTTGCAGGTGGGGAGGTGATAGTGAGGCGAGTAGTGGTGATGAATCTTGTAGGTGGGGAGGTGATAGTGAGGCGAGTAGTGGTGATGAATCTTGTAGGTGGGGAGGTGATAGTGAGGCGAGTAGTGGTGATGAATCTTGTAGGTGGGGAGGTGATAGTGAGGCGAGTAGTGGTGATGAATCTTGTAGGTGGGGAGGTGATAGTGAGGCGAGTAGTGGTGATGAATCTTGTAGGTGGGGAGGTGATAGTGAGGCGAGTAGTGGTGATGAATCTTGTAGGTGGGGAGGTGATAGTGAGGCGAGTAGTGGTGATGAATCTTGCAGGTGGGGAGGTGATAGTGAGGCGAGTAGTGGTGATGAATCTTGCAGGTGGGGAGGTGATAGTTAGGTGGGTAGTGGTGATGAATCTTGCAGGTGGGGAGGTGATAGTTAGGTGGGTAGTGGTGATGAATCTTGCAGGTGGGAGGTGATAGTGAGGTGGGTAGTGGTGATGAATCTTGCAGGTGGGGAGGTGAGAGTGAGGTGGGTAGTGGTGATGAATCTTGCAGGTGGGGAGGTGAGAGTGAGGTGGGTAGTGGTGATGAATCTTGCAGGTGGGGAGGTGATAGTGAGGTGGGTAGTGGTAATGAATCTTGCAGGTGGGGAGGTGATAGTTAGGTGGGTAGTGGTGATGAATCTTGCAGGTGGGGAGGTGATAGTTAGGTGGGTAGTGGTGATGAATCTTGCAGGTGGGGAGGTGATAGTGAGGTGGGTAGTGGTGATGAATCTTGCAGGTGGGGAGGTGAGAGTGAGGTGGGTAGTGGTGATGAATCTTGCAGGTGGGGAGGTGATAGTTAGGTGGGTAGTGGTGATGAATCTTGCAGGTGGGGAGGTGATAGTGAGGTGGGTAGTGGTGATGAATCTTGCAGGTGGGGAGGTGAGAGTGAGGTGGGTAGCGGTGATGAATCTTGCAGGTGGGGAGGTGAGAGTGAGGTGGGGGTCGGTGATGAATCTTGCAGGTGGGGAGGTGAGAGTGAGGTGGGTAGTGGTGATGAATCTTGCAGGTGGGGAGGTGATAGTTAGGTGGGTAGTGGTGATGAATCTTGCAGGTGGGGAGGTGAGAGTGAGGTGGGTAGTGGTGATGAATCTTGCAGGTGGGGAGGTGATAGTGAGGCGAGTAGTGGTGATGAATCTTGCAGGTGGGGAGGTGATAGTTAGGTGGGTAGTGGTGATGAATCTTGCAGGTGGGGAGGTGAGAGTGAGGTGGGTAGTGGTGATGAATCTTGCAGGTGGGGAGGTGAGAGTGAGGTGGGTAGCGGTGATGAATCTTGCAGGTGGGGAGGTGAGAGTGAGGTGGGTAGTGGTGATGAATCTTGCAGGTGGGGAGGTGATAGTTAGGTGGGTAGTGGTGATGAATCTTGCAGGTGGGGAGGTGAGAGTGAGGTGGGTAGTGGTGATGAATCTTGCAGGTGGGGAGGTGAGAGTGAGGTGGGTAGTGGTGATGAATCTTGCAGGTGGGGAGGTGAGAGTGAGGTGGGTAGTGGTGATGGTAGAGGATGGTAGATTATCCACTTCATTACGTGACTAGGATATAAATTGGTGTTCGGGGTTATGTTAAATGCGTGGGAATCTTGAAGAAGGCATTTCTGAGTGTGTAGGTGTTCAGATCTTCTTTCGTGTACTCGACACTGTTGTGAACACCCAAACTCTCTCTCCAGTTTACTGGACTGTCGTAATTCTCAAACACTGGATGTAATGTATATTAAATTTTTTTTTCTGAGGTAAGTGCTTTTGATTATTCAGTTTGTATGGGAAAACAAAGTGTACCTGGGAAAGATTTCTTAGGTGAGGTATAGAAAGGTGGGTAACCCGAGAAGATGGTATTTATGTGTATGAGGGTCGTATTGCTCTGGGTTTCTCCTGGGAGGGAGGGACCTGGTCATCATCAAACCAGGTATTTGGTGGTACCATCGAGCTGCCTTAATGACCAGGGTAAGAATCATGTCTGTGGGCCCGCTCTCAGATCGTTATAGTGTTGCAAGCTCGGCTGCTCGTGAAGAAAATCAAATTGTGTTTTATTGTATGTGAATGGTACTGGAGCAAATTCTCGGGTACCAGCTTGAAAACGGGTTGGACAGATGAGTGGAAGGAGTGGGTGGTTTTGATAAGGACTTGTTTTGTGTGTTCTTAATACCGACGTGCAACATCGGTATCTGCAGCATCTGGGTATCTTTAATTTGTAGACGTTTCGCCATCCAGTGGCTTTATCAATTCATTACTAAGATATAATGTGAAGACTGTAGAAGTATATACAAAAGACGAGGTAATCAGTCCCTCAGATACTGGTATACCAGTGGTTGTTTAACCACTGGTACCCAGCACTGGTGTGCCAGTGGTTGCTACATCAGTGAGTGGGTAATCCTGACTAAGTCCTGCGTCAGACGTTCCCTCCTGATGCAGGCACCACCAGCGCCTACACACCATGACCGTCTCTCCTCTCCTACCCAAGACCAGGTCCAAGTCCACCCCAAGAATAGGTCCAGGACCATCCCAAAGACCAGGTATTGGTCCAGTGTGGTACGGTGGTTAGAGCACTGCGTACTTTGTCCCAAGGTTCGTAGGTTCGAGTCTCTTTCGATCAGAGATTAGTGTGTCTGTGAATATTTCGCCTGCTTTGCGAATTCCAAACATCGTAAAAATCTCCCGTCGGTCGATGCATGCAGGATATGAGATGAAATATCTGACACCACATACCTGAATGCTGCCTGCTTTACAGAACTGTTGTTATTATTATTATTATTATTATTATTATTATTATTATTATTATTATTATTATTATTATTATTATTATTATTATTAATATTATTATTGTTCAAGTGAAAGGCTAAACTCAGACACGTCATTCAATATAAACAGTGACGGAGGCTCCGAAGTTCTCTTTATACAGAGCTTCATCAAGCTCTATACAGAGCGACCAGTTGCTTATCTTGACTTGGTAGAGCTTCATCAAGCTCTGTATAGAGCGACCAGTTGCTTATCTTGACTTGGTAGAGCTTCAAGCTCTTTACAGAGCGACCAGTTGCTTATCATGACTTGGTAGAGCCATAAATAGTAGTACCAGTAGCTTACATGGTGACAGTTTGTATCCTTAGCTCTTGCCCAGGATGTAAACACGAGTCGGTGGGCGAAACATTGTAAGGATGAGACTCCTGACAGAAGAAACATTACACAAATAGCCCGCACATAGAAGAGAGGAGATTACGACGACGTTTCGGTCCGACTTGGACCATTTACAAAGTCACACTAACGAAAAGGAGAGCAGGATGGGTATATATAGGCAGGTAGTAGTAGTAGTAGTAGTAGTAGTAGTAGTAGTAGTAGTAGTAGTAGTAGTAGTAGTAGTAGTGGAGGTGGAAGGTAGTAGTGAGGAGGTAGTAAGAGGAGGAGGAGCCATTTTATTGATAAAGCTCATTGTACTGTGGTAGTAGTAATATTTGTACACCTGAGCACAAACATTGAACACGTCAAGGGAACAGATTCACTAGACAGAGAACCGTAGACAAGATGAAGTCAGGACATTGACTATAATAATATATATAATTTAAAGCAGGTGATGAAAGGTCAGGTCAATTATACGAGGAAGTTATGTGACCTCGGACGAGGGAGTGATCTACACACACACACACGTAATATATATATATATATATATATATATATATTATATATATATATATATATATATATATATATATATATATATATATATATATATATAATATATATATATATATATACATATAATATATATATATTATATATATATTATATATATATATATATATATATAATATATATATATATATATTATATATATGCAAGGAATTCGCAAGAGCAGGCGAGTCTCCTTCAGCCAGAGATCAGTGTTTGTGTATATTTCGCCTGCTCTTGCGAATTCCTTGCATTGTTAATATCTCTGGTAAGGCTGATGCATGCAGGGGATGAGATGAAAAGCTGTAAGCCTTCTCCCTGAAAGCTGGCTGCCTTGGATCAAACGTGTAGCGCTAGCTACACGCCAGGGTATTGTCCAGTGTGGGTAGATTGGTAAAGCACTGCGTACCTTGTCCCAAGGTTCGTAGGTTCGAGTCTCCTTCAGCCAGAGATCAGTGTTTTATATATATATATATATATATATATATATATATATATATATATATTTTATATATATATACACGTAAACCTTCTCCCTGAAAGCTGGCTGCCTTGGATCAAAGTCTAGCGCAAACTGGACTCCAAGGTATTGGTCCAGTGTGGGTAGATTGGTAAAGCACTGCGTACCTTGTTCCAAGGTTCGTAGGTTCGAGTCTCCTTCAGCCAGAGATCAGTGTTTGTGTATATTTCGCCTGTTCTTGCGAATTCCTTGCATATATATATATAATATATATATATATATATAGAGAGAGAGAGAGAGATAGAGAGAATCTATCGCTCCTTGGAACATATTCTCAAATCAGCGGATACCAGATCAACTTTGTTTTTTGCAAAGATAAAAGTTATATTGCTTTAGTCTCATTTCCTGTCGATGCTCTTTTCTTTTTCCTTCATTGAACCGAAGAGCTGAGGAACGGACGCAAAAACTGAACTCTTCTCCAGACTGAGGGACTGACCACCTCAAATACTATTTCTCCAAGTTTGGTGGACTGATTACATAAGACTGAAGAAGCCTACTGTGTAGGTGAAATATTTTAACAATAAAGATACCTAACTGTTGTACGTGTGTGTGTCTTAATCATCAACTTCCTGTTTTGCTTTATTTCGGTTCCTCGCTGTCATAAAATTCTAGGACATTTTTCCTTCTCTAAACCCATGCTCTCTGTCTGTAGAAATCACTTTCCTCCCGTGGCTCGGTTGGTAGCGCACTCATCTCACACACTGAGGTCCGTGGTTCGATCTCCAGTACGGGTGGAAACATTACGACGTGCTTCGTTAAGACACCTGCTGTCCATGTTCACCTAGCAGTAAGTATCTGGGTGTTAACCTACTGGTGTGGGTTGCATCCTGGGGACAAAATTAACCCAAGTTGCCCGAAATGCTCTGCATAACAAGGGACTTTCTATATAGTATATTACTGATAGCAGCTATGGTCTGTGTACCTACATTGTAAATATACTGGTAGAAATAAAATTATTATTATTATTATTATTATTATTATTATGATTATTATTATCATTATTATTATTAGGGAAGTAAACATGCCTGCCTTATCTGCTTGTAAAGTGTGTCAAGGCTTTATTCTCGTAGACTGACAATAATTTCTGGCAAAGAGTTATGGTCAGTCTACGCAGTGACGGTGGTTTGTGTCAAGGGCTTATGATAGGTGTTGGAGAGTGTGGTGGTGGTTGCATGACTTGTTGAGCTGCAACCACATGTTGCAGAAGATCTCAGGATTTTATGATCTGACTTCAATCTCTCCCTGGTGAGGAAACCAAGATGTTCTACGCTCTTTCTTACGCTAATTAGATTATAGGTAAAGCTGAAGATGAGCTGAGGAAAGATCAAAGAAACGAAACTGAATTGTAGAGGAACAGAAAATGGAAGAAGAGGTGCCAGGAATGTTTGTTGATATTCTTTTTATTCATTAATTTTCACTTTCTGTTTATGCATAATATTCTTGGCTTTCTCAGGAGCTCATCGATAACATTCTTACGCACTCTGATGATTAAGACACGTGTTCAACAGTTGTGTATCTTTAATGTCGAAACGTTTCGCCTACAGAGTAGCTTCTTCAATCAGATATGGTGTATGGGGAACGTTTAAACAGTAAAGATACCTAGCTGTTGTACATGTGTCTTAATCATCAACTTGTTTGTATTTTATATCATTATAAACTCCTGCACTCTGCCTCAGACCCTCGCTCATTCAACTCAATTTTTATAGATAACTGCAAAACTATTGTTTTAGACTTTAAATATGCTATGGAGAGAGCGGCTAAACAATAACCTGGTATCGTACCAGTGCTTAAACTACTAATATACTCCACTCCATGGAGGTGTCTGAGACGACCACAGTCAAAACTACTAATATACTCCACTCCAGGGTGGTGTCTGAGACGACCACAGTCAAAACTACTAATATACTCCACTCCATGGAGGTGTCTGAGACGACCACAGTCAAAACTACTAATATACTCCACTCCATGGAGGTGTCTGAGACGACCACAGTCAAAACTACTAATATACTCCACTACAGGGAGGTGTCTGAGACGACCACAGTCAAAACTACTAATGTACTCCACTCCATAGAGGTGTCTGAGACGACCACAGTCAAAAATACTAATATACTCCACTCCGTGGAGGTGTCTGAGACGACCACAGTCAAAACTACTAATATACTCCACTACAGGGAGGTGTCTGAGACGACCACAGTCAAAACTACTAATGTACTCCACTCCATAGAGGTGTCTGAGACGACCACAGTCAAAAATACTAATATACTCCACTCCGTGGAGGTGTCTGAGACGACCACAGTCAAAACTACTAATATGCTCCACTCCAGGGAGGTGTCTGAGACGACCACAGTCAAAACTACTAATATACTCCACTACATGGAGGTGTCTGAGACGACCACAGTCAAAACTACTAATATGCACCACTCCAGGGAGGTGTCTGAGACGACCACAGTCAAAACTACTAATATACTCCACTCCATGGAGGTGTCTGAGACGACCACAGTCAAAACTACTAATATACTCCACTCCATGGAGGTGTCTGAGACGACCACAGTCAAAACTACTAATATACTCCACTACAGGGAGGTGTCTAAGACGACCACAGTCAAAACTACTTATATACTCCACTCCAGGGAGGTGTCTGAGACGACCACATTCAAAACTACTAATATACTCCACTCCAGGGAGGTGTCTGAGACGACCACAGTCAAAACTACTAATATACTCCACTCCATGGAGGTGTCTGAGACGACCACAGTCAAAACTACTAATATACTCCACTCTAGGGAGGTGTCTGAGACGACCACAGTCAAAACTACTAATATACTCCACACCAGGGAGGTGTCTTGAGACGACCACAATCAAAACTACTAATATACTCCACTCCATGGAGGTGTCTGAGACGACCACAGTCAAAACTACTAATATACTCCACTCCATTGAGGTGTCTGAGACGACCACAGTCAAAACTATTAATATACTCCACTCCATGGAGGTGTCTGAGACGACCACAGTCAAAACTACTAATACACTCCACTCCAGGGAGGTGTCTGAGATGACCACAGTCAAAATTTCTAATATACTCCACTCCAGGGAGGTGTCTGAGACGACCAGAGTCAAAACTACTAATATACTCCACTCCAGGGAGGTGTCTGAGACGACCACAGTCAAAACTACTAATATACTCCACTCCATGGAGGTGCCTGAGACGACCACAGTCAAAACTACTAATATACTCCACTCCATGGAGGTGTCTGAGACGACCACAGTCAAAACTACTAATATACTCCACTCCATGGAGGTGTCTGAGACGACCACAGTCAAAACTACTAATATACTCCACTCCAGGGAGGTGTCTGAGACGACCACAGTCAAAACTACTAATATACTCCACTCCATAGAGGTGTCTGAGACGACCACAGTCAAAACTACTAATATACTCCACTCCATGGAGGTGTCTGAGACGACCACAGTTAAAACTACTAATATACTCCACTCCATGGAGGTGTCTGAGATGACCACAGTCAAAACTACTAATATACTCCACTCCAGGGAGGTGTCTGAGACGACCACAGTCAAAACTACTAATATACTCCACTCCATGGAGGTGTCTGAGACGACCACAGTCAAAACTACTAATATGCTCCACTCCAGGGAGGTGTCTGAGACGACCACAGTCAAAACTACTAATATACTCCACTCCAGGGAGGTGTCTGAGACGACCACAGTCAAAACTACTAATATACTCCACTCCATGGAGGTGTCTGAGACGACCACAGTCAAAACTACTAATATACTCCACTACAGGGAGGTGTCTGAGACGACCACAGTCAAAACTACTAATATACTCCACTCCATGGAGGTGTCTGAGACGACCACAGTCAAAACTGCTAATATACTCCACTCCAGGGTGGTGTCTGAGACGACCACAGTCAAAACTACTAATATACTCCACTCCATGGAGGTGTCTGAGACGACCACAGTCAAAACTACTAATATACTCCACTACAGGGAGGTGTCTGAGACGACAACAGTCAAAACTACTAATATACTCCACTACAGGGAGGTGTCTGAGATGACCACAGTCAAAACTACTAATATACTCCACTCCAGGGAGGTGTCTGAGACGACCACAGTCAAAACTACTAATATACTCCACTACATGGAGGTGTCTGAGACGACCACAGTCAAAACTACTAATATGCACCACTCCAGGGAGGTGTCTGAGACGACCACAGTCAAAACTAATAATATACTCTACTCCATGGAGGTGTGTGAGACGACCACAGTCAAAACTCCTAATATACTCCACGCCATGGAGGTGTCTGAGACGACCACAGTCAAAATTACTAATATACTCCACTACAGGGAGGTGTCTGAGACGACCACAGTCAAAACTACTAATATACTCCACTACAGGGAGGTGTCTAAGACGACCACAGTCAAAACTACTTATATACTCCACTCCAGGGACGTGTCTGAGACGACCACATTCAAAACTACTAATATACTCCACTCCAGGGAGGTGTCTGAGACGACCACAGTCAAAACTACTAATATACTCCACTCCATGGAGGTGTATGAGACGACCACAGTCAAAACTACTAATATACTCCACTCCAGGGAGGTGTCTGAGACGACCACAGTCAAAACTACTAATATACTCCACACCAGGGAGGTGTCTTGAGACGACCACAGTCAAAACTGCTAATATACTCCACTCCATGGAGGTGTCTGAGACGACCACAATCAAAACTACTAATATACTCCACTCCATGGAGGTGTCTGAGACGACCACAGTCAAAACTACTAATATACTCCACTCCATTGAGGTGTCTGAGACGACCACAGTCAAAACTACTAATATACTCCACTCCATGGAGGTGTCTGAGACGACCACAGTCAAAACTACTAATACACTCCACTCCAGGGAGGTGTCTGAGACGACCACAGTCAAAACTACTAATATACTCCACTCCAGGGAGGTGTCTGAGACGACCACAGTCAAAACTACTAATATACTCCACTCCATGGAGGTGCCTGAGACGACCACAGTCAAAACTACTAATATACTCCACTCCATGGAGGTGTCTGAGACGACCACAGTCAAAACTACTAATATACTCCACTCCATGGAGGTGTCTGAGACGACCACAGTCAAAACTACTAATATACTCCACTCCAGGGAGGTGTCTGAGACGACCACAGTCAAAACTACTAATATACTCCACTCCATGGAGGTGTCTGAGACGACCACAGTCAAAACTACTAATATTCTCCACTCCATGGAGGTGTCTGAGACGACCACAGTTAAAACTACTAATATACTCCACTCCATGGAGGTGTCTGAGACGACCACAGTCAAAACTACTAATATACTCCACTCCAGGGAGGTGTCTGAGACGACCACAGTCAAAACTACTAATATACTCCACTCCATGGAGGTGTCTGAGACGACCACAGTCAAAACTACTAATATACTCCACTCCATGGAGGTGTCTGAGACGACCACAGTCAAAACTACTAATATACTCCACTCCATGGAGGTGTCTGAGACGACCACAGTCAAAACTACTAATATACTCCACTACAGGGAGGTGTCTGAGACGACCACAGTCAAAACTACTAATATACTCCACTACAGGGAGGTGTCTGAGACGACCACAGTCAAAACTACTAATATACTCCACTCCATGGAGGTGTCTGAGACGACCACAGTCAAAACTACTAATATACTCCACTCCAGGGAGGTGTCTGAGACGACCACAGTCAAAACTACTAATATACTCCACTCCATGGAGGTGTCTGAGACGACCACAGTCAAAACTACTAATATACTCCACTCCATGGAGGTGTCTGAGACGACCACAGTCAAAACTACTAATATACTCCACTCCATGGAGGTGTCTGAGACGACCACAGTCAAAACTACTAATATACTCCACTACAGGGAGGTGTCTGAGACGACCACAGTCAAAACTACTAATATACTCCACTACAGGGAGGTGTCTGAGACGACCACAGTCAAAACTACTAATATACTCCACTCCATGGAGGTGTCTGAGACGACCACAGTCAAAACTACTAATATACTCCACTACAGGGAGGTGTCTGAGACGACCACAGTCAAAACTACTAATATACTCCACTACAGGAGGTGTCTGAGACGACCACAGTCAAAACTACTAATATACTCCACTACAGGGAGGTGTCTGAGACGACCACAGTCAAAACTACTAATATACTCCACTCCATGGAGGTGTCTGAGACGACCACAGTCAAAACTACTAATATACTCCACTCCAGGGAGGTGTCTGAGACGACCACAGTCAAAACTACTAATATACTCCACTCCATGGAGGTGTCTGAGACGACCACAGTCAAAACTACTAATATACTCCACTCCATGGAGGTGTCTGAGACGACCACAGTCAAAAACTACTAATATACTCCACTCCATGGAGGTGTCTGAGACGACCACAGTCAAAACTACTAATATACTCCACTACAGGGAGGTGTCTGAGACGACCACAGTCAAAACTACTAATATACTCCACTACAGGGAGGTGTCTGAGACGACCACAGTCAAAACTACTAATATACTCCACTCCATGGAGGTGTCTGAGACGACCACAGTCAAAACTACTAATATACTCCACTACAGGGAGGTGTCTGAGACGACCACAGTCAAAACTACTAATATACTCCACTACAGGGAGGTGTCTGAGACGACCACAGTCAAAACTACTAATATACTCCACTACAGGGAGGTGTCTGAGACGACCACAGTCAAAACTACTAATATACTCCACTACAGGGAGGTGTCTGAGACGACCACAGTCAAAACTACTAATATACTCCACTACAGGGAGGTGTCTGAGACGACCACAGTCAAAACTACTAAAATACTCCACTACAGGGAGGTGTCTGAGACGACCACAGTCAAAACTACTAATATACTCCACTACAGGGAGGTGTCTGAGACGACCACAGTCAAAACTACTAATATACTCCACTACAGGGAGGTGTCTGAGACGACCACAGTCAAAACTACTAATATACTCCACTACAGGGAGGTGTCTGAGACGACCACACAACATAGCAACAGTACAACACTGCCGTTGCCCATTATGAATCACCTACAAAATAGCAAGGTATCATAAATATCCCAGTGGAAATAAGTCACTTTGTCTGACTTTTTTGGGGTTATCCTAGGTAATTCACACTTATTTTACTATGTAGAAAAAAATACCACAGTGAAGATAGGAAATAAATCCTGATCGCTTTCATGTGCTAACACACTTCTTCAGAGGGATAGCTATCCCTCTGAAGATGTGTGTTAGCACATGAAAGCGCTCAGGTTTTATTTCCTATCTTGTCTGTGGTATTTTTTCATATTTGCATTCACGTGTTACACTGTGATTTCCTCCGTGTTACTTTGCATGATAATTGTACTTAGGTGTACCTGTGCCTGTACCAAGGACATTGTGCGTTGAGAGACAAGGTCTCCCTGCCTCTCACAACTCATAACCTACGAGGGAGGTTCCTTGACGCTGGTGAGGGGCTCGTGATCTAAGGAATTGGACCTGAATGTCTTCCATTCCAGCAGACATTGTATGACCCCTACGGATTTCCCGCTTCCCCATGAATATATAATAATAATAATAATAATAATAATAATAATAATAATAATAAATCTCACAACTCATACACCACTACCACATTGTTGTGTGTGTGTGTGTGTGTGTGTACTCACCTAATTGTGGTTGCAGGGGTCGATATACAGCTCCTGGCCCCGCCTCTTCACTGACTGGGTCCTCCCTCTCCCTGCTCCATGAGCTTTATCATACCTCGTCTTAAAACTATGTATGGTTCCCGCCTCCACTACGTCACTTGCCAGACTATTTCACTTACTAACAAATCTGTGGCTGAAGAAATACTTCCTAACATCCCTTTGACTCATATGAGTCTTCAACTTCCAATTGTGATCCCTTGTTTATGTGTCCCATCTCTGGAACATCCTGTCTCTGTCCACCTTAAATTCCACGCAGTATTTTGTATGTCGTTATCATGTCTCCTCTGACCCTCCTGTCCTCTAGTGTCGTCAGACCGATTTCCCTTAACCTTTCTTCGCAGGACATTCCCCTTAGCTCTGGAATCAGCCTTGTTGCAAACCTTTTCACTTTCTTTAATTTCTTGACGTGCTTGACCCGATGTGGGTTCCAAACTGGTGCTGCATACTCCAGTATGGGCCTGACGTACATAGTGTACAGAGTCTTGAACGATTCCTTACTGAGGTATCGGAACGCTAATCTCAGGTTTGCCAGACGCCCGTATGCTGCAGCAGTTATCTGGATGATGTGTGCTTCCGGCACACATCTTGGGGTGAGCCCCAAGATCTTTTTCCTTGAGTGAGATTTGCAGTCTTTGACCGCCTAGCCTATAGTGTGTCTGCGGTCTTCTTTGCCCTTCCCCGATCTTCATGACTTTGCATTTGGCGGGGTTAAATTCTAGGAGCCAGTTTCTGGACCACGCGTCCAGCGTGTGTGTGAACGTTCGTTATTACACCTATAAATAGGGAATGAAGGCAATTTTAGAGAGAGAGGTTTATAACAGACGACACTAACATTCTTCATACCACAGACTAAAGTATTCCTCACACACGCCTGTGAGTGTGTACAACGCAGAATGGGTTCGTACCTACAAGGACCCCAATGGAAATAGGTCACTCTGTCTAGCATTTTTTGGAGGGTTATCCTAGGTAATTTACACATATGCTACTATGTATGATAATTTGTGTAACTGTATTCATGAGTAACTGTACCTAAACAAACTTACTAACCGGTATTTCTTAGCCAGAACCAGACTCACATTGTACAGAAATGGAGATACATGCCAGGAATGCCGGCAGCAAGAACACTCTACCTCTGGCATGAGCTGCCCTACCTCGCCCACACCCATACCAATCTTACCTCACCTTAACCATTAATCAAAATCTACTTCAAAATCACTTTAGGGTTACGCGATGCCTGATGTCAGTCTTTGCTGTTGTAAATATAATCTCCAATGTTTACAATAGCCTCACCGCAGCACCATGATAAAAATTCGCTAGCGCCAGAAATACAACTAGCGTGGAAGGTAACCTCTGGCATCACTCAGCTTTCCCAAGCCGAGGCACTTTTATAAGATCTATCGTTTGGAGAATACCTGGGAAATATATCTACGCTGGCAGCTTCTCAGAGGCGGGTAGGTACTAGAGCCAGGAGCAGGGGGCTGTCCAGGCTACCCCTTGGGCGATAAAACGATGGAGGAAGGGAAAACAAAATAGTAGTAGTCAGTAGAAGCAATGTTGGCGGCTAGTGTGTTAGCACCACCACTACCACCATTCTTCTCACATGATCCCCCTGCCTCACCCCGTGCCAAGAGCGTACATACCTACGGTTGTGAGCACATGTCAATACACACACACGGACCAGAAGCGTAGGCACATGTAAATAAATACATGAACTAGTAGCATACATATGTGGGCACATGTAAATAAACACATGGACCAGAAGTGCACATACCTACGACTATGGGCACATGTACACACATGCATAAAACGCACATATGTGCAACCTAGAATACATGTAAGTACTGTTCGTGATACACGTAAAGAAAGTGTCGGAGGAGACAGGGTCCTATGTGTTGCTGTTTTAGGGCAAAATGACGCTAATGAGGAGAGTAATGACCAGAGACAAGGTTGCAGGAGTTGTCAGATATGTGTTAAGTAGATAGGACCTGCAGTAAACGTAGCACCATGCACACCTGTAGAGATGCCTACAGTAAACATAGCACCATGCACACCTTCAGGGAAGCATACAGTAAACATAGCACCATGCACACCTTCAGGGAAGTATACAGTAAACATAGCACCATGCACACCTTCAGGGAAGCATACAGTAAACATAGCACCATGCACACCTTCAGGGAAGCATACAGTAAACATAGCACCATGCACACCTTCAGAGAACCCTACAGTAAACATAGCACCATGTACACCTTCAGAGAACCCTACAGTAAACATAGCACCATGCACACCTTCAGAGAACCCTACAGTAAACATAGCACCATGCACACCTTCAGGGAAGCATACAGTAAACATAGCACCATGCACACCTTCAGGGAAGCATACAGTAAACATAGCACCATGCACACCTTCAGGGAAGCATACAGTAAACATGGCACCATGCACACCTTCAGGGAAGCATACAGTAAACATTGCACCATGCACACCTTCAGGGAAGCATACAGTAAACATGGCACCATGCACACCTTCAGGGAAGCATACAGTAAACATAGCACCATGCACACCTTCAGGGAAGCATACAGTAAACATGGCACCATGCACACCTTCAGGGAAGCATACAGTAAACATAGCACCATGCACACCTTCAGAGAACCCTACAGTAAACATGGCACCAGGTACACCTTCAGAGAACCCTACAGTAAACATAGCACCATGCACACCTTCAGGGAAGCATACAGTAAACATTGCACCATGCACACCTTCAGAGAACCTTACAGTAAACATGGCACCAGGTACACTTCAGGAGAACCCTACAGTAAACATAGCACCATGCACACCTTCAGGGAAGCATACAGTAAACATGGCACCATGCACACCTTCAGAGAACCCTACAGTAAACATAGCACCATGCACACCTTCAGAGAACCCTACAGTAAACATAGCACCATGCACACCTTCAGGGAAGCATACAGTAAACATAGCACCATGCACACCTTCAGGGAAGCATACAGTGAACATGGCACCATGCACACCTTCAGAGAACCCTATTTATTTATTTATTTATTTATTATAAATTTGTGCACACATACAGAGGTACAAAAAAATACAGATAAGAGCAGTATGCCAAAGCCACTTATACTATGCATAGCATTACGGGCTGGCTTAAAATTAACTTAAGATTAATTAAGCAATGATGAAGTCAGTGATAAAACATTAATGTAAACAGATTACTATAAAGCACAAGTGAGTATTACAAAGACAGGTCATATGAAGGATTCTGTTAGGTAGTGTATTTAAAAAATAATAAAGTTAGATTGGGTTTTAGGTTTAACATTTATGTGATATAATTGTGAGAAACATTTAAGATATACAATTTATAAGGTTCAGTTATTCAGTATTTATTGGTTTTGGGTGAGTAAGTGATCTTTGAGTAGAGACTTGAATTTATAAACAGGTAGTGTTTCTTTTATATTTACAGGTAATGAATTCCAGATTTTAGGGCCTTTTATGTGCATTGAGTTTTTGCATAGTGTGAGATGAACACGAGGAACATCAAAGAGTGATCTGTGCCTTGTGTTATGGTCATGTGTTCTGTTGAGGTTGGCAAGGAGATGTTTGAGGGGAGGGTTAATATCAGAGTTAAGTGTTCTATGTATGTAATAGGTGCAGTAATAAGTATGGATGTTTTGTATGGTGAGTAGGTTTAGTGTATTGAATATTGGTGGAGTGTGCTGCCTGTAGTGAGAATTTGTTATCATTCTAACTGCAGCCTTTTGTTGGGTAATTAGTGGTCTGAGATGGTTAACTGTTGTTGAGCCCCATGCACAAATTCCATAGGTGAGATAGGGGTAAATAAGAGAGTGATATAGGGCCAGGAGGGCTGACTGTGGAACATAGTACCGTATCTTCGATAGTATGCCTACAGTCTTGAAATTTTCTTAGAAATTTGTTGTATATGTGTATGAAATTTGAGTCTATTATCAAGGTGGATTCCTAAGATTTTCCCTCTGTTAGCTTTGTGATAGGTGATCCGTTTATCATTATGTTAAGAGGGACATCTGTAGCTCTGTTACCAAACTGAATGAAGTAGGTTTTGTCAATGTTTAGTGTAAGTTTGTTAGTCCTCATCCAGGTAGATATTTTCTGTAATTCGGTATTTACAGTATTGGCTAGTGTGACTGGGCTCGGGTGAGAGAAGACGTATGTAGTGTCATCTGCAAATAGTGTGGGTTTGAGTAATTGCGAGCATTTGGAAGGTCATTTATGTATAGGAGAAAGAGAAGAGGGCCAAGGACACTTCCCTGTGGGACACCAACTGTAATTGGTTGCGCAGAAGAGTTTGCCCCATTTGCGTACACATATTGGCTTCTGTTGCTGAGGTATGACTTGAGGTAATTGAGGGAGTGCCCTCTTATACCATAGTGTGACAATTTTACGTGGAGCAAGTCATGGTCAACTGTATCAAAAGCTTTACGTAAGTCAATGAGATCCCCAGTGGGACTTCTTTTTTCTCTATTTGCAGTGTATATATGTTCTAGCATGTGTATAATAGCATCATTAGTATTTTTATTAGGCCTGAATCCAAATTGGCAGGGGTTGAGTATGTTCTGGGAGATAAGGTAGGAGTAGATTCGTTTATGAATTAGTTTTTCAAAGATTTTTGAGAGAGGGTGTAAGTTGGATATTGGCCTATAGTTATTCAACTCTGTTTGGTCTCCTCCTTTGTGGATCGGGGTGACCCTTGCTATTTTGAGTACTGTAGGGAAGGTGGAGGATTCAATGGATTTGTTTAAAGAGTGTTGCAATGATTGGGATAGCACTTGTGACACTTTTTTATATATAAAGGGTGGTAAGGTACTTAAATCTCCTGCCTTGTTTTTTTAGTGCATTGATAATAAGGGAGACTTCGTATGGGTTAGTCGGAGCTAGGAACAGTGTGTTCGGGTAGTTGCCGGTGAGGTAGTTATTTGGTGGGGTATCTGAGCTTGGGATTTTATGGGCAAGGTTTTGTCCTATAGTGGAGAAGAAATCATTGAGTCTGTTTGCTGTTTCTGTTGGTGGAGTTGGGGTTCATCTGATTTTGCTAATTTTATTTCGCTATTTCGTGATATCTTTTTTGTTCCCAGAATTTCAGATAGTGTTTTCCAGGTCTTTTTTATATCACCTCGTAGTTGGATAATCTGTTCTCATAATACAATTTTTTTGCCCTTCTTATCAGGCTGGTTAGGATTGACGAGTAACGTTTTGTTTGGTCTCTGGTTATGTGACCCATTCTGTACTGTTTTTCATATTGGTGTTTTGTATTTATGGATTTGAGAATGCTGGGTGTTAGCCAGGGACTGTTCAGTCTCTTTGCTGTCATCTGTTTAGTTTTTTTTAGGGCAGTGCTTGTTATAGAGGTATTGGGTCTTTTTTAGAAAATTATTAATACATTCGTCAATATCTGTATAGATTTCTAGCTCAGTGTGCCAATCAATGTTTGCTAATGCTGTTGCGAAGTTATTAATGGCTGCCTCATTGTGAAGTCTGAAGGTGACTTTAGTAGTGTCTTGGGGTAGTTTACCAAGAGTTGTTATGAGGAAAGTAGGGTAGTGGTCTGTGGTATTATCTGTAATTATGCCTGATTTTAAAGGGGATATGGTGTTGGTCCAGATGTGGTCAAGTAGGGAAACACTAGTCTCTGTAACTCTTGTAGGTTTTGTTACTGTTGGTAGTAACATACAGTTACTCATTGTGTTTGTGAATTCAGTAACGTGTGGGTAAACATAGCACCATGCACACCTTCAGGGAAGCATACAGTAAACATTGCACCATGCACACCTTCAGGGAAGCATACAGTAAACATGGCACCATGCACACCTTCAGGGAAGCATACAGTAAACATGGCACCATGCACACCTTCAGGGAAGCATACAGTAAACATAGCACCATGCACACCTTCAGGGAAGCATACAGTAAACATTGCACCATGTACACTTCAGGGAAGCATACAGTAAAAAATTGCACCATGCACACCTTAGGGAAGTATACAGTAAACATAGCACCATGCACACCTTAGGGAAGTATGCAGTAAACATAGCACCATGCACACCTTCAGGGAAGTTTTACAGTAAACATTGCACCATGCACCCTTCAGGGAAGCATTTCAGTAAACATTGCACCATGCACACCTTCAGGGAAGCATACAGTAACATTGCACCATGCACACCTTCAGGGAAGCATACAGTAAACATTGCACCATGCACACCTTCAGGGAAGCCCTACAGTAAAACATTGCACCATGCACACCTTCAGGGAAGCATACAGTTTAAAAATAGCACCATGCACACCTTCAGAGAAACCCTACAGTAAAATAGCACCATGCACACCTTCAGGGAAGCATACAGTAAACATAGCACCATGCACACCTTCGGGAAGTTACAGTAAACATAGCACCATGCCCCTTCAGGGAAGCATACAGTTAAACATAGCACCATGCACACCTTCAGAGAACCCTACAGTAAACATTGCACCATGCACACCCTTTAGGGAAGCATTACAGTAAACATTGCACCATGCACCACCTTCAGGGAAGCATTTCAGTAAACATAGCACCATGCACATCTTCAGGGAAGCATACAGTAAACATAGCACCATGCACACCTTCAGAGAACCCTACAGTAAACATAGCACCATGCACACCTTCAGAGAAAACCCTACAGTAAACATAGCACATGCACACCTTCAGAGAACCCTACAGTAAACATTGCACCATGCACACCTTCAGAGAACCCTACAGTAAACATTGCACCATGCACACCTTCAGAGAACCCTACAGTAAACATTGCACCATGCACACCTTCGGGGGAGCATACAGTAAACATAGCACCATGCACACCTTCAGAGAACCCTACAGTAAACATTGCACCATGCACACCTTCAGAGAACCCTACAGTAAACATTGCACCATGCACACCTTCAGGGAAGCATACAGTAAACATAGCACCATGCACACCTTCAGGGAACCCTACAGTAAACATAGCACCATGCACACCTTCAGAGAACCCTACAGTAAACAGCATCATGTACACCTTCAGAGAACCCTACAGTAAACATAGCACCATGCACACCTTCAGGGAACCCTACAGTAAACATAGCACCATGCACACCTTCAGAGAACCCTACGGTAAACATAGCACCATGCACACCTTCAGGGAAGCATACAGTAAACATAGCACCATGCACACCTTCAGGGAAGCATACAGTAAACATAGCACCATGCACACCTTCAGAGGTGTGCATGGAGACAAATGGTTTTTAATACTTGACGTGCTGTTGGAGTGTGAGCAAAGTAACATTTATGAAGGGGTTCAGGGAAACAGGCAGGCCGGACTTGAGTCCTGGAGATGGGAAGTACAGTGCCTGCACTCTGAAGGAGGGGTGTTAATGTTGCAGTTTAAAAACTGTAGTGTAAAGCACCCTTCTGGCAAGACAGTGATGGAGTGAATGATGGTGAAAGTTTTTCTTTTTCGGGCCACCCTGCCTTGGTGGGAAACGGCCGATGTACCAGATATTATCATGGCCAGAGGTACCAGGTGCTATCATGGCCAGAATTACCAGGTGTTATCATGGCCAGAGGTACCAGGTGTTATCATGGACAGAGGTACTAGGTGTTAACATGGCCAGAGGTTCCAGGTGTTATCATGACCAGAGGTACCAGATGATATCATGGCCAGAGGTACCAGGTGTTATCATGACCAGAATTACCAGATGTTATCATGGCCAGAGATACCAGGTGATATCATGGACAGAGGTACCAGGTGTTATCATGGCCAGAATTACCAGATATTATCATGGCCAGAGCTACCAGGTGTTATCATGGACAGAGGTACCAGGTGTTATCATGGACAGATTTACCAGATGGTATCATGCCCACAAGTACCAGGTGTTATCATGGCCAGATTTACCAAATATTATCATGGCCACATGTACCAGGTGTTATCATGGACAGAAGTACCAAGTGTTATCATGGACAGAGGTACCAGCTGTTATCATGGACAGAGGTACCAGGTGATATCATGGCCAGAGGTACCAGGTGTTTTCATGGCCAGATTTACCAGATGTTATCATGACCACGGGTACCAGGTGATATCATGGCCAGAGGTACCAGGTGTTATCATGGCCAGATTTACCAGATGTTATCATGGCTACGGGCACCAGGTGATATCATGGCCAGAGGTACCAGGTGTTATGGCCAGATTTACCAGATGTTATCATGGCCACGGGTACCAGGTGTTATCATGGACAGAGGTACCAGGTGTTATCATGAACAGAAGTACCAGGTGTTATCATGGCCAGGGTTGCCAGGTGTTATCATGGGCAGAGGTACCAGGTGTTATCATGGACAGAGGTACCAGGTGTAATCATGGCCGGAAGTACCAGGTGTTATCATGGCCAGAGGTACCAGGTGTTATCATGGACAGAGGTACCAGGTGTTATCATGGCTAGAGGTACCAGATGTTATCATGGCCAGATTTACCAGATGTTATCATGGCCACAGGTACCAGGTGTTATTATGGCCAAGTATCACAAGTGTAATATTCGGAGATAACAGCCACTATGAAATGTTAATTCATTTGTAAGGAAAATGAATGTCTTGTGTCATTCTGTTGTCAACACCTGATGCTCGTGGCACCTCACTGGTACAGTAAGAACAAGTTACCCTTAATTCTGTCAACAATAACTCTACCAAAGACTTTACTTGGTATACTCAACAGGCTTATTTCACTATAATGTTTACTCTTTTGTCCCCTTTTTCTTTATATGAAGGAACTGTCCACGCTCTCTGCCAATCCCTATGTACCTTTCCCTCTTTCATACAGGATATTTGATGTTGGCGATATAACGTGAAGTGGATCTTGGGAAGACCATTTCTTGGATACAGTCACGAAGGAAGTTGTGTTGCGGAGTGAATAAGCTTATGGAAGGTCCAGATATTCTCCGTGTGAAGGATCCCTTTCTACTGCAGTGTCTGACGTGATCTCCATCAACAAGAGCACTTTAAGAAGTGTGTTAAAGTTTCAAGAACTGTGACCTCGAGTCAAGGTCACATATTATCACCCTGCTTGTGCACTTCGCGATCATTTTTCCCGATAAAGTGGATTTATCACCCACATTTGGACCGGTACCAACTGAATTATGCTTCCTTGGACTACCTGCCTGGGACATTATGCTATTACTGGAGCCTCTGATGTTTGCTGGAGCACTCTGATGCTTACTGGAGCCCTCTGATGTTTATTGGAGCCCTCTGATGCTTACTGGAACCCTCTGATGCTTCCTGGAGCCTTTGATGTTTGCTGGAGCCCTCTGATGCTTAGTGGAACCCTCTGATGCTTACTGGAGCCCTCTGATTCTTACTGGAGCCTTCTGATGCTTACTGGAGCTCTCTCATGTTTATCGGAGCCCTCTGATGCTTACTGGAACCCTCTGATGCTTACTGGAGCCCTCTGATGCTTACTGGAGCCTTTGATGTTTACTGGAGCCCTCTGATGCTTAGTGGAGCCCTCTGATGCTTAGTGGAGCCCTCTGATGCTTAGTGGAGCCCTCTGATGCTTAGTGGAGCCCTCTGATTCTTACTGGAGCCTTCTGATGCTTACTGGAGCTCTCTGATGTTTATTGGAGCCCTCTGATGCTTACTGGAGCCCTCTGATTCTTACTGGAGCCCTCTGATGCTTGCTGGAGCCTTTGATGTTTACTGGAGCCCTGTGATGCTTACTGGAGCCCTCTGATGCTTACTGGAGCCCTCTGATTCTTATGGAGCCTTCTGATGCTTACTGGAGCTCTCTGAAGCTATTGGAGCCCTCTGATGCTTACTGGAACCCTCTGATGCTTACTGGAGCATTCCTATGCTTACTGGAGCCATCTGATGTTTACTGGAGCCACCTGATGCTTACTGGAGCCATCTGATGCTTACTGGAGCCATCTATACTTACTGGTGCCAACTGTGCTTATTGGAGCCATCTGACTCTTATTAGGGACGCGCCAAAATCTCCTGCAAATGAGTTGAACTATGTTGATGTTATACATGAGCTTATTACTCCAGCCTCTGTGAACCCTTACAGCAGGTTCTTGCAGTCCAGATGTTGCTAGTGTCGAGGCCAACACACAACAGACAGTATACTAGACAGGATCTTGTACCTAGTACACAGACATGTCGACGTTATACATTTCAGCCTGAGCTAAAGTCCTCTCTACATCCTCTCTTCTTTGACTCTGCTACATCCCCCCAACAATGACCCTGCCACATCCTCCTATCAATGACTCTGCTACATCCTCCCAACAATGACCCTGCCACATCCTCCTATCAATGACTCTGCTACATCCCCCCAACAATGACCCTGCCACATCCTCCTATCAATGACTCTGCTACATCCTCCCAACAATGACCCTGCCACATCCTCCTATCAATGACTCTGCTACATCCTCCCAACAATGACCCTGCCACATCCTCCTATCAATGACTCTGCTACATCCTCCCACCAATGACCCTGCCACATCCTCCTATCAATGACTGCTACATCCTCCCACCAATGACCCTGCCACATCCTCCTATCAATGACTCTGCTACATCCTCCCACCAATGACCCTGCCACATCCTCCTATCAATGACTCTGCTACATCCTCCCACCAATGACCCTGCCACATCCTCCTATCAATGACTCTGCTACATCATCCCACCAATGACCCTGCCACATCCTCCTATCAATGACTCTGCTACATCCTCCCAACAATGACCCTGCCACATCCTCCTATCAATGACTCTGCTACATCCTCCCAACAATGACCCTGCCACATCCTCCTATCAATGACTCTGCTACATCCTCCCAACAATGACCCTGCCACATCCTCCTATCAATGACTCTGCTACATCCTCCCAACAATGACCCTGCCACATCCTCCTATCAATGACTCTGCTACATGCTCCCAACAATGACCCTGCCACATCCTCCAATCAATGACTCTGCTACATCCTCCCAACAATGACCCTGCCACATCCTCCTATCAATGACTCTGCTACATCCTCCCACCAATGACCCTGCCACATCCTCCTGTCAATGACTCTGCTACATCCTCCCACCAATGACCCAGCCACATACTCCTATCAATGACTGCTACATCCTCCCACCAATGACCCTGCCACATCCTCCTGTCAATGACTCTGCTACATCCTCCCACCAATGACCCAGCCACATCCTCCTATCAATGACTGCTACATCCTCCCACCAATGACCCTGCCACATCCTCCTATCAATGACTGCTACATCCTCCCACCAATGACCCTGCCACATCCTCCTATCAATGACTGCTACATCCTCCCACCAATGACCCAGCCACATCCTCCTATCAATGACTCTGCTACATCCTCCCACCAATGGCCCAGCCACATCCTCCTATCAATGACTGCTACATCCTCCCACCAATGACCCTGCCACATCCTCCTATCAATGACTCTGCTACATCCCCCACCAATGACCCAGCCACATCCTCCTATCAATGACTGCTACATCCTCCCACCAATGACCCTGCCACATCCTCCTATCAATGACTCTGCTACATCCTCCCACCAATGACCCTGCCACATCCTCCTATCAATGACTCTGCTACATCCTCCCACCAATGACCCTCCACATCCTCCTATCAATGACTGCTACATCCTCCCACCAATGACCCTGCCACATCCTCCTATCAATGACTCTGCTACATCCTCCCACCAATGACCCTGCCACATCCTCCTATCAATGACTGCTACATCCTCCCACCAATGACCCTGCCACATCCTCCTATCAATGACTGCTACATCCTCCCACCAATGACCCTGCCACATCCTCCTATCAATGACTCTGCTACATCCTCCCACCAATGACCCTGCCACATCCTCCTATCAATGACTGCTACATCCTCCCACCAATGACCCTGCCACATCCTCCTATCAATGACTCTGCTACATCCTCCCACCAATGACCCTGCCACATCCTCCTATCAATGACTCTGCCACATCCTCCCACCAATGACCCTGCCACATCCTCCTATCAATGACTGCCACATCCTCCCACCAATGACCCTGCCACATCCTCCTATCAATGACTCTGCCACATCCTCCCACCAATGACCCTGCCACATCCTCCTATCAATGACTCTGCCACATCCTCCCACCAATGACCCTGCCACATCCTCCTATCAATGACCCTGCCACATCCTCCCACCAATGACCCTGCCACATCCTACCATCAATGACCGGGCCACATCCACCAATGACCCTGCCACTTCCTACCATCATTGACCGTGCCACATCCTACCATCAATGACCGTGCCACATCCTACCATTAATGACCCTGCAACATCCTACTATCAATAACCCTGCTACATCCTACCATCAGTGACCCTGCCACATCCTACCATCAATGACCCTGCCACTTCCTACCATCAATGACCCTGCCACATCCTACCATCAATGACCTTGCTGCATCCTACCATCAATGACCGTGCCACACCCTACTATCAGTGACCGTGCCACATCGTACCATCAATGACCCTGCCACATCCTATTATCAATGACCCTGCCACATCCTACCATCAATGACCCTGCCACATTCTACCATCAATGACCCTGAAATATCCTACTATCAATGACCGTGCCACCTCCTACCATCAATGATCCTGCCACATCCTACCATCAATGACCGTGCCACATCCTACCATCAATGACCCTGCCACATCCTACCATCAATGACCGTGCCACATCCTACCATCAGTGACCCTGCCACTTCTTACCATCAATGACCCTGCCATATCCTACCATCAATGACCGTGCCACCTCCTACCATCAATAACCCTGCCACATCCTACCATCAATGACCCTGCCACATCCAACCATTAATGACCCTGCCACATCCTACCATCAGTGACCCTGCCACATCCAGCCATTAATGACCCTGCTACATCTTAGTGCTGTGGGAAGACATGTGTCACAGCAGCTGCTGCTGTGGGAAGACATGTGTCACAGCAGCTGCTGCTGTGGGAAGACATGTGTCACAGCTGCTGTTGCTACTGTGGGAAGACATGTGTCACAGCAGCTGCTACTGTGGGAAGACATGTGTCACAGCAGCTGCTACTGTGGGAAGACATGTGTCACAGCAGCTGCTGCTGCTGTGGGAAGACATGTGTCACAGCTGCTGCTGCTGTGGGAAGACATGTGTCACAGCTGCTGCTGCTGTGGGAAGACATGTGTCACAGCTGCTGCTGCTGTGGGAAGACATGTGTCACAGCTGCTGCTGCTGTGGGAAGACATGTGCCACAGCTGTTGCTGCTGTGGGAAGACCTGTGTCACAGCAGCTGCTACTGTGGGAAGACATGTGTCACATCTGCTGCTGCTGTGAGAAGACATGTGTCACATCTGCTGCTTTGGGAAGACATGTGTCACAGCTGCTGCTGCTGTGGGAAGACATGTGTCACATCTGCTGCTGCTGTGGGAAGACATATGTCATATCTGCTGCTGCTGTGGGAAGACATGTGTCACAGCTGCTGCTGCTGCTGCTGTGGGAAGACATGTGTCACAGCTGCTGCTGCTGTGGGAAGACATGTGTCACAGCTGCTGCTGCTGTGGGAAGACATGTGTCACAGTTGCTGCTGCTGTGGGAAGACATGTGTCGCAGCTGCTAGTGCTGTGGGAAGACTATGTGTCACAGCTGCTGCTAGTGCTGTGGGAAGACATGTGTCACAGCTGCTAGTGCTGTGGGAAGACTATGTGTCACAGCTGATGCTAGTGCTGTGGGAAGACATGTGTCACAGGTGCTAGTGCTGTGGGAAGACAAGTGTCACAGCTGCTGCCGCTGGGGCAGACGTGTCACACAAGAGCTCTCTCTCAACTCTTCCTATTGAAAGCTTCGTAGCTCAGCGGTACAGCGCTGGACCTAAATACCAGGACCACGGTTCGATTCCATTCTTCTTACTGATATATATATATATATATATTATATATATATATATATATAAAATATATATAATATATATATATATATATGTGTGTGTGTGTGTGGTGTGTGTGTGTGTGTGTTGTGTGTGTGTGTGTGTGTGTGTGTGTGTGTGTGTGTGTGTGTGTGTGTGTGTATGTGTTGTGTGTGTGTGTGTGTGTGTGTGTGTGTGTGTGTGTGTGTGTGTGTGTGTGTCGTGCCGAATATGTAAAACTGGTCAATTAGCAAGAACTCATTTAAAATTAAGTCCTTTCTGAAATTTTCTCTTATATGTTTAAAGATATATTTTTTTAATTAATGTTAATGTAAAAAATTTTAATTTTGCACGAAAAGAATCTTAGAAAACTTACCTAACCTTACTGTAACAAGAACAATTTATTTTAGCCTAACCCAACTAAATATATTTTAGATTTGTTTACAATAATTTAATACTAAACAAACACAGTGAAATATATTTTTTTCGTTAGGTTCAGAATGATTTTGGCGAAATTATTGCATACACAAATTTTCACTTGTCCTATATGGCAAGATGAACGTTGCTATTTAAGCCAAGATCGCAAGTTCTGCCTATTCGGCACGACATATATATATATATATATATATATATATATATATATATATATATATATATATATATATATATATATATATGAAGGCAAAGAAGGGAATGTATGAAAGTATAGTAGTACCAACACTCTTATATGGATGTGAAGCTTGGGTGGTAAATGCAGCAGCGAGGAGACGGTTGGAGGCAGTGGAGATGTCCTGTCTAAGGGCAATGTGTGGTGTAAATATTATGCAGAAAATTCGGAGTGTGGAAATTAGGAGAAGGTGTGGAGTTAATAAAAGCATTAGTCAGAGGGCTGAAGAGGGGTTGTTGAGGTGGTTTGGTCATTTAGAGAGAATGGATCAAAGTAGAATGACATGGAGAGCGTATAAATCTGTAGGGTGAGGAAGGCGGGGTAGGGGTCGTCCTCGAAAAGGTTGGAGGGAGGTGGTAAAGGAGGTGTTGTGGGCGAGGGGTTTGGACTTCCAGCAAGCGTACGTGAGCATGTTAGATAGGAGTGAATGGACACAAATGGTATTTGGGACCTGACGAGCTGTTGGAGTGTGAGCAGGGTAATATTTAGTGAAGGGATTCAGGGAAACCGGTTATTTTATATCGTCGGACTTGAGTCCTGGAAATGGGAAGTACAATGCCTGCGCTCTAAAGGAGGGGTTGGGGATAATGGCGGTTTGGAGAGATATATTGTGTATTTTTATACGTATATACTTCTAAACTGTTGTATTCTGAGCACCTCTGCAAAAACAGTGATTATGTGTGAGTGAGGTGAAAGTGTTGAATGATGATGAAAGTATTTTCTCTTTGACTTGTTTTATGTATATAATATATATATATATATATATATATATATATATATATATATATATATATATATATATATATATATATATATAATATATATATAATATATATATATATATATATATATATATATATATATATATATATATATATATATATATATATATATATATATATATATATATATGAATAACTAAAGCAAGTGTAATGAACAATTCTCAGTGTTCATTACACATATATGTGTAAGAGAGAGTCAGAGTCGGTAACAGAAAAATATCTAAGCCTTCACAAATGTCAATCTTTTTCCCAAAATTTATTAGCAATTTTATACAAAGGTGTAGGAGAGGGGGGGGGGCAGAATTTGAGGTGGAGATATTGATGGCAGTGAAGTGTACATAGAGACCGTCTGGTGTAACTGTTAGCTGTGTCTTCACACTGCCAGGGAACACCTCTTGACTCTTATAGTTGTGATTTAGTAGAATTAACGATTTGAACTGCTTCGTTAAGTTGATGAGGCGAGCCCTTGTCCGTGACTGATGAACTGATACATGTGACACATGCTACACGTAACACATGCTACATGTGACACATGCTACACGTAACACATGCTACATGTGACACATGCTACACGTAACACATGCTACATGTGACATACTACATGTGACACATGCTACATGTGACACATGCTACATGTGACACATGCTACACGTAACACATGCTACATGTGACACATGCTACACGTAACACATGCTACATGTGACATACTACATGTGACACATGCTACATGTAACACATGCTACATGTGACATACTACATGTGACACATGCTACATGTAACACATGCTACACGTAACACATGCTACATGTGACACATGCTACATGTGACATACTACATGTGACACATGCTACATGTAACACATGCTACACGTAACACATGCTACATGTGACACATGCTACACGTAACACATGCTACATGTGACATACATGTGACACATACTACATATGACACATGTGACACATACTACATGTAACACATGCTACATGTCACACATGCTACATGTGACACATACTACATGTGACACATGCTACACGTAACACATGCTACATGTGACATACTACATGTGACACATGCTACATGTGACACATACTACATGTGACACATGCTACATGTAACATATGCTACATGTGACACATACATGTGACACATACTACATATGACACATGTGACACATACTACATGTAACACATGCTACATGTCACACATGCTACATGTGACACATGCTACATGTGACACATACTACATGTGACACATACTACATGTGACATACTACATGTGACACATACTACATGTGACACATACTACATATGACACGTGACACATACTACATATGACAAATGTGACACATACTACATATGACACATGTGACACATACTACATATGACACATGTGACACATACTACATATGACACATGTGACACATACTACATATGACACATGTGACACATACTACATGTGACACATGTGACACATACTACATGTGACACATACTACATATGACACATGTGACACATACTACATGTGACACATACTACATATGACACATGTGACACATACTATAAAACCTTATTTTTTTCCAGTCATTGACTACACTATCTTGACACCCATCAGCACATTATCAGTGGTGTTCGAACCCATGGCAATCCTGCTCTAAAACTAACAGGCCACTGACTTGCCCTGAGTTCTATTCCTCACGTAGTTCAGGGGATTGTTTACTATCGTCTTGTTAGCTTTCGTGAGTCAGACAACAATAACAAGAGTAAGTACATTTATTTAAGCGTAGGTACACGAGTGTCTAAGTCATCATCATATCAAGCCAGTCAGCATGAACCAGTTCAAGAAGACAGCAACAAGGTGCCAGTCAGCATGAACCACTTCAAGAAGACAGCCACAAGGTGCCAGTCAGCATGAACCACTTCAAGAAGACAGCAACAAGGTGCCAGTCAGCATGAACCACTTCAAGAAGACAGCAACAAGGTGCCAGTCAGCATGAACCACTTCAAGAAGACAGCAACAAGGCGCCAGTCATAGCATGAACCACTTCAAGAAGACAGCCACAAGGTGCCAGTCATAGCATGAACCACTTCAAGAAGACAGCCACAAGGTGCCAGTCAGTATGAACCAGTTCAAGAAGACAGCCACAAGGTGCCAGTCATAGCATGAACCACTTCAAGAAGACAGCCACAAGGTGCCAGTCATAGCATGAACCACTTCAAGAAGACAGCCACAAGGTGCCAGTCAGCATGAACCACTTCAAGAAGACAGCCACAAGGTGCCAGTCATAGCATGAACCACTTCAAGAAGACAGCAACAAGGTGCCAGTCATAGCATGAACCACTTCAAGAAGACAGCAACAAGGTGCCAGTCATAGCATGAACCACTTCAAGAAGAGAGCTACAAGGTGCCAGTCATAGCATGAACCACTTCAAGAAGACAGCAACAAGGTGCCAGTCATAGCATGAACCACTTCAAGAAAGAGCTACAAGGTGCCAGTCATAGCATGAACCACTTCAAGAAGACAGCAACAAGGTGCCAGTCATAGCATGAACCACTTCAAGAAGACAGCAACAAGGTGCCAGTCATAGCATGAACCACTTCAAGAAGACAGCAACAAGGTGAAAGTCATAGCATGAACCAGTTCAAGAAGACAGCCACAAGGTGCCAGTCATAGCATGAACCACTTCAAGAAGACAGCCACAAGGTGCCAGTCAGCATGAACCACTTCAAGAAGACAGCAACAAGGTGCCAGTCAGCATGAACCAGTTCAAGAAGACAGCAACAAGGTGCCAGTCAGCATGAACCAGTTCAAGAAGACAGCAACAAGGTGCCAGTCATAGCATGAACCACTTCAAGAAGACAGCAACAAGGTGCCAGTCATAGCATGAACCACTTCAAGAAGACAGCAACAAGGTGCCAGTCATAGCATGAACCACTCCAAGAAGACAGCAACAAGGTGCCAGTCATAGCATGAACCACTTCAAGAAGAGAGCTACAAGGTGCCAGTCATAGCATGAACCACTTCAAGAAGACAGCAACAAGGTGCCAGTCATAGCATGAACCACTTCAAGAAGACAGCCACAAGGTGCCAGTCATAGCATGAACCACTTCAAGAAGACAGCAACAAGGTGCCAGTCATAGCATGAACCACTTCAAGAAGACAGCCACAAGGTGCCAGTCAGCATGAACCACTTCAAGAAGACAGCCACAAGGTGCCAGTCATAGCATGAACCACTTCAAGAAGACAGCCACAAGGTGCCAGTCAGCATGAACCACTTCAAGAAGACAGCAACAAGGTGCCAGTCAGCATGAACCACTTCAAGAAGACAGCAACAAGGTGCCAGTCAGCATGAACCACTTCAAGAAGACAGCAACAAGGTGCCAGTCATAGCATGAACCACTTCAAGAAGACAGCAACAAGGTGCCAGTCAGCATGAACCACTTCAAGAAGACAGCACAAGGTGCCAGTCATAGCATGAACCACTTCAAGAAGACAGCCACAAGGTGCCAGTCATAGCATGAACCACTTCAAGAAGACAGCCACAAGGTGCCAGTCATAGCATGAACCACTTCAAGAAGACAGCAACAAGGTGCCAGTCATAGCATGAACCACTTCAAGAAGACAGCAACAAGGTGCCAGTCAAGCATGAACCACTTCAAGAAGACAGCAACAAGGTGCCAGTCAAGCATGAACCACTTCAAGAAGACAGCAACAAGGTGCCAGTCATAGCATGAACCACTTCAAGAAGACAGCCACAAGGTGCCAGTCATAGCATGAACCACTTCAAGAAGACAGCCACAAGGTGCTAGTCATAGCATGAACCACTTCAAGAAGACAGCAACAAGGTGCCAGTCATAGCATGAACCACTTCAAGAAGACAGCAACAAGGTGCCAGTCAGCATGAACCACTTCAAGAAGACAGCAACAAGGTGCCAGTCATAGCATGAACCACTTCAAGAAGACAGCCACAAGGTGCCAGTCATAGCATGAACCACTTCAAGAAGACAGCCACAAGGTGCCAGTCATAGCATGAACCACTTCAAGAAGACAGCACAAGGTGCCAGTCATAGCATGAACCACTTCAAGAAGACAGCAACAAGGTGCCAGTCAGCATGAACCACTTCAAGAAGACAGCCACAAGGTGCCAGTCATAGCATGAACCACTTCAAGAAGACAGCAACAAGGTGCCAGTCAGCATGAACCACTTCAAGAAGACAGCAACAAGGTGCCAGTCAGCATGAACCACTTCAAGAAGACAGCCACAAGGTGCCAGTCATAGCATGAACCACTTCAAGAAGACAGCAACAAGGTGCCAGTCAGCATGAACCACTTCAAGAAGACAGCAACAAGGTGCCAGTCAGCATGAACCACTTCAAGAAGACAGCAACAAGGCGCCAGTCATAGCATGAACCACTTCAAGAAGACAGCAACAAGGTGCCAGTCAAGCATGAACCACTTCAAGAAGACAGCAACAAGGTGCCAGTCAGCATGAACCACTTCAAGAAGACAGCAACAAGGTGCCAGTCATAGCATGAACCACTTCAAGAAGACAGCAACAAGGTGCCAGTCAGCATGAACCACTTCAAGAAGACAGCAACAAGGTGCCAGTCAGCATGAACCACTTCAAGAAGACAGCAACAAGGTGCCAGTCAGCATGAACCACTTCAAGAAGACAGCAACAAGGTGCCAGTCAGCATGAACCACTTCAAGAAGACAGCAACAAGGTGCCAGTCATAGCATGAACCACTTCAAGAAGACAGCAACAAGGTGCCAGTCAGCATGAACCACTTCAAGAAGACAGCAACAAGGTGCCAGTCAGCATGAACCACTTCAAGAAGACAGCAACAAGGTGCCAGTCAGCATGAACCACTTCAAGAAGACAGCAACAAGGTGCCAGTCAGCATGAACCACTTCAAGAAGACAGCAACAAGGTGCCAGTCAGCATGAACCACTTCAAGAAGACAGCAACAAGGTGCCAGTCAGCATGAACCACTTCAAGAAGACAGCAACAAGGTGCCAGTCAGCATGAACCACTTCAAGAAGACAGCAACAAGGCGCCTAATATTAGAATGTAGCGACAGAAAGGAAGGAAAATTATTTTTTTTTATTTTTAGCTAACACACGTGTAAATATATATAACTCACGTTATTTATTCCTAGTATATCTCCTTTATAGTATAATAATAAGGTATTAAAAGGACCCCAATGGAAATAAATAACTTTGACTTTTTTGGGTTATCCCAGGTTCTCTACACATATGTTGCTATGTATGATAATCTATGTAACTGTATTTGTGTATACCTGAATAAACTTACTTATAGGTACAGTTATCATACATAGTGTAAATTAATCTAGAATAACCCGAAATAGTAGGCAAAGTCACTTATTGACTTGATCCACCGAGAAGACTGGTCAGGGAGCTGGCCGGAGGGGGGGGGCGTTGACCCCCGGAATACTCTCCAGGTAGGTAGCGTTCTTGTAATATATTATTTAAACCTCGTAGATGGGAGAGACATAACTTGGAACGTGGAGGTCCACACTGAGGCTGTCTGCTGAGAACTGTGTAACTACCTAGATTATGGACTGTCGTGTATTGTCTGGCTGAGTCAAGGGTGAAGAAGCTAGTTAAATATATCCTCGGCTCCGTTATATTTATTTATTTATTTATTATTAATTTGGACATGATACATAGATGTACAAAGATATACAGTGTAACATGCCAAAAGCCCCTTGTTAAGATTTGTAGAAGAACATTTCTTGAGTATTTGCCCGAAATGCTCTGCATAACAAGGGGCTTTCTGCATGTACACTTAAATGTTACCCATTTCTGTATAAACATTGTATCATGCTGAAATAATAATTATTATTTATTATTATTATTGTTATTATTATTGGTATTTTCTTGCAGAACCCATGAAGATAATTTACGGAAGCCTAGGGTTCCATGGGAGGTCGAGAAGCCCTGTCCTAAAAGGGTCCGGAAGTAAGCAGTAAATGTTGGTTACATGCGTCAGTACATAACGTTCGTGATAGTGAGTAGGTGAGATCATCTCTCCTCATATCAAACAGTGGGCAGGTTAAGATGCAATAACTGCGTAGTCTTATACAGGGTAACACCTAACCCTACAACCATTCACGAGTCTATTATACCCAGATGTAAATATACGAAGGAAAAACCCCTAAATATAGTAGAGAAGGTTTACATTTGCGAGCGTTTAAGAGTATGAAGTATGTCAGCGCGTCTGTATTTATCCTTAGATGCCAAATGTACCATCTCGGAGCGGCAGTGCCAAGACCACCGTCTAACCTCCTTTTGTTTGTGTACTAACTAATTCCCTTGTATATTTTTAGCCTTGTATAGCTAATATAAACTTGCTTTGCCCTTTGACTTCTATGTTTAGTGGTGGTAATCGCTAGGTGGGTTAGAGAGTTCTGAGTGAACTCTATGATGGAGCGTGGCATCACTGCTATCAGAAACTGGGTCACCACAATCAAGGTTCTCTCATATAGGTGCAGACGGGGCCAGGCCGGCCAGACTGCATCGTTCCTTCCTTGATACTTGTACACGGAGCCTAGCCAGACTGCATCACTCTTGCCTTTACAAGTATAGACGGAGCCTGGCCAGACTGCATCACTCTTGCCTCCTCAAGTATAGACGGAGCCTGGCCAGACTGCATCACTCTTGCCTCCTCAAGTATAGACGGAGCCTGGCCAGACTGCATCACTCTTGCCTTTACAAGTATAGACGGAGTCTGGCTAGACTGCATCACTCTTGCCTTTACAAGTATAGACGGAGCCTGGCCAGACTGCATCACTCTTGCCTTTACAAGTATAGACGGAGCCTGGCCAGACTGCATCACTCTTGCCTTTACAAGTATAGACGGAGCCTGGCCAGACTGCATCTCTTTTCAATATTAGTTTTTTATAATTGTTTATTTTACTCCCTACAAGAGAAAGATTGAAGATGCAACAGATGCAACAGTTGGGTATCTTTATTGACGAAACGTTTCGCCTACACAGTAGGCTTCTTCACTCAAATACAAAGGGAGCAGTACTAACGAAATAAAGACGAAGTAATCAGTCCATCAACCTTGGAGGAAAGGAGTTTGAAGTGGTCAGTCCCTTAGCCTGGAGAAGAGTTCAGTCCTACTCATATACCCGTCCGAAAGTGTCTCTGTTGCACAGAGATGCTAAAGGAAATAGAGAAAGGTCTTCTCTGTGACCCTGATCATTGGTAGTGATGGTAGATGTTAGTGTGTTAGTACTGTCTTATTCCAAGGAGGAATATGGAAGAGGCAAAAGGAATGGTGAGCAGTAGACAAGTTGACTAGGAAAGAATAGGACGGAGAAAAAAAGATGGAAAAGGCATAGTGATAAACAAACGTAGAGAGATAAACACTGGGCAGACACAACTTGGAAAGAAAACGAAGACGCAGAGACATGCGAGTTCCGAAACGTTTCGCCTTAACAGTAGGCTTGTAGATGAATGGTTCAGAGAACCGACACGTTAATAAATTAGACACATGTGCAACTCTTGGGTATCTTTATTCAGGAAACGTTTCGCCACACAGTGGCTTCATCAGTCCATACATAGGAGAAACTTGAAGAACAGGAGGAGAATGAGGTAATCAGTCCCTCAACCTTGGACTGACCACATCGACTCAAGGTTGAGGGTCTTATTACCTCATTCTCCTCCTGTTCAAGTTTCTCCTATGTATGGACTGATGAAGCCACTGTGTGGCGAAACGTTTCCTGAATAAAGATACCCAAGAGTTGCACATGTGTCTAATTTATCATTCACAGTAGGCTTCTTCAGTCGAATACAGAGGTAGAAGCTTACTATGTAGGTTAAACATTTAAGAATAATGATACCTAACTCTTGCACATATGTCTTACTTATCAGCATATGTCTTACTAATCAACTTGTCGGTATTGTATCTCATTAAAGGGTTTCCTAGGTAATTTAGACATGTTATTATGCAAAATGCCAACTGGGGAACAGAAAAATAGTAAATTTCAAAACGCTTTCCTGATTTCTTAAATTATCAACGAATTATAAAAACAAAAAAACAAAAACATCGGAAGGCTTATGAGGCTGAGATATGACCTCACATGTGACCTGACACCTGACTCAGTTTATTAGGTCAGGTGTCAGGTCATATGTGAGGTGATATTTCATCCTTATAAGTCTTCTAATGTCCTTATACTTTTACAGTTCCTGGATAATGTGAGAAATCACGAAATCTCTTGGAAATTCACATTTTTTCCCCTCACAGTGGTTATTATATGTGTTGTAATATCTGTTTAATGTGATGTTATTGTATATGTAACCATGTATGATGATTGTACTTCTGTGGACCTGTACCTAAATAAACCTACTTGCTTACTTACATAGTTACCTACTTACTTACATACTCACTTACATATTTACGTACATACTTATTTACTTATATACTTATTTACTTGCATACTTACATATTTACTTACCTCCTTACATATTTACTTACTTGCTTACTTATTGACTTACATACCTACATATTCCACAGTGTAGAGCAGCAGTCACCTCTCCACTGTTCCTTCCACTGACTCCACTGTTCCTTCCACTGACTCCACTGTTCCTTCCACTGACTCCACTGTTCCTTCCACTGACTCCACTGTTCCTTCCACTGACCCACTGTTCCTTCCACGACCCACTGTTCCTTCCACTGACTCCACTGTTCTTCCACTGACTCCACTGTTCCTTCCACGACTCCACTGTTCCTTCCACTGACTCCACTGTTCCTTCCATGACTCCACTGTTCCTTCCACTGACTCAATGTTCCTCCACTGACTCCACTGTTCCTTCCACTGACTCCACTGTTCCTTCCACTGACTCCACTTGTTCCTTCACACTGACTCCACTGTTCCTTCCACTGACTCCACTGTTCCTTCCACTGACTCCACTGTTCCTTCCACTGACTCCACTGTTCCTTCCACTGACTCCACTGTTCCTTCACTGACTCCACTGTTCCTTCCACTGACTCCACTGTTCCTTCCACTGACTCCACTGTTCCTTCCACTGACTCCACTGTTCCTTCCACTGACTCCACTGTTCCTTCCACTGACTCCACTGTTCCTTCCACTGACTCCACTGTTCCTTCCACTGACTCCACTGTTCCTTCCACTGACTCCACTGTTCCTTCCACTGATCCACTGTTCCTTCCACTGACTCCACTGTTCCTTCCACTGACTCCACTGTTCCTTCCACTGGCTGTTGCTCCACTCGTTACAAAAGTATAATATTAAAAAAGGGAGGAACAGTAATCTGCTGCTGTTGTGTCGTCTCGTTACACTCATATTGTTGTCACACTCATATTGTTGTCACACTCATATTGTTGTCACACTCATATTGTTGTCACACTCATATTGTTGTCACACTCATATTGTTGTTACACTCATATTGTTGACACACTCATATTGTTGTTACACTCATATTGTGGTCACACTCATATTGTTGACACACTCATATTGTTGTTACACTCATATTGTTGACACACTCATATTGTTGTTACACTCATATTGTGGTCACACTCATATTGTTGTCACACTCATATTGTGGTCACACTCATATTGTTGTTACACTCATATTGTTGACACACTCATATTGTTGTTACACTCATATTGTTGTCACACTCATATTGTTGACACACTCATATTGTTGTCACACTCATATTGTTGTCACACTCATATTGTTGACACACTCATATTGTTGTTACACTCATATTGTGGTCACACTCATATTGTGGTCACACTCATATTGTGGTCACACTCATATTGTTGTCACACTCATATTGTTGACACACTCATATTGTTGTTACACTCATATTGTTGTCACACTCATATTGTTGTTACACTCATATTGTTGTCACACTCATATTGTTGTCACACTCATATTGTTGTCACACTCATATTGTTGTTACACTCATATTGTGGTCACACTCATATTGTTGACACACTCATATTGTGGTCACACTCATATTGTGGTCACACTCATATTGTGGTCACACTCATATTGTTGTCACACTCATATTGTTGACACACTCATATTGTTGTCACACTCATATTGTGGTCACACTCATATTGTGGTCACACTCATATTGTTGTCACACTCATATTGTTGACACACTCATATTGTTGTCACACTCATATTGTTGTTACACTCATATTGTGGTCACACTCATATTGTTGACACACTCATATTGTGGTCACACTCATATTGTGGTCACACTCATATTGTGGTCACACTCGTATTGTGGTCACACTCATATTGTGGTCACACTCATATTGTTGACACACTCATATTGTGGTCACACTCATATTGTGGTCACACTCATATTGTTGACACACTCATATTGTGGTCACACTCATATTGTTGACACACTCATATTGTGGTCACACTCATATTGTGGTCACACTCATATTGTGACACACTCATATTGTGGTCACACTCATATTGTGGTCACACTCATATTGTTGACACACTCATATTGTGGTCACACTCATATTGTGGTCACACTCATATTGTTGACACACTCATATTGTGGTCACACTCATATTGTTGACACACTCATATTGTGGTCACACTCATATTGTGGTCACACTCATATTGTGGTCACACTCATATTGTGGTCACACTCATATTGTGGTCACACTCATATTGTGGTCACACTCATATTGTGGTCACACTCATATTGTGGTCACACTCATATTGTGGTCACACTCAATGTGTCACACTATATTGTTGTCACACTCATAATTTGGTCAACTCATATTGTGGTCACACTCATATTGTGGTCACACGTAATTGTGGTCACACTCATATTGTGGTCACACTCATATTGTGGTCACACTCATATTGTGGTCACACTCATATTGTGGTCACACTCATATTGTGGTCACACTCATATTGTGGTCACACTCATATTGTGGTCACACTCATATTGTGGTCACACTCATATTGTGGTCACACTCATATTCTGATGGCCTTCAAATCTTCTTTATTTCGTTTCACATAAAATAATTTGAAAGATTTTGCTCGATTTTCCCGGTAACTTGATGACTCAGACCCGCGTCAGGAAACACTTGTCCTGTTTCCTGACAAACCTTAGCTAGCCCGTAATTTGGAGTTTAGGGAGCAAGTTTGATATAGAATTAACATAGTTTTTGTGTTTATACACAATGTGTGTGTTTCTACACAATGTGTGTTTATACACAGTGTGTGTGTTTATACACAATGTGTGTGTTTCTACACAATGTGTGTGTTTATACACAATGTGTGTGTTTCTACACAATGTGTGTGTTTATACACAATGTGTGTGTTTATACACAATGTGTGTGTTTATACACAATGTGTGTGTTTCTACACAATGTGTGTGTTTATACACAATGTGTGTGTTTCTACACAATGTGTGTGTTTATACACAATGAAACATCAAGTTCGTTATTTATTCTTATAAAATATACGTTAAACTTTCAAAAAATTGCTCTTGGCGCTCTGAAACGAAATATACAACGAAAACCAATCTTCTCTTTGTCCTGTGCGCTAAGTCTTCACCTAACGTCTTCGACAGGTTCTTGGAAACTGCGACTTTAAGCAAAACGACGTATTACGAAACAAATTTTTGCCAAAGGCTAATTGACATAAGCATCAGGGGTGCCCAGTGTACCTTTAACACTCATTGTAACATGTAGTTGATGAGTGGAACAATCTGCCTAGTAATGTTATTGAAACTACCCAAGCTTGGGTAGTTTCAAATTTAGGTTAGTGAGAGGGGTTGGATTTAAGTGGGACTTGCACATGAGTTAATAGGCTTATCAAAGCTTATTGTTTGGGTGGTACTGAAGATTTGCCATTCAAAATGGCAGTTATTTTTGTTAATGGGTTTGGGTTTGAAAAGGAGCTGCCTAATATGGGGCAGTAGGCCTTCCGCAGTATTCCTCATTTCTTATGTTCATAAATTAAGGACTATATGCTTGCAAAGTGAAAATTGTAAGGAGGACCTCCTGGGCGTCCGTAAACAGGACACCATTCCATCGCAGGGCGCATGCGCACACACACACACACACACACACACACACACACACACACACACACACACACACACACACACACACACACACACACACACACACACACACACACACACGTACTCATATACAACACGTATATACAACAGGCCTAGTGTCTAATCGACATGTACCTAGGACAAAATGGTAACTAACAACAGGCCTAGTGTCTAATCGACATGTGCCTAGGACAAAATGGTAACTAACACACACACACACACACATTAACTTCATTAACTTCACATCGTCTGCAAACAAGGACACTTCTGAGTCTATCCCTTCCGTTATGTCATTCACATATACCAAGAACAGCACAGGTCCTAGGACTGTCCCCTGTGGAACCCCGCTTTTCACAGGCGCCCACTCTGACACCTCGTCACGTACCATGTCTCGTTGTTGCCTCCCTGTCAGGTATTCTGCAATGGGTCAGAGAATACCTGACAGGGAGGCAACAACGAGTCATGGTACGCGACGAGGTGTCAGAGTGGGCGCCTGTGACAAGCGGGGTTCCACAGGGGTCAGTCCTAGGACCTGTGCTGTTCTTGGTATATGTGAACGACATATACCAACGGAAGGGATAGACTCAGAAGTGTCCTCGTTTGCAGACGATATGAAGTTAATGAGAAGAATAAAATCGGATGAGGATCAGGCAGGACTACAAAGAGACCTGGATAGGCTACAAGCCTGGTCCAGCAACTGGCTCCTTGAGTTTAACCCTGCCAAATGCAAAGTCATGAAGATTGGGGAAGGGCAAAGAAGACCGCAGACACAATATAGTTTAGATGGCCAAAGACTCCAAATCTCACTCAAGGAAAAAGATCTGGGGGTGAGTATAACACCGAGCATATCTCCTGAGGCGCACATCAATCAGATAACTGCTGCAGCATACGGGCGCCTGACAAACCTACGGATAGCGTTCCGATACCTCAGTAAGGATTTGTTCAAGACTCTGTATACCATTTACGTCAGGCCCATATTGGAGTATGCAGCACCAGTTTGGAATCCACACCTAGTCAAGTACGTCAAGAAATTAGAGAAAGTGCAAAGGTTTGCAACAAGACTAGTCCCAGAGCTACGGGGATTGTCCTACGAAGAAAGGTTGAGGGAAATCGGCCTGACGACACTGGAGGACAGGAGGGTCAGGGGAGACATGATAACGACATATAAAATACTGCACAGAATAGACAAGATGGACAAAGACGGGATGTTCCAGAGATGGGACACAGACACAAGAGGTCACAACTGGAAGTTGAAGACTCAGATGAATCAAAGGTATGTTAGGAAGTATTTCTTCAGTCATAGAATAGTCAGGCCGTGGAATAGCCTAGAAAGTGACGTAGTGGAGGCGGGAACCATACATAGTTTTAAGGCGAGGTATGATGAAGCTCATGGGGCAGGGAGAGAGAGGACCTAGTAGCAATCAGCGAAGAGGCGGGGCCAGGAGCTATGACTCGACCCCTGCAACCACAAATAGGCGAGTACAAATAGGTGAGTACACACACACACACAGATGATGGAGGTGGTACTGGAAAACTTCATGTACCTACAGATAAGGGACAATACCAGAGAGAGAGAGACAGACAGACAGAGAGAGAAGAGGATGAATCAGCAAGACTGGACCTAGTATTCACCTTGAGTAGTGCAGACATTGAGGACATCACATATGAGAGACCCCTCGGGACCATTGATCATGTGATTCTGAGCTTCGAATACATAGTAGAGTTACAAGTGGAGAGGGAAGCAGGAAGAGCAGGACAAATGAAGCCAAACTACAAGGGAGGGGACTACACAGGCGTGAAGAATTTCCTACACGGGGTTCAGCGGGACAGTGAACTGGCAGGGAAGTCAGGAAACGAGATGATGAGATATGCGACAACAATATGCAAGGAACCTGAGGAGAGGTTTGTACCCAAGGGTAACAGAAATAACAAGAAAGCCAGTATGAGCCCTTGGTTCACCTAAAGGCGTAGAGAAGCCAAATCCAAATGTGCTAGAGAATGGAAGAAGTATAGAAGGTAAAGGACCCAGGAGAATAAAGAGAGAAGCCGTAGAGCTAAAAATGAATATGCACAGGTAAGAACGGAAGCCCAACGACAATATGAAAATGAAAGCCAAATCTGACCCGAAGCTGTTGTACAACCACATCAGGAGGAAAACAGCAGTCAAGGACCAAGTAATCAGGCTGAGGAAGGAAGGCAGAAAGATCACATGAAATGACAGCGAAGTATGTGAGGAACTCAACATGAGACTCAAAGAAGTGTTCACAGAGGAGACAGAAGGGACTCCAGAAAGACGGAGAGGTGGAGTACACCATAAAGTGCTGGACACAAGACATAAACCCAGGAAGAAGTGATGAGGCAGCAAAGTGAGCTAGATACCTCAAAGGGGGTGTGTACACACATGACGTGTACACACATGACTGGTGTACACACGTGACTGGTGTACACACATGACTGGTGTACACACGTGACTGGTGTACACACATGACTGGTGTACACACGTGACTGGTGTACACACATGACTGGTGTACACACGTGACTGGTGTACACACATGACTGCTGTACACACATGACTATTGTACACACGTGACTGGTGTACACACATGACTGGTGTACACACGTGACTGGTGTACACACATGACTGGTGTACACACGTGACTGGTATATACACGTGACTGGTGTACACACGTGACTGGTGTACACACATGACTAATGTACACAAGTGACTGGTGTACACATATGACTGGTGTACATACGCGACTGGTGTACACACGACTGGTGTACACACGTGACTGGTGTACACACGTGACTGCTGTACACACATGACTAGTGTACACACGTGACTGGTGTACACACATGACTGGTGTACACACATGACTGGTGTACGCACAAGACTGGTGTATGCACATGACTGGTGTACGCACATGACTGGTGTACACACGTGACTGGTGTACACACGTTACTGGTGTACACACATGACTGGTGTACACACATGACTAGTGTACACACGTGACTGGTGTACACACATGACTGATGTAGACACATGACTGGTGTACGCACATGACTGGTGTACACACGTGACCGGTGTACACACATGACTGCTGTACACACATGACTAGTGTGCACACGTGACTGGTGTACACACATGACTGGTGTACACACGTGACTGGTGTACACACATGACTGCTGTGCACACATGACTAGTGTACACACGTGACTGGTGTACACTCATGACTGGTGTACACACATGACTGGTGTACGCACAAGACTGGTGTATGCACATGACTGGTGTACACACGTGACTGGTGTACACACGTGACTGGTGTACACACATGACTAGTGTACACACGTGACTGGTGTACACACATGACTGGTGTACGCACATGACTGGTGTACGCACATGACTAGTGTACATACTGACTGATGTAGACACGACTGGTGTACACATCTCTCTTTAATTAAAGGGGACGATGTACCTTGTTGGGAGCTAACAGCTCTCTTGATCCAAATAACTGTAGCTACCCTCTTCTACCTTACATGATGACGATCATGATAAATAATAATAATATTAATAATAAGAACAATAATAATAATAACAGCAATAATAAAAGTAATAATAATAATAATAATAATAATAATAATAATAATAATAATAATAATAATAATATTTATCATGAAGGAATGACCTTGACATTTAAGCATATGTAAATCGTAAGGTAAAAAAAAAAGGGAGGGTAGGAGGGAGGAAGGGAGGGTAGGAGGGAGGAAGGGAGGGTAGAAGGAAGAGTAAGAAGGGAGGGAGGGGTCTGGAGACAGGCTCCAGCCTTGAATATGCAACATGCTAACACCCACAGTCTCCTTGCACAACACCTACACCTCAACCACACACTACACTTCGCTGTCTTCCTGGTACTCAGGTTATTCCTGAGCGAGCGTTAAACTCTCACGAGAACCCGCGAGAAAAATGGGAAAAGGGAATTCCGGCCCCAGATATTGTTCTTAGTTTATTTATAGGCTAAGGGCTGTTATCCTGCCTCAGCTTACAATGTAAGGGCTGTTATCCTGCCTCAGCTTACAATGTAAGGGCTGTTATCCTGCCTCAGCTTACAATGTAAGGGCTGTTATCCTGCCTCAGCTTACAATGTAAGGGCTGTTATCCTGCTTCAGCTTACAATGTAAGGGCTGTTATCCTGCTTCAGCTTACAATGTAAGGCTGTTATCCTGCCTCAGCTTACAATTGTAAGGGCTGTTATCCTGCTTCAGCTTACAATGTAAGGGCTGTTATCCTGCCTCAGCTTACAATGTAAGGGCTGTTATCCTGCCTCAGCTTACAATGTAAGGGCTGTTATCCTGCCTCAGCTTACAATGTAAGGGCTGTTATCCTGCCTCAGTTTATAATGTAAGGGCTGTTATCCTGCCTCAGTTTATAATGTAAGGGCTGTTATCCTGCCTCAGCTTACAATGTAAGGGCTGTTATCCTGCCTCAGCTTACAATGTAAGGGCTGTTATCCTGCCTCAGCTTACAATGTAAGGGCTGTTATCCTGCCTCAGCTTACAATGTAAGGGCTGTTATCCTGCCTCAGTTTATAATGTAAGGGCTGTTATCCTGCCTCAGCTTACAGTGTAAGGGCTGTTATCCTGCCTCAGCTTACAATGTAAGGGCTGTTATCCTGCCTCAGTTTATAATGTAAGGGCTGTTATCCTGCCTCAGCTTACAATGTAAGGGCTGTTAGCCTGCCTCAGTTTATAATGTAAGGGCTGTTATCCTGCCTCAGCTTACAATGTAAGGGCTGTTATCCTGCTTCAGCTTACAATGTAAGGGCTGTTATCCTGCCTCAGCTTACAATGTAAGGGCTGTTATCCTGCCTCAGTTTATAATGTAAGGGCTGTTATCCTGCCTCAGCTTACAATGTAAGGGCTGTTATCCTGCCTCAGTCAGTTTACAGTGTAAGGGCTGTTATCCTGCCTCAGTTTACAATGTAAGGGCTGTTATCCTGCCTCAGTCAGTTTACAATGTAAGGGCTGTTATCCTGCCTCAGTCAATTTACAATGTAAGGGTGTTATCCTGCCTCAACTTACAATGTAAGGGCTGTTATCCTGCCTCAGTCAGTTTACAATGTAAGGGCTGTTATCCTGCCTCAGTCAGTTTACAATGTAAGGGCTGTTATCCTGCCTCAGTCAGTTTACAATGTAAGGGCTGTTATCCTGCCTCAGTCAGTTTACAATGTAAGGGCTGTTATCCTGCCTCAGTCAGTTTACAATGTAAGGGCTGTTATCCTGCCTCAGTCAGTTTACAATGTAAGGGCTGTTATCCTGCCTCAGTCAGTTTACAATGTAAGGGCTGTTATCCTGTCTCAGTTTACAATGTAAGGGCTGTTATCCTAGCTCAGTTTACAATGTAAGGGTTGTTATCCTGTCTCAGTTTACAATGTAAGGGCTCTTATCCTGCCTCAGTTTACAATGTAAGGGTTGTTATCCTGCCTCAGTTTACAAAGTAAGGGCTGTTATCCTGGCTCAGTTTACAATGTAAGGGCTGTTATCCTGGCTCAGTTTACAAAGTAAGGGCTGTTATCCTGCATCGGTTAGTTTACAATGTAAGGGCTGTTATCCTGTCTCAGTTTATAGAGTAAGGGCTGTTATCCTGTTTCAGTCAGTTTACAGAGTAAGGGCTGTTATCCTGCCTCAGTTTCCAGAGTATGGGCCGTTATCCTGCCTTAGTTTACAACGTAAGGGCTGTTACCCTGCCTTAGCTAGTTTACAATGTAAGGGCTGTTATCTTGCCTCAGTTTACAAGGTAAGGGCTGTCTTTCTGCCTCAGTTTACAAGTTAAGGGCTGTTATCCTGCTTCAGTTTACAGGGTAAGGGTTGTTATTCTGCCTCAGTTTACAACGTAAGGGCTGTTATCCTGCCTCAGTTTACAAGGTAAGGGTTGTTATCTTGCTTCAGTTTACAAGGTAAGGGCTGTTATCCTGCCTCAGTTTACAAGGTAAGGGCTGTTATCCTGCTTCAATTTACAAGGTAAGGGCTGTTATCCTGTCTCAGTTTACAAGGTAAGGGCTGTTATCCTGCCTCAGTTTACAAGGTAAGGGCTGTTATCTTGCCTCAGTTTACAAGGTAAGGGCTGTTATCTTGCCTCAGTTTACAAGGTAAGGGCTGTTATCTTGCCTCAGTTTACAAGGTAAGGGCTGTTATCTTGCCTCAGTTTACTAGCTAAGGGCTGTTATCCTGCCTCAGTTTACAAAGTAAGGGCTGTTATCCTGCCTCAGTTTACAAAGTAAGCGCTGTTATCCTGCCACAGTTAATTTACAAGTTACGATCTGTTATCCTCAGCTGGTTTCATGACCCAGCCCTATCTATGGTAAACAACCCCCCGTCCCCAGGATGCCACCTACCACACTCGCCTCCTAACACCTAGGTTCCTGTTCACCGCTGGGTGAGCAGGTGCTACAGGTGTCAGGAGCCTTGGCCCGTGGATCACACCCTGCCCAGAATGGAATCCGGGTTCTCCGGTCGTCAGCTGAAGGTCTGGATATACCTTGGTATATCCAAGGTATATCAAAGTATATCCAAGGATTTGGAAAAGGCGTATGACAGGGTGGATAGGGGGGCAGTGTGGCAGATGTTGCAAGTGTATGGTGTAGGAGGTAGGTTACTGAAAGCAGTGAAGAGTTTTTACGAGGATAGTGAGGCTCAAGTTAGAGTATGTAGGAAAGAGGGAAATTATTTCCTAGTAAAAGTAGGCCTTAGACAAGGATGTGTGATGTCACCGTGGTTGTTTAATATATTTATAGATGGGGTTGTAAGAGAAGTAAATGCGAGGGTCTTGGCAAGAGGCGTGGAGTTAAAAGATAAAGAATCACACACAAAGTGGGAGTTGTCACAGCTGCTCTTTGCTGATGACACTGTGCTCTTGGGAGATTCTGAAGAGAAGTTGCAGAGATTGGTGGATGATTTGGTAGGGTGTGCAAAAGAAGAAAATTAAAGGTGAATACAGGAAAGAGTAAGGTTATGAGGATAACAAAAAGATTAGGTGATGAAAGATTGAATATCAGATTGGAGGGAGAGAGTATGGAGAGGTGAATGTATTCAGATATTTGGGAGTGGACGTGTCAGCGGATGGGTCTATGAAAGATGAGGTGAATCATAGAATTGATGAGGGGAAAAGAGTGAGTTGTGCACTTAGGAGTCTGTGGAGACAAAGAACTTGTCCTTGGAGCAAAGAGGGGAATGTATGAGAGTATAGTTTTACCAACGCTCTTATATGGGTGTGAAGCATGGGTGGATGAATGTTGCAGCGAGGAGAAGGCTGGAGGCAGTGGAGATGTCATTCTGAGGGCAATGTGTGGTGTGAATATAATGCAGAGAATTCGTAGTTTGGAAGTTAGGAGGAGGTGCGGGATTACCAAAACTGTTGTCCAGAGGCTGAGGAAGGGTTGTTGAGGTGGTTCGGACATGTAGAGAGAATGGAGCGAAACAGAATGACTTCAAGAGTGTATCAGTCTGTAGTGGAAGGAAGGCGGGGTAGGGGTCGGCCTAGGAAAGGTTGGAGAGAGGGGGTAAAGGAGGTTTTGTGTGCGAGGGGCTTGGACTTCCAGCAGGCATCATGAGCGTGTTTGATAGGAGTGAATGGAGACAAATGGTTTTTAATACTTGACGTGCTGTTGGAGTGTGAGCAAAGTAACATTTATGAAGGGGTTCAGGGAAACCGGCAGGCCGGACTTGAGTCCTGGAGATGGGAAGTACAGTGCCTGCGCTCTGAAGGAGGGGTGTTAATGTTGCAGTTTAAAAACTGTAGTGTAAAGCACCCTTCTGGCAAGACAGTGATGGAGTGAATGATGGTGAAAGTTTTTCTTTTTCGGGCCACCCTGCCTTGGTGGGAATCGGCCAGTGTGATAATAAAAAATCAGGTATATCCACAGTATATCAACTGTATGTCCAAGGTACATCAAACGTATATCCAAGGTATCAAAGGTATGTTCAAGGTGTATCAGAGGTATATGAAAGGTATATCAGAGGTATATCAAACCATATCAAACGTATATCCAAGGTATATCAAACGTATATCCAAGGTATATCAAGCGTATATCCAAGGTATATCTAACCGCAGTGTGTATTTTATTAAGATTTTTCGTACTCCAGAGAGTTTATTACTTCTGGGAGAGAAGAGTTTGTGTCCCGTAGCTGAGTTGGTAGCGCACTCATCTCCCACACTGAGGTCCGTGGCTCGATCCCCGGTACAGGTTGAAACATTAGGACGTGTTTCCTTAAGACACCTGCTGTCCCTCTTCAGTAAAATAGGTACATGAGTTTGAGTCGACTTGTGTGGGTCGCATCCTGGGGGACAATATTAACCTAATTTGCCCGAAATATTCTGCATAACAAGCAGCTTTGTATATATAATGTCATTGATGTCAGCTATGGTCTGTATAAGTTGTATCATGTACTTGTAGAAATAAAGATTATTATTATTATTATTATTATTATTATTATTATTATTATTATTGGTCTTATTAAGGTGTTAATGATCTTAAATACAGGATAACTATACCTTTGATGAGGTCCATGAGCTTTTCTATTCCTGGAGCCCGGACATGAGACAGGTTCGTCTGGTGCTAGCCTGGTCAACCAGGCTGTTGCTGCTGGTAACCCGCTGACCCACAGGGCAAAACATTGGTTATTATTGGTAGATAGACAAGGCCATAAATAGATAACAAATATAGGCGAAACAGCGTAATATAGTGAGAAATCACATTACGCTGTTGGTTCCAGATAATGACCATAAGGCTGGACACATACTTAGCATATGTCTGGCCATCATCTGTGTGTCTCCCAAACTGCCAGCAGTGGTATGCTAGCTGGTCCAGTGGCTGACGCGACGGTCTGGAGTTTTGAGACTCGCTGATCGCTGGTTCAATCCCGCCCGTGGTATGGTTTGTTTGCAATCGTGTCATTACGATTTCGTGAGTCCTGCCAGAAGTATTGTTACCAAGCCTAAATCTGTCTACTAAAATATAAATCCTTGTTCACATTGCAAGTTGCTCCGTAAAGATACTTATCTACGTTCATGTTATCATAGTGACTTATGTGATGAATGGTTTTGAAAACCGACAAGTTGAAGAATTGAGACACTTATGCAACACATGGGAATCTTTATTGAAGAAACGTTGCATAAGTGTCTCAATTCTTCAACTTGTCGGTTTTCAAAACCATTCATCACATCTGTCAGACACTGCAACATCATGGAATCTTGGTACAAAGACTGCAACGCTTGCCCAAACCTTTGGACGATGACCTACTTACATTAGTGGCAGGTCCCACTAAGATCCCGCCTCCTCCTGCTTCAACTCATCTCACCGCAGTATATAAGCCACCTCTCTGGCCCTATGCTGCACTTACTACAAGAGTGATGGACTGAACACATCGAATCCAGGTTGAGGGACTGATTACCTCATACTTCTACTCTCCTTACCCATTTCTACTTTGTATTGGACTGATGAAGCCACTGTGTGGCGAAACGTTTCTTCAATAAAGATTCCCATGTGTTGCATAATTGTCTCAATTCTTCATCATAGTGACTTATTGATCTACTCAGACTTCTGCTTTATTAAAACTGTTTCATTATTTACTTCTTTCCCTATTATTATTAATAATGCTAGACACACCAAAGTTATATTCTACATATTGGTCTTTTTAATTGTTGGTCTCTAGCTCCTGTGGATGTTGGGGAAATTGATCTGCAGCTTGTCTGTCTGCTGGCAATATTGAAGTACAGAAAGTGTGTGTCGGGCGTAATGTTAACCTGGAGAGTTAGCCACCCAGGGTAACCCAATAACCCCGTTAGTTATCTAGGACTGTCTGCCTTATTTCTTTTAAACTCCTTTCTGTCCTGTTCCCCAGGATGCGACCTACAGCAGTTGGCTAACAACCAAGTACCTACTTACTACTAGATGAACAGGGGAAAGACTTATAGGAGAACATGGCCAACGTTTCACTCGTGCCGGCGTGCGATCCGCGGTCATTCAGTATGTAAGCTGAGGGTGCTACCAACGGAGTTCAGATTCATGGAGCGGAACTTTTCTCCAGGCTAAGGGACTGACCACCTCAAACACTATTTCTCCATCATCTTCATTTCACTACTACACCTGCTGCCTCTGTATTTGACTGAAGAAATCTACTGTGTAGGCGAAGCGTTTCATTAATAAAGATACGCAAGTGTTGAACATGTGTATTAATATTGTCTGATATTTTAAATAATTTTTACCATAACTAAAACACACTACCATTGCTTCACCATAACTAAAACACACCACCATTGCTTCACCATAACTAAAACACACTACCATTGCTACACCATAACTAAAACACAACCACCATTGCTTCAAACCCTAACTAAAAAACACACTACCATTGCTTCACCCTAACTAAAACACACCACCATTGCTTTCACCATAACTAAAACACCACCATTGCTACACCATAACTAAAACACACCACCATTGCTACACCATAACTAAAACACACCACCATTGCTACACCATAACTAAAACACACTACCATTGCTTCACCATAACTAAAACACACCACCATTGCTACACCATAACTAAAAAACACCACCATTGCTACACCAAACTAAAACACACCACCCTTGCTACACCATAACTAAAAAACACCACCATTGCTACACCCTAACTAAAAACACACCCCCATTGCTTCACCATAACTAAAACACACTTAAACCCTTGTTCACCATAACTAAAACACACTCCATTGCTTCACCATAACTAAAACACACCACCCTTGCTACACCAAACTAAAACACACCACCATTGCTTCACCATAAAATAAAACACACTACCATTGCTTCACATAACTAAAACCCCACTACCATTGCTTCACCATAACTAAACACACCACCATTTTCTTCACCATAACTAAAACACACTACCATTGCTTCACCATAACTAAAACACACTACCATTTTCTTCAAACCCTAACTAAAAAACACCACCATTGCTTCACCATAAAATAAAAACACACCACCATTGCTACACCATAACTAAAAACACACCACCATTGCTACACCATAACTAAAACACACTACCATTGCTTCACCATAACTAAAACACACCACCATTGCTTCACCATAACTAAAACACACTACCATTGCTTCACCATAACTAAAACACACCACCCTTGCTTCACCATAACTAAAACACCCACCATTGCTACACCATAACTTAAAAAACACTACCATTGCTTCACCATAAATAAAACACACCACCATTGCTTCACCATAACTAAAAAAACACCACCATATGCTAAAACCATAACTAAACAACAATACCATTGCTTCACCATAACTAAAACACACTACCATTGCTACACCATAACTAAAACACACTACCATTGCTACACCATAACTAAAACACACCACCATTGCTACACCATAACTAAAACACACCACCATTGCTACACCATAACTAAAACACACTACCATTGCTACACCATAACTAAAACACACTACCATGCTACACCCTAATTAAAACACACCACCATTGCTACACCATAACTAAACACACCACCATTGCTACACCATAACTAAAACACACCACCATTGCTACACCATAACTAAAAACACACTACCATTGCTTCACCATAACTAAAAACACACCACATTGCTTCACCATAACTAAAAAAACACCACCATTGCTACACCATAACTAAAACACACCACCATTGCTACACCCTAAACTAAAGCACACCACCATTGCTTCACCAAACTAAAAACACACCACCATTGCTACCCATAACTAAAACACACCACCATTGCTACACCATAACTAAAACACACCCACCATTGCTTCACCATAAACTAAAACACACCACCATTGCCCTCACCATAACTAAAACACACCACCATTGCTACACCATAACTAAAACAACCACCATTGCTACAAAAATAACTAAAACACACCACCATTGCTACAACCCTAACTAAAACACACCACCATTGCTACACCATAACTAAAACACACCACCATTGCTACACCAAATAAAAACACACCACCATTGCTTCACCATAACTAAAACACACCACCATTGCCCTCACCATAACTAAAAACACACCACCATTGCTCACCAATAAAATAAAAAAACACCACCATTGCTTCACCATAACTAAAAAACACTACCATTGCTTCACCATAACTAAAACACACCACCATTGCTTTACCATAACTAAAACAAAACTACCATTGCTTCACCTAACTAAAACACACTACCATTGCTTCACCATAACTAAAACCCAACCACCATTGCCTTCACCATAACTAAAACACACCACCATTGCTACACCATAACTAAAACACACCACCATTGCTACACCATAACTAAAACACCACCATTTTCTACACCATAACCCAAAACACACCACCATTGCTACACCATACTAAAACACCACCATTGCTACAAACCATAAAATAAAACACACCACCATTTTCTACACCATAACTAAAACACACCACCATTGCTACACCATAACTAAAAACCACCACCATTGCTACAAACCCTAACTAAAACACACCACCATTGCTATACCATAAATAAAAACACACCACCATTGCTACAACCATAACTAAAACACACTACCATTGCTTCACCATAACTAAAACACCCACCATTGCTTCACCATAACTAAAACACACCCCCATTGCTACACCATAACTAAAACACACTACCATTGCTTCACCCTAACTAAAACACACCACCATTGCTACACCATAACTAAAACACACCACCATTGCTACACCATAACTAAAACACACTACCATTGCTACACCATAACTAAAACACACCACCATTGCTACACCATAACTAAAACACACCACCATTGCTACACCATAACTAAAACACACTACCATTGCTACACCATAACTAAAACACACCACACTTCACCACACTTAACCATTGCTAACAGTGATTTAGTAATTGTCAGGGAACATTAAATGAGAGGGATAAATTAACCAGACTAACTAATCTCACATTTATTATTTAAGAAAGTTATCTTATTATCTTTTACACACTAATTCAGAAAGATAACAAAGTTCATTTAGGTACAGATGCACAATAATATAATTATTATACATAGTAACATATATGTGTAAATTACATAGGATAGCCTCAATAAAGTCAAAGTAACTTATTACCACTGGGGTCCTTGATTTATTACTGGGGTTCTTGATTTATTACCACTGGGGTCCTTGATTTATTACCATTGGGGTCTTTGATTTATTTCCATTGGAGTCCTTGACTTATTTCCACTGGGGTTCTTATTTAAATTGAGGTTCTTGACTGATTTCCACTGGGGTTCTTGGCTTATTACCACTGGGGTCCTTGATTTATTTCCACTGGGGTTCTTGGCTTATTACCACTGGGGTCCTTGATTTATTTCCAGTGGGGTTCTTGACTTATTTCCACTAGGGTTCTTGATTTATTACCACTGGGGTCCTTGATTTATTTCCAGTGGGGTCCTTGACTTATTTCCACTGGGGTACTTGAATGTGACAGTGTTACTACTGGGAAAACTTGAAGTTCATAGGAACTAACAAGGCAGTAGATCAGTATACATAAATAAGAGAACTTACATTAGTAGTGAAGGCAGTAATAGTTCCAACTGGATACACCAGTATACTGAGTCACAGTCTAACTCTCCCACAGTTAACATTAGAGTGTAACGAGAGACCAGTCTCTCCACCTAGCTCCCAGGACCACCGTGGGAGACTATCCTCTCTACCTAGCTCCCAGGACCACCGTGGGAGACTATCCTCACTACCTAGCTCCCAGGACCACCGTGGGAGACTATCCTCTCTACCTAGCTCCCAGGACCACCGTGGGAGACTATCCTCACTACCTAGCTCCCAGGACCACCGTGGGAGACTATCCTCTCTACCTAGCTCCCAGGGCCACCGTGAGAGACTTTCTCTCACCTAGCTCCCAGGACCACCGTGGAGACTATCCTCTCTACCTAGCTCCCAGGACCACCGTGGGAGACTATCCTCTCTACCTAGCTCCCAGGGCCACCGTGAGAGACTGTTCTCTTCACCCAGCTCCCAGGACCACCGTAGGAGACTATCCTCTCTACCTAGCTCCCAGGACCACCGTGGGAGACTATCCTCTCTATCTAGCTCCCAGGACCACCGTGGCAGACTACCCTCTCCACCTAGCTCCCAGGACCACCGTGGCAGACTACCCTCTCCACCTAGCTCCCAGGACCACCGTGGCAGACTACCCTCTCCACCTAGCTCCCAGGACCACCGTGGCAGACTATCCTCTCTACCTAGCTCCCAGGACCACTGTGGGAGACTATCTTCACTACCTAGCTCCCAGGACCACTGTGGGAGACTATCCTCACTACCTAGCTCCCAGGACCACCGTGGCAGACTACCCTCTCCACCTAGCTCCCAGGACCACCATGAGAGACTTCTCTTCACCTAGCTCCCAGTACCACCGTGGCAGACTACCCTCTTCACCTAGCTCCCAGGACCACCGTGAGAGACTTCTCTTCACCTAGCTCACAGGACCACTGTGGGAGACTATCCTCTCTACCTAGCTCCCAGGAGCACCGTGAGAGACTGTTCTCTTCACTTAGCTCCCAGGACCACCGTGAGAGACTATTCTCTTCACATAGCTCCCAGGACCACCATGAGAGACTTCTCTTCACCTAGCTCCCAGGGCCACCGTCAGAGACTATTCTCTTCACCTAGCTCCCAGGGCCACCGTGAGAGACTATTCTCTTCACCTAGCTCCCAGGGCCACCGTGAGAGACTATTCTCTTCACCTAGCTCCTAGGACCACCGTGAGAGACTATTCTCTTCACCTAGCTCCAGGCACTGGAGACTACTCTTCACCTACTCCAGGCACTGAGAGACTATTCTCTTCACCTAGCTCCCAGGGCCACCTTGAGAGACTATTCTCTTCACCTAGCTCCCAGGGCCACCTTGAGAGACTATTCTCTTCACCTAGCTCCCAGGGCCACCTTGAGAGACTATTCTCTTCACCTAGCTCCCAGGGCCACCTTGAGAGACTATTCTCTTCACCTAGCTCCCAGGGCCACCTTGAGAGACTATTCTCTTCACCTAGCTCCCAGGACCACCGTGAGAGACTATTCTCTTCACCTAGCTCCCAGGACCACCGTGAGAGACTATTCTTTTCACCTAGCTCCCAGGACCAACTTGAGAGACTATTCTCTTCACCTAGCTCCCAGGACCACCGTGAGAGACTATTCTTTTCACCTAGCTCCCAGGACCACCTTGAGAGACTATTCTCTTCACCTAGCTCCCAGGACCACCGTGAGAGACTATTCTTTTCACCTAGCTCCCAGGACTATGATAGGCCAGTCTCAGGACCGTAGCCTCACCTTCGCTACCTAGTAAGATTAGTCTTACATAACACCATACTTGTGCTGTGTTTGGGAAGACAACAGAAATAAGGTAGAGAATGACACATAACACGTCACCGTTGAACAAAGTCAGGAAGACAAGAGTTTGGAAAGAGTGGGATCAAGAGTGCGTTCAAGAGTGGAATCAAGAGAGTATTCAAGAGTGTCTTCAAGAGGAGTGGAAACAAGGAAGTGTAAGTGCGTGACTCAGAGAGCAGCTGTTCGGAGGCAATCAGTCCCTTTCTACCTTATTTCTTTGGTCTTGGATTAATCTTTTCAACTTCTATAAATTCTTTCTAGCACTGTTTATGTATCATTGTTGTTAGCCAATTTTCCATCCTTCTTGAACACGTACACTTTATAATTTTTTATAGCAACTAACCTCCAGATTAATTAGTATAGCCTTAGTATACGTATTAAATAAATTAGTAGTAATTTAATAGTGCTGGAATAACTAATAACTAATTCCACTTTATTTTATTGCGTTGGCAATAAAATAAAGTTGAATTAGTTATTTTTTAACAGTTGTTGTCTCCCACCGAGGTAGATCACCTCAAAAATAGAGGAAAGACTTTTATCATAATTCATCCATTCACTGTCTTGCCAGAAGCGTGTTGATATCACAGTTTCGATGACGCTCCCAACTGTAACATCTCCCGCCCCTTCAGAGTGCAGACACTGTTCTTCCCGCCTCCAGGACTCTGGCTCACTAGTTTCTCCTGAGTCCCTTCATAAATGTTACTTTGCTCACACTCCAACAATACGTTAGGTCATAAATACTACCCTACTCATATCTAACATGCTCTCCAGCCTGTTGGATGTCCAAGCCTCTAGCACTCAAAGCCTCCTTTACCCCGTCCCTCCAGCCTTTCTGGGGACGACCCCTACCGAGGCCTGGTCACAGACCGGGCGGCGGGGGCGTTGACCCCAGAAACCCTCTCCAGGTATACTCTGCGTATACCCCTCCTTCCCACCAGCCCAGTTTTATACATTCATCTAGCCATCATATTCTTCTCTATCCTCTCTAAATGTTCAGAACACGTCAGCAACTTCTTATTTCTAGGACTAAAACTTTTAGTAACTACGCACTTTCTTCTGATCTCCAAGCTCAGAATTCTCTGCATATTATTCGCATCAAGCATTGCCTCCTCCTCGCTGCAACATTTAAAACCCATACTTCACATCCATATGACAGGGATGGTACCACTATAATCTGGTACATTCCCATTTACAACTGACAGCTCACTGGTCACTGACAACACCACTGGTCACTGACAACTCCACTGGTCACTGACAACACCACTGGTCACTGACAACATCACTGGTCTCTGACAACACCACTGATCCCTGACAGCAAAACTGATTACTGACAACACAGCTGACCACTGATAACACAACTGACCACTGACAACACATCACAAAAACACTTCATGACGTAGTAAGCCACAGACTGACGTAGCAAGCCATAGACTGACGTAGCAAGCCATAGACTGACGTAGCAAGCCACAGACTGACGTAGCAAGCCACAGACTGACGTAGCAAGCCATAGACTGACGTAGCAAGCCATAGACTGACGTAGCAAGCCACAGACTGACGTAGCAAGCCATAGACTGACGTAGCAAGCCATAGACTGACGTAGCAAGCCATAGACTGACGTAGCAAGCCACAGACTGACGTAGCAAGCCACAGACTGACGTAGCAAGCCATAGACTGACGTAGCAAGCCACAGACTGACGTAGCAAGCCACAGACTGACGTAGCAAGCCATAGACTGACGTAGCAAGCACAGACTGACGTAGCAAGCCACAGACTGACGTAGCAAGCCATAGACTGACGTAGCAAGCCATAGACTGACGTAGCAAGCCATAGACTGACGTAATAACCCAGAGACTGGAGTAGTAACCCAGAGACTGAACGAAACTTGCAGGCTGACTTAAAAATACATTGACACTGACTTACACAATGACACAGATGATCAAAATAGGTAGGAATAATGTTTGACAGGAAACAGGACAAGTATTTACTGACGCGGGTCTAAGTCATAAGATGACCCACAGCTGGAGCTTTAGGTCATCTGACCGAGGACTTTCGCTGGCTTACCGGCCCACCTCTTTAAAAATCATAATGATTATAACCATTAGATGGTCAAAAAAGAATGACTCTGAAGGCGTTCCTAGGATACTTGAAGCATGTAAATAAATGCTTTATAAAACCGAGAAGCTGATCAATGAGACTCTTGTGCAACATTTGGGTATCTTTATTCTGGAAACGTTTCGCTACACAGTGGCTTCATCAGTCCAGTGCAAAGAAAGGTGGAAGATGAGGACGAGTTTGAGGTAATCAGTCCCTCAGCCTGGAGTCAATGTGTTCACCAGTCTTGTCAAGATTGCTAGACTGAACACATTGACTCCAGACTGAGGGACTGATTACCTCAGACTCCTCCTCATCTTCCACCTTTCTTTGTACTGGACTGATAAAGCCACTGTGTAGCGAAACGTTTCTAGAATAAAGATACTTAAATGTTGCACAAGAGTCTCATTTATCTACTCGAAGGATGTTTCAGGGGGATCAGCGCCCCCCAGTCTCATACCAGACCTCATAGTAAACCAGGCCTGATCCACCAGGCTGTTACTGCTGGCCACACAGAACTATGTACTGGGGGAATTGGTCGAATTTCCCTCTTGAAAACAGGCAAAGAGCGTGTTGGTAATTCTCTTTATGCACAGAGTGTGTTGCAGAGTCGGGGACCCCTAACACTAGCTTATTATTATCATTGTAATACTTAAGGGGGATAAGTGCAAAACCCGTAGACGGTGATTATCAAATGGTATACATAAGACACATACCTGGAGTTTACCTGGAGAGAGTTCCGGGGGTCAACGCCCCCGCGGCCCGGTCTGTGACCAGGCCTCCTGGTGGATCAGAGCCTCATCAACCAGGTTGTTACTGCTGGCTGCACGCAAACCAACGTACGAGCCACAGCCCGGCTGGTCAGGAACCGACTTTAGGTGCTTGTCCAGTGCCAGCTTGAAGACTGCCAGGGGCCTGTTGGTAATCCCCCTTATGTATGCTGGGAGGCAGTTGAACAGTCTCGGGCCCCTGACACTTATTGTATGGTCTCTTAACGTGCTAGTGACACCCCTGCTTTTCATTGGGGGGATGTTGCATCGTCTGCCAAGTCTTTTGCTTTCGTTGTGAGTGATATTCTTGTGCAAGTTCGGTACTAGTCCCTCTAGGATTTTCCAGGTGTATATAATCATGTATCTCTCCCGCCTGCATTCCAGGGAATACAGGTTTAGGAACCTCAAGCGCTCCCAGTAATTGAGGTGTTTTATCTCCGTTATGCGCGCGTGAAGGTTCTCTGTACATTTTCTAGGTCAGCAATTTCACCTGCCTGAAAGGTGCTGTTAGTGTGCAGCAATATTCCAGCCTAGATAGAACAAGTGACCTGAAGAGTGTCATCATGGGCTTGGCCTCCCTAGTTTTGAAGGTTCTCATTATCCATCCTGCCATTTTTCTAGCAGATGCGATTGATACAATGTTATTGTCCTTGAGTGATCATGTCCTCCGACATGATCACTCCCAGGTCTTTGACGTTGGTGTTTCGCTCTATTTTGTGGCCAGAATTTGTTTTGTACTCTGATGAAGATTTAATTTCCTCGTGTTTACCATATCTGAGTAATTGAAATTTCTCATCGTTGAACTTCATATTGTTTTCTGCAGCCCACTGAAAGATTTGGTTGATGTCCGCCTGGAGCCTTGCAGTGTCTGCAATGGAAGACACTATCATGCAGATTCGGGTGTCATCTGCAAAGGAAGACACGGTGCTGTGGCTGACATCCTTGTCTATGTCAGATATTAGGATGAGGAACAAGATGGGAGCGAGTACTGTGCCTTGTGGAACAGAGCTTTTCACCGTAGCTGCCTCGGACTTTACTCTGTTGCTACTACTCTCTGTGTTCTTTTAGTGAGGAAATTATAGATCCATCGACCGACTTTTCCTGTTATTCCTTTAGCACGCATTTTGTGCGCTATTACGCCATGGTCACACTTGTCGAAGGCTTTTGCAAAGTCTGTATATATTACATCTGCATTCTTTTTGTCTTCTAGTGCATCTAGGACCTTGTCGTAGTGATCCAATAGTTGAGACAGACAGGAGCGACCTGTTTTAAACCCATGTTGCCCTGGGTTGTGTAACTGATGGGTTTCTAGATGGGTGGTGATCTTGCTTCTTAGGAACCTTTCAAAGATTTTTATGATATTGGATGTTAGTGCTATCGGTCTGTAGTTCTTTGCATAGGCAACATTTAGGCAATTTAATTTTGAAACGTTTCGCCTGCACAGTAGGCTTCTTCAGTCGAGCAGTCTTCACATCTCTACTGCTCCTGCCTAATTTCTGTACTTGACTGAAGAAGCCTAATGTGTAGGCGAAACGTTTCGAAATAAAGTTGCCTAACTGTTGCCTATGTTTCTTATGTACCAACCCGTAGAGGGTCATGCAGCACCTGGAAAAAGGGAGGCAATCAAGGTTGATCCCAGGAAGTGTAGAGTTGCTCCGGTTCCTGGAATCTAGAGCCCTTGACAGGCGTCAGGAGATGGTTTGTGTTGCTTGATTTCAGGTTGACACACACACACGCACACGCACACACACACACACACACACACACACACACACACACACACACACACACACACACACACACACACACACACACACACACGCACGCACGCACGCACGCACCACACACACACACACACACACACACACACACACACACACACACACCACACACACACACACAACACACACACACACACACACACACAAAACCACAATAACCAAAAAAAGAAAAAAAAAAAACCTTTTTTAAATCCAGGGACCGACCCCCAATCC
>NC_069490.1:7464386-7479957 GCF_026875155.1 Cherax quadricarinatus
GGAGGTTAGTGGGACAGAGAAATGGTGGGAAAAATCGTAAACGAGATGATGGAATTTTGGGGGCAACAAAGTGCAAGGAGGCAGAGGAAAGTTTTGTTCCCAAGGGAAACGGAAATAATAGGAAGACCAAAACGAGTCCTTGGTTTACCCGAAGGTGTAGGGAGGCAAAAACTAAGTGCAACAGAGAATGGAAAAGGTACAGGAGGCATAGGACCCAGGAAAACAAGAAGATTAGTAGAAGAGCCAGAAACGAGTATGCACAGATAAGAGGGAGGCCCAGCGACAGTATGAAAACGACATAGCATCGAAAGTCAAATCTGACCCGAAACTGCTGTATAGCCACATTAGGAGGAAGACAACAGTCAAGGACCAGGTGATAAGGCTGAGGAAAGAAGGTGAGAACTCACAAGAAACGATCAAGAGGTATGTGAGGAGCTCAAACACGAGATTTAAGGAAGTATTTACAGTAGAGACAGGAAGGACTCTCGGGGGACAGACCAGATGGGGACACCAGCAAGGAATACACCAACAAGTGTTGGACGACGTACATACAGATAGGAGGAGGTGAAGAAACTGCTAAGGGACATCGATACCTCAAAGGCAATGGGACCAGACAACATTCCCCGTGGGTCCTTAGAGAGGGAGCAGATATGTTGTGTGTGCCACTTACCACAAATCTTCAACACATCCCTGGAAACTGGGCAACTACCTGAGGTATGGAAGACGGCAAATGTAGTTCCCATTTTTAAAAAAGGAAACAGAAAAGAGGCACTAAACTATAGACCTGTGTCATTGACGTGTATAGTATGCAAAATTATGGAGAAGATTATCAGGAGGAGAGTGGTGGAGCACCTGGAAACGGAACAGGAGTATAAACGCCAACCAGCACGGATTCACGGAAGGCAAATCCTGTGTCACAAACCTTCTGGAGTTTTATGATAAAATAACAGAAGTAAGACAAGAGAGAGGGGGGTGGGTTGATTGCATCTTCTTGGACTGCAAGAAGGCCTTTGACACAGTTCCTCACAAGAGATTAGTGCAGAAGCTAGAGCATCAGGCGCATATAACAGGAAGGGCACTGCAATGGATCAGAGAATACCTGACAGGGAGGCAACAACGAGTCATGGTACGTAATGATGTATCACAGTGGGCACCTGTGACGAGCGGGGTCCCACAGGGGTCGGTCCTAGGACCAGTGCTATTTTTGGTATATGTGAACGACATGACGGAAGGGTTAGACTCAGAAGTGTCCCTGTTTGCAGATGATGTGAAGTTAATGAGGAGAATTAAATCTGATGAGGACCAGCAGGACTTCAAAGAGGACCTGGAAGAATGGACAACCTCGGGTCAGCAAATGGCTTCTCGAATTTAATCCTGCCAAATGCAAAGTCATGAAAGATGGGGGAGGGGCACAGAAGACCACAGACAGAGTATAGGCTATGGAGGCCATGATGCAAAACCTCACTCAGAGGAGAGGAAAGTTCTTGGGGTGAGTATAAACCGAGACATGTCTCCGGAAGCACACATCAATCAGATAACTGCCTCAGAATATGGGCGCCTGGCAAACTGAAGAACAGCATTCCGATACCTTAGTAAGGAATCATTCGAGACATGTACACCGTGTATGTCAGGGCCATATGGAGTTATGCAGCACCTGTTTGGAACCGCACTTGATAAAGCACGTCATGAAACTAGGGAGAAAAGTACAAAGGCTTTGCGACAGGTTAGTTCCAGAGCTAAGGGGAATGTCCTATGAAGAAGAAGATTAAGGGAAATCGGCCTGACCACACTGGAGGACAGGAGTAAGTCAGGGGAGGACATGATAACGACATAATAAAATACTGCGTGGAATAACAAGGTGGCCAAAGACAGGATGTTCCAGGGAGGGGACACAGAACAAGAGGCACAATTGGAAGTTGAAGACACAAATGAGTCAGGGAGATAGTATGGAAGATTTCTTCAGTCATAGAGTTGTAAGGCGTGGAATAGCCTAGAAAAATGACGTAGTGGAGAGCAGGACCATACACAGTTTTAAGAAGTGGTATAATTAAAGCTCATGGAGCGGGTGAGGAGAGAGGGCCTAGTAGCAAAGGTGAAGAGGCGGGGCCAGGAGCTAGGACTCTGACCCCTGCAACCACAAATAGGTGGAGTACACACACACACCACCACACACAAACACACAACACACACACACACACACACACTCACACAACACACACACGCACACGCACACACACACACACACACACACACTCACACACACACACACACACACACACACACGAACACACACACACACACACAACACACCAACACACAACACACACACACACACCACACACACACACCCAAACACACACAAGAACAGAGAAAAATATCACAATCATAAACACAGGAGGGAGAGATATATCATAATCTACACTTGGAAAATCTGGAAGGAATGGTCCCAAATCTGCACACAGAAATCACTCCTACGAAAAGTAAAAGACTGGGCAGGCGATGCAGAATACCACCAATTAAAAGTAGGGGCGCCATTGGTACACTAAGAGAAAACACCATAAGTGTCCGGGGCCCAAGACTGTTCAACAGCTCCCACAAGCATTAGGAGAATTACAATAAACCCTGGCTGCCTTCAAGGAAAAGAGCTGGGACAGTACCTAAAGTCAGAGCCGGATCAGCCGGGCTGTGGTTCGTTAGTTGGACTGAGGTGCGGCCAGCAGTAACAGCCTGGTTGATCAGGCCCTGATCCACCGGCAGGCCTGGTCGTGGACCGGGCCGCGGGGGCGTTGATCCCCGGAATAACCTCCAGGTAGGGAAACAGTGTTGGTATATCATACAAAGTACGTAATGTATATAATACTGACATGTAAATAATGGACATAAATTTTGAAAAATTTCATTACGATAGTTTTCGTTCATTTGGAGTTTTTTTTTTTGTTGTTGGTTCCGTGGAGAGTGAGGAGAGACAGGGTGTAGTATGTAAGAAAAACTGGAGGTTTCTTTTTTTTTAGACGTATTCTTGGTATATGTTAGACGCAAGATGGTGTGTGTTAGACGTATCTTGGTATATGTTAGACTCAAGTTTGTGTATATTAGACTCAAACTGGTATATGTTAGACTCAAGATGGAGGCATGTTAGACTCAAGATGGAGGCATGTTAGACTCAAGATGGAGATGTTAGACTTCAAGATGGTGATTATGTTAGACTCAAGTTGGAGGCATGTTAGACTCAAGCTGGTATTGGTATATGTGACTCAAGATGTGGAGGCATGTTAGACTCAAGATAGAGGATGTTAGATTCAAGATAGAGGCATGTTAGACTCAAGATAGAGGATGTCAGACTCAAGATAGAGTGCAGGTTTGACTCAAGATGGAGGCATGTTAGACTCAAGATAGAGGCATGTTAGACTCAAGATAGAGGCATGTTAGACTCAAGATAGAGGCATGTTAGACTCAAGATGGAGGCATGTTAGGAATCAAGATAGAGGCAGGTTGACTCAAGATGTGGGGCATGTTAGACTCAAGATGGGGCATGTTAGACTCAAGATGGATGCATGTTTAGACTCAAGATGGAGCATGTTTAGACTCAAGCTAGAGGCATGTTAGACTCAAGATGGAGGGCATGTTAGACTCAAGATAGAGGCATGTTTAGACTCAAGATAGAGGCATGTAGACTCAAGATAGTGCTGTTAGACTCAAGATGGAGGACATGTTAGACTCAAGCTAGAGGCATGTTGACTCAAGATAGAGGTGTTAGACTCAAGATGGAGGCATGTTAGACTCAAGATAGAGGGCATGTTAGACTCAAGATAGAGGCATGTTAGCACTCAAGATGGAGGGCATGTTAGACTCAAGATAGAGGCATGTTAGACTCAAGATGAGGCAATGTTAAGACTCAAGATAGAGGCATGTTTATACTCAAGATAGAGGCATGTTAGACTCAAGTAGGAGCATGTTAGACTCAAGATGGAGGCATGTTAGACTCAAGATAGAGGCATGTTAGACTCAAGATAGAGGCATGTTAGACTCAAGATGGAGGCATGTTAGACTCAAGATAGAGGCATGTTAGACTCAAGATAGAGGCATGTTAGACTCAAGATGGAGGCATGTTAGACTCAAGCTGGTATATGTTAGACTCAAGATGGAGGCATGTTAGACTCAAGATGGAGGCATGTTAGACTCAAGATGGAGGCATGTTAGACTCAAGAATGGAGGCAGTTAGACTCAAGAATAGAGCCATGTTTTGTAGGGACTCAAGATAGAGGCATGTTAGACTCAAGATTAGAGCATGTTAGACTCAAGATGGAGGCATGTTAGACTCAAGATAGAGGCATGTTAGACTCATGATCGAGGGGGGACATGTGAGACTCAAGATGGAAGGCAATGTTAGACTCAAGCTGGGTATATGTTATGACCTCAAGATGGGGCATCATGTAGATCAAGAGATAGAGGCATGTTAGACTCAAGAGGAGGCATGGTTTAGACTCAAGATAGAGGCATGTTAGACTCAAGATAGAGGCATGTTAGACTCAAGGATAGGATGTTAGACTCAAGATAGGGCATGTTAGAACTCAAGATAGGCATGTTAGGGTCAAGATGGAGGCATGTTAGAATCAAGATAGAGGCATGTTGACTCAAGATGGAGGCATGTTAGACTCAAGATGGAGGCATGTTAGACTCAAGATGGGGCCATGTTAGACTCAAGATAGAGGCATGTTAGACTCAAGATAGAGGCATGTTGATCAAGATGGAGGCATTGTTAGACTCAGATAGAGGATGTTAGATCAAGATAGAGGCATGTTAGAACTCAGATGGAGGCTGTTAGACTCAAAATGAGGCAGTTAGACTCGTTAGGAGGCATGTTTAGACATCAAGATGGAGGATGTTAGAACTCAAGATGGTATATGTTAGACTCAAGATGGGAGGCATGTTAGACTCAAGATAGAGGCATGTTTATTAGACTCAAGATGGAGGCATGTTAGACTCAAGATGGAGGCATGTTAGACTCAAGATAGAGGCATGTTAGACTCAAGCTGGTATATGTTAGACTCAAGATGGAGGCATGTTAGACTCAAGCTGGTATATGTTAGACTCAAGATGGAGGCATGTTAGACTCAAGATAGAGGCATGTTAGACTCAAGATGGAGGCATGTTAGACTCAAGATGGAGGCATGTTAGACTCAAGATGGAGGCATGTTAGACTCAAGATGGAGGCATGTTAGACTCAAGATAGAGGGCATTGTTAGACTCAAAGATGGAGGCATGCTTAGACTCAAGTGGAGGCATGTTGACTCGAAGATGGAGGCATGTTAGACTCAAGCTGGTATATGTTAGACTCAAGATGGAGGCATGTTAGACTCAAGATGGAGGCATGTTAGACTCAAGATAGAGGCATGTTAGACTCAAGATAGAGGCATGTTAGACTCAAGATGGAGGCATGTTAGACTCATAGATGGAGTGGCATGTTAGACTCAAGATGGGGGCATGTTAGACTCAAAGATGGAGGCATGGTTAGACTAAGATGGAGGCAAATGTTCGACTATAGAGGGAGGCATGTTAGACTCAAGATGGAGGCATGTTAGACTCAAGATAGAGGCATGTTAGACTCAAGCTGGTATATGTTAGACTCAAGATGGAGGCATGTTAGACTCAAGATAGAGGCATGTTAGACTCAAGATGGAGGCATGTTAGACTCAAGATGGAGGCATGTTAGACTCAAGATGGAGGCATGTTAGACTCAAGATGGAGGCATGTTAGACTCAAGATGGAGGCATGTTAGACTCAAGATAGAGGGCATGTTAGACTCATAGATGGAGCATTGGTTAGACTCAAGATGGAGCAATGTAGACTCAAGATAGAGGCATGTTAGACTCAAGATAGAGGCATGTTAGACTCAAGATGGAGGCATGTTAGACTCAAGATGGAGGCATGTTAGACTCAAGCTGGTATATGTTAGACTCAAGATGGAGGCATGTTAGGACTCAAGATGGAGCATGTTAGACTCAAGATGGAGGCATGTTAGACTCAAGATGAGGCATGTTAGACTTTTCCCAAAAAAAAAAAAAAGATGGAGGCATGTTTAGACTCAAGATTGAGGCTGTTAGGGGACTCAAGATAGAGGCATGTTAGACTCAAGATGAGGCATGTTAGACTCGTGATAGAGGCATGTTAGACTCAAGATGGGAGGCACATGTTAGACTCAACAAGATAGAGGCATGTTAGACTCAAGCTGGTATATGTTAGACTCAAGATGGAGGCCATGTTAGACTCAAGATGGAGGCATGTTAGACTCAAGATAGAGGCATGTTAGACTCAAGATGGAGGCATGTTAGACTCAAGATGGAGGCATGTTAGACCTCAAGATGGAGGGCATGTTAGACTCAAGATGGAACGGCATGTTAGGACTCAGGATGGAGGCATGTTAGACTCAAGATGGGGCATGTTAGACTCAAGCTGGTATATGTTAGACTCAAGATGGAGGCATGTTAGACTCAAGATGGAGGCATGTTAGACTCAAGATAGAGGCATGTTAGACTCAAGATGGAGGCATGTTAGACTCAAGATAGAGGCATGTTAGACTCCAAGAAAGAGGCATGTTAGACTCAAGTATAGAGGCATGTAGACTCAAGATAGAGGCATGTTAGGACATCAAGATGAGGCATGTTAGTCTCAAAGTAAGAGGCCATGTTAGACTCAAATAGTGCATGTTAGCTCAAGATAGAGGCATGTTAGACTCAAAGATAGAGGCTGTTGACTCAAGGTAGAGGCATGGTTAGACTCAAGACCCACCTCCGGCATGTTAGATCAAGGAATGGAGGCATGTTAGACTCAAGATAGGGCTGTTAGACTCAAGATGGAGGCATGTTAGACTCAAGATGAAGGCATGTTAGACTCAAGATGGAGGCATGTTAGACTCAAGATGGAGGCATGTTAGACTCAAGATGGAGGCATGTTTAGACTCAAGATGGAGGCATGTTAGACTCAAGATGGAGGCTGTTGACTATGATGGAGGCATGTTAGACTCATGATGGAGGCATGTTAGACTCATGATGGAGGCATGTTAGACTCAAGATGGAGGCATGTTAGACTCAAGATGGAGGCATGTTAGACTCAAGCTGGATATGTTTGACTCAAGATGGAGGCATTGTTAGTCAAAGATGGAGGCATGTTAGACTCAAGATGGAGGATGTTAGACTCAAGATGGTATATGTTAGACTCAAGATGGAGGCATGTTAGACTCAAGATAGAGGCATGTTAGACTCAAGCTGGTATATGTCTAGACTCAAGATGGAGGCATGTTAAGACTCAGATGTGAGGCATGTTATTAGGACTCAAGATGGAGGCATGTTAGACTCAAGATGGAGGCATGTTAGACTCAAGATGGAGGCATGTTAGACTCAAGATGGAGGCATGTTAGACTCAAGATGGAGCATGTTTTGACTCAGTGGAAGGCATGTTGACTCAAGATGGAGGCATGTTAGCTCAAGATGAGGCATGTTAGATCAAGATAGAGGCATGTTAGACTCAAGATGGGAGGGATGTTAGACTCCAAGATGGAGGCCATGTTAGACTCAGATGGAGGCATGTTAGACTCAAGATGGAGCATGTTAGAATCAAGATGGAGGCATGGTTAGACTCAAGAGGTGGCATGTTAGACTCAAGCTGGTATATAGTTTAGATAAAGATGGAGGCTGTTTAGACTAAAGCTGGATATGTTAGACTCAAGATGGAGGCATGTTAGACTCAAGCTGGTATATGTTAGACTCAAGATGGAGGCATGTTAGACTCAAGATGGAGGCATGTTAGACTCAAGATGGAGGCATGTTAGACTCAAGCTGGTATATGTTAGACTCAAGATGGAGGCATGTTAGACTCAAGATAGAGGCATGTTAGACTCAAGATGGAGGCATGTTAGACTCAAGATGGAGGCATGTTAGACTCAAGATAGAGGCATGTTAGACTCAAGCTGGTATATGTTAGACTCAAGATGGAGGCATGTTAGACTCAAGATGGAGGCATGTTAGACTCAAGATGGAGGCATGTTAGACTCAAGATGGAGGCATGTTAGACTCAAGATGGAGGCATGTTGAGACCAAGATGGAGCATGTTAGCATATAGATGGAGGCATGTTAGATCAAGATGGAGGCTGTTGACTCAAGATGGAGGCAGTTAGACCAGATAGAGGCATGGTTAGACTCAAGATAGAGGCATGTTAGACTCAGATAGAGGATGTTAGAACATGAATATGATGATGAGAAGAAGAATGTTTGAAGAAATAGCAGCACATAAAATAGAAGGAATAATCTCCTGTGTGAAGACGTAGTTGACTAACACGCAACAGAGAGTTCGCTGAAATGGAGAGAAATGGGAATGGGGCCCCATTACCACTGGTGTTACATAAACCCTCACCTCACTCTCCGCTGTATATCTGTCCTTTAAACATTGTATGTTAGAAGTGATTAGTGTCCAGGACCCAAACGTTTTCTACTAAATATGTCTTGAATATCAATATGGTATACAATACCGAAAGGTTGGTAGGTAAGATACATAGGCAACTTTATTCCGAAACGTTTCGCCTACAGAGTAGTCGGAATAAAGTTACCTAATTGTCGGTAATTTTATACCTTTCTTGCACAACTTGTCAGACACTGGCAAACATCATTGGAATCTTGTGTTCAGAGGACATCTACAGACCTTCTTCACGGCTGCGCAATAACCATCTCTTTGGGGAAGGACTACTTCCACTGGGGAATCCCGCCTACAGTGACTTTGCCCTCGTTCTGCTTCCCCGTCCCTATCCACTGGAGCTATAATAAACCGCAGTCTTCTGTCTTTGCTCCAGATCTTCCTCCCTCCACGATTGCTGCTGTGAACACTAACTCCAAGGCCGAGGGACTGATTACCTCATCTTTTGTATATAGTTCTACTGTCTTCCTATTATGTCCTAGAATCTGTATTGATAAAGCCACTGGATGGCGAAACGTCTACTACAATAAAGATATCCAGATGTTGCACATGTGTCTAAACTTTCAAAGTTACCTATGTTTCTTACCTACGTAAATATGTCCTAACGTTGACTTACGTATCATTCTAAACCACTAGTGGTGTTCCACAGGGTCAGTGTTGAGACCATTCATCTTCTCAGAGTACTTAAGCACATATTGTACATGAGGGAAGAGATGGATATGTAAGCAAGTTTGTCGATGACGTTAAAATAGGCCGTCAGATAATTTGTGAAGGCCTATTTTAACTACAGAATGATCTGGTTAGGTTGTTGATGTACTTGAAGACATAGAGGGTGCAAATTTGATTAAGACAGCAGGTGTAGTAGCGAAATGAGGATCATGTAATCAGCCTATCAGTCTTCGAGTGTTGTGTGGGCGAAACATCTCAACAACAAAGATACCTAACTGTTTGTAGATGAATGGTTAGAGAACGACATTTTGATAAATTAGACACATGTGCAACTCTTGGGTATCTTTATTGAGGAAACGTTTCGCCACACAGTGGCTTCATCAGTCCATACAAAGGAGAATCTTGAAGAACAGGAGGAGAATGAGGTAATCAGTCCCTCAACCTTGAGTCGATGTGGTCAGTCATCAATCTTGAATAGAACGCATACGTGCTGGAAGAGCTTTAAACCGTTGGCAGGAGAGGAGAAGCAGTCATAGGTCGTGTATGTAACATTTGTTCAATGTTGAAGTAGGTCGTGCCCAAGAATTAGGCAAGCGAATGAATTCCCCCATGTATTAAGATCCCAAAGAAGTTGGCATGTTCTGGGACAGGTTTGTTGATGAATGGTTCAGTGAACCGACATGTTTGATAAATTAGACACATGTGCAACTCTTGAGGTATCTTTATTGAGGAAACGTTTCGCCACACAGTGTCTGCATCAGATTCTCCTTAGTATGGAATGATGAAGCCACTGTGTGGCGAAACGTTTCCCTAATAAGATACCCAGAGTTGCACATGATAGTCAAATTTATCATACCTAACTGTTGCACATGTGTCTTAATCATCAATCTGTCAGTATTTTATACCATTTTTCAGCAAAAATAAATGATGGTGATATTGATCAAAGTGAATGTGAACAATAAAATGGTATAAAATACCGACAGGTTGTTTAGGTAAGACACATATGCAACAGTTAGGTATCTTTATTTCGAAACGTTTCGCCTACACCGTAGGCTTCTTCAGTCGAGTACAGAAAAGTTGATAGAAGCAGAAGAGACTTGAAGACGATGTAATCAGTCCATCACCCTTAAAGTTTTGAGGTGGTCAGTCCCTCAGTCTGGAGAAGAGTATTGTTCCATTGTCTGGAATAATAATTTATTATTCCAGACAATGTGTCTTACCTAAACAAAGTGAATGTGGAAAAGATTTAGGAGTTCTGGTTAGCAATAATTTAAAAACAACGGTGCAGGATGTGCTTAGTAATAAGTTAATAGACTTCCTTGGCTTGAATCAAGAAGTTATAAATAATAGAGTCCTAAGGTTGACGAAGAGACACTTGTGCACACTTGTGTATCTTTAATGTGGGAAAAAACGTTTCGCAACACAGTGGCTTTCCTCGTTCCAATGCTACAGAGGAGTTTGAGGCAATCAGTCACTTAGCCCCTTGGAATCCGGATTCCAGGCTGAGGGATGATTACTCAAACTCCTCCTCCTTCATTACCCAATTTCTACTTTGTATTGGAACAGATGAAGGCCACTGTGTGGCGAAAACGTTTCCTAATAAAGATTCCCATTATGTTGCATAAGTTTTATTCACCTGTCAAGGTCTCTCATTTCACTGCTATGTTCATTTCTGGTCCTCTATATTACAGGATGGATGTAGTTACAGAAAGCTTGGGTAAGTATAAAACCCGCCAATAGGATACCCACCAAATTGGCTTAGAAACTCGCTTAGAAAAACTTTTCGGTCTGGGACTTTTGTCACCTTAACACAGAGTCTTAATCAATTTATTACTTACTCTCAATAATCTGTAATACTCTCAAATATTAATCATCTCCATTGTATTCACCTTAGTTAATTAATCCAATAACTGTAATTCCTTCTGTACCAACTTGTAATAAAAGTTGGTAGAATTACCGACAATATGTAAAGTAAAAGGACACAAAGTGCAATAATTGCATTTATTGTGGTCGTTTTCGCTCTCCAGGAGCTTTATCATGAGTGAGACATTACAAAACAATACATGGACACAGAGGGTTATATAAAGTCAGAGTGAGGTTGTAATTTTTTTAAGACAGTGAGGTACCAAACTTATTAAAGCCCATATTGCATGAACTAATATTCAGCTCTCTTGTATTCATTGTAACTCACCTATTGAGCCAATGTACAGATTTATTGCAAATGTTATTGTTTTATTATCTTAAGTTTGAGAAATGTCTGTATTTAAAGGGGTTTTGGACCATGTACACCCAGTTGTTATACTTCTTAGTATAACAAAACATGTATCATACTGAAATATTGATTTTCTCATTATTATTATTATTATTATTATTATTATTATTATTATTATTATTATTATTTTATTTAACAAGTGAGGGCAGATGCTTGCTGGACAGCAGTGTTAGCAGCACACCTATTCACGTCGTAGTCCAGTCAGACACCATCTTCAGCCCCCCACCGGGGCACACCACGTCAGTAGTCCCGTGTGAGACACCATCTTCAGCCCCGACCTGGGCACCACCACATCAGTAATCCAGTGAGACACCATCTTCAGCCCCCCACCGGGGCACCACCACGTCGTAGTCCACTGAGGACACCATCTTCAGCCCCCACCCGGTGCACCACCACATACAAGTAATCCAGTGAGACACCATCTTCAAGTCCCACCTGTGCTTGCACCACCACGTCAGTAGTCCACTGAGACACCATCTTCAGCCCCCACGGCCGGGATACCACCACGGTCAGTAGTCCAGTAGATACAACCATCTTTCAGCCCCCCACCCGGGGCTCGACAATCGTCAGTAGTCAAGTCCGGACATCCATCTTCAGCACCCAACCCGGGGCACCACCATGTCAGTAGTCCGTGTGAGACCACCTCTTCAGCCCCCCACCCGGTGGGCACCACCACATCAGTAATCCAGTGAGACACCATTCTTCAGCCCCCACTCCAGGTCACCAACGCCGGGTCACCATCATGATAAAGACCCGGGCCGGGACAAGACAATGAACTCCTACAATACAATCTTTCAAGTTTGTATATAAGCTGCTTTAGTGGTTACTGCCTTCGGTGCTGTAACTAGCAGTACTGCACACTGCGAGGGCCACACTCCTGCATGTTTCGCAAGTAAAAATACCCAACTGTTGTACATGTATCTTAACCTTCAAATGGTCGGTATTTCATACCTTTTTCAAAATAAATGACTCGCATAAAGGAGAGAGAAGCTTACAATGATGTGTCGTCAGACTTCTACTTGTTATTATATTTTTATATGGGGTCGTTATTGGTTATCTTATAATATCACTCCAGCACAAAGTTATCTAAGCGGTGGGTTATCGTAGGTGAGCTTATCAGGCTGTATAACTCCTATCAGCATATCACTCGCCTCCCCACCAGATCACGGGCGAGGGAGGTTAATGTAAGTCAAGAGCTTGGAAGGTTAATGTATGTGAAGAGCTGGGGAGGTTAATGTAAGTCAAGAGCTGGGGAGGTTAATGTAAGTCAAGAGCTGGGGAGGTAAATGTAAGTCAAGAGCTGGGGAGGTGAATGTAAGTCAAGAGCTGGGGAGGTGAATGTAAGTCAAGAGCTGGGGAGGTTAATGCAAGTCAAGAGCTGGGGGGGTTAATGCAAGTCAAGAGCTGGGGAGGTGAATGTAAGTCAAGAGCTGGGGAGGTGAATGTAAGTCAAGAGCTGGGGAGGTTAATATATGTGAAGAGATAGGGAGGTTGATGTAAGGGAAGAGCTGAGGAGGTTAATGTAAGTCAAGAGCTGGGGAGGTTAATGTATGTGAAGAGCTGGGGAGGTGAATGTAAGTCAAGAGCATAAGAAAGGGGGAACGCTGCAGCAGGCCTGTTGGCCTATACTAGGCAGGTCCTTCACAGATCCATCCCACTAATAGAATATTTGCCCTCATAAGAACATAAGATCATAAGAAATAAGGAGCACTGCAACAGGTCTACTGGTCTATGCGAGGCAGCTCCAATTCTGCCCACCGGCTTAAGCCAATGCCTTGATCTAGTGAGGTCAGACACGTCACTTAAGGGATGAGCACTGCGTCCGACCTAGTAGCTAGTCAGGTCCATTTCACACCCACTCCTAAGACCATAAGAACGTAAGAAAGAAAGAACACCGCAGCAGGCCCACTGACCCACGCGAAGCAGGTCCATGTCCCCTCCCCCCGGATTAGCCCAAAGACCCACCTAGTCAGGTCACTTCCACTTAAGGAAAAAGCACGGCATCAGACCTAGTAGCACAAGCTAGTCAGGTCCAACTCACACCCACCCACACCCACTCATGTATTTATCTAACCTATTTTTAAAACTACACAACATTTTAGCCTCAATAACTGTACTCGGGAGTTTGTTCCACTCATCCACAACTCTATTACCAAACCAGTGCTTTCCTATATCCTTCCTGAATCTGAATTTTTCCATTGCTGCGAGTCCTGTCTTTGCTGGAAATTTTCAGCACGCTATTTACATCCCCTTTATTTATTCCTGTTTTCCATTTATACACCTCGATCATATCCCCCCGAATTCTGCGCCTTTCGAGAGAGTGCGGATTCAGGGCCCTCAGTCTGTCCTCATAGGGAAGATTTCTGATACATGGGATCATCTTTGTCATCCTCCTCTGTACATTTTCCAGAGCATTTATATCCATTCTGAGCAACATAGTCCAAATGAGGCCTAACCAAAGGGTATATAGAGTTTGAAGAACAACCTGACGACTTCTATTATTTATACTTCTAGATTTTGAAGCCAAGAATTCTGTTAGCTTTATTGCGAACATTAATGCACTGTTGTCTTGGTTTTAGATTACTGCTAACCAGAACTCCTAAATCCTTTTCGCAATCAGTATTAAGATCTACATTATTTAGTTTATATGTGGCATGGTTATTTAACTGTCCAACATTTAGAACTTTGCATTTGTCTATATTAAACTGCATCTGCCACTTCTCCGACCATTGCATCAGTCTATTCAAATCATCCTGGAGTGCTCTAATGTCCTCATTAGAAAGAACTGAGTGCCCTATTTTGGTGTCATCAGCAAATTTGCTTATGTCGCTATTTATTCCCTCATCCATGTCGTTTATGTAAATTGCGAACAACAACGGGCCCAACACTGACCCCTGAGGAACGCCGCTTGTGACGTGCCCCCATTCTGATTTCTCCCCATTTATGCAAACTCTCTGCTGCCTATTTCTCAGCCATGCCTCTACCCAGGAAAAATTTTTTCCTCCTATTCCGTGTGCCTTAAGTTTCCTCAATAGCCTCTGATGTGGAACTCTATCGAAAGCCTTACTGAAGTCCATATACACAATATCATATTCATTACCATGATCTACCTCCTCAAACACCTTAGTGGAAAAAAGTTAGTAAATTCGTAAGACAGGAACGCCCCTTTGTAAAACCGTGTTGAGATTCATTAATCAATCTGTGCCTATCAAGATGGCTACGAATTGCTTAGGCAATTATTGATTCCATAAATTTTCCCACTGTGGAGGTAAGGCTTATTGGTCTATAGTTCGAAGCCAAGGACCTGTCACCTGCCTTGTAAATAGGTATTACATCTGTCATTTTCCACTTATCAGGCACTATGCCAGTTTGTGGTGATATGTTAAAAATATTAGCCAAAGGTATGCTAAGTTCCTCTTTACATTCCTTTAACACCCTTGCAAACAGTTCATCAGGGCCTGGGGATTTGTTAGGTTTTAGTTTCTCTATTTGTCTGAGGACCATGTCACTAGTTACCACAATCGTACATAGTTTATTATCATCCTGTTCTACATAATCTATTCAGGAATATCGCTAGCATTTTCCTGGGTGAAAACTGAGAGGAAGTAGGTATTGAGAATTTCACACATATTCTTATCACTGTCAGTGATCTGACCAGAGTTATTCTTAAGTGGGTCAATCTTGTCCCTAATCTTACTTCTGTATACCTGAAAGAACCCTTTTGGGTTAGTCTTTGAATCCCTTGCGACCTTAGCCTCATAATCCCTTTTTGCTTTTCTTATTCCTTTCTTTCTCTCTTTAATTGAATATATTAATTTCTTAACTGCCCATCCACTGTTTTGATACGCCTATATATGCCTCTCTTTTGACCAATGAAATATTTTAATCTATTGTTCTTCCATTTGGGATCATTTTTGTTAGATCTAATTTCCCTACTTGGAACAGAAGTTGTCTGGGCAGCTAGAACTATGCTCTGAAAAACGTTATATTGGCAACCAAGATCACCTACCTGACCCATAGGCAAGACATCCCAATTTAGCCCACCCAGGTAATTTTTCAGTCCCATGAAGTCGGCCAAGCGAAAATCTGGGACAGAGATATGATTGCAGTATTGGGTAATTCCAGATTATTGAAACTAAGTGATTTGTGGTCACTTTCCCCCAA